>CM076572.1:1017737709-1018208159 GCA_034641835.2 Pinus albicaulis | reverse complement strand
TGGTGATTGTGGGTTGAGCGAGGTTTGAACTCGAATGAATTTTTTTTTGTTAAATACTTTTTGATATATTGGAAGAGTCACAGCGGAAGCGTAGTGGGCCATAACCACAGGTCCAAGGATCGGGATTGTGAGTTATGAATCTACAACCTGACATAGAATTTGAATTTTGCAGGTTCATATTGTATAACTCAAAGGTGAACCTGCCCTATGGCAGAATCACTTTTCGTCATTATTTATTAAGATATATTTATATAGCTATTACAAATTTTACATAGGAGAAGAAATACTTCTAGATTGATCTCTATGAACTCATAATAACAATCTTCAAATTACATAACACATCACACGAAAACATTACTTCTTAAATAAATTATTAATTATTGAAAAAAACCAACTAGGAGCAGGATTATCACTTTTTAATATATACAAAGGATTTAAAATTCCAAAGACAATTACAAAATGATGATTCCTCGTGAGTCTTAATTTAACGTACTTTTAAATCATAGGTATCAAATCGAGAATTTCAGTCTCCAAACCTAAACAAAATACAAAATCTTGACTTGATATTTTCGTTGTATTGCAATTAATTTCATCTGCTTTTGATTCATCAAATACAACACTCGTTTTGATATTTGCAATAACCATATTCCTGAAGTAAATGTTGTTATATTACATTAGCACGCGAACTCAATTTATTGTAATGATACGTACCTGTAAGTAGCTTAAGGTTTCGACTGACTATTTTTGAGGGTTCGACTGAGTGCTTCTTATATATATATATATGACAAGGAGAGAAATTTAAAAGTCAAACTAGTAAAAACCAAATGTAAAAAAATATTTTTTTTTTAAATAAATATTTAAAAGGTAATAATTAAGTTGATACATATGAATAGTTTAGGTATGTTTATGGACAATAATAAGTTAAGTGGATTGTTGAGATATGATCTATATATTTTGAAATATTGAGAAGTTTTGAAATATTGAAAAGGTTAATTATGTTATTTTATTTGAATTATCTTAAATTAATTAATGAAAGAAATTGCTATATCAATATGTATCATATTTGTATGTGGTATTGGTAAGGCATGGTATTGGATCATGATATTGTAGCAAATTTTTTTTACAAGTTAATAATTTTCACATTAAATTAGGAGTGAATCTGCATAGTTAAAAATATTGTTTAACTTATATATTAGTTATTTTATAATTAATAATAATAATAATAATTTAAAATAAAACCATACTTTATGTAATTTTTAAATATGGGAACCATGAGATGTATGGTTAGACACAATGTTTCTAGAGAAGTTATGGCAAAGCCTCATGAGATAATAGTTCCTCACGAGTTAAGGTTCGTTGTTATTAGATTATATGAGAATCCTATTGCCAAGCTTAAGGCCACCTACGTTTGGTCTATTGATATTAAATGCAAGATCGATGTTCTCCTATCCCCTAAGTTTTTTTGAATTTACATTGACAAGCTTGAGGAATGCTTAGAAGTTGTTGGGTGTGAAGGACCCAATCTCGATAAGTAGCTTAAAACCCTCTACAATTTTTTTTTCTAAGATTGGCATGACTGTTAATACTGACAAGACTAAAGTTATAATTATTAAATCCAAAAATATTGCCTATGATAATTTCATTTAGGATAAAAATTACTTAGAGAACGTTTCTTCTTACAAATATTCAGGTATTAACATCCACCACTAGCTCAATTGGAACTACAACATTTAGAAAAAGATTATAGGTGGTTGAAAAACTTACTTTAAGCTTGAAAACTATTGTAAGATGATTGATATTTGGGACAACATTTAGAAAAAGATTATAGGTGGTTGAAAAACTTACTATAAGCTTGAAAACTATTGTAAGATGATTGATATTTGGGATTGGAGTAAAAAAAAGTTCTGCTTAGAGACTCTCAATCCAAAAATATTGCCTATGATAATTTCATTTAGGATAACAACTTGAAAACTATTGTAAGATGATTGATATTTGGGATTGGAGTAAAAAAAAGTTCCTCTTAGAGACTCTCATTGCCCCTCCTGTTATTTTATATGGATGTGAGGTGTGGGGCTCCAGTCTACCTAGAGACTCACCCTATTCTCTTAATTGAGGCTAGAATAAGGATGTCAGGCCTTGTCTCTATCATTGGGAGATAAAGGAGGAGATTATTTTGGGGAATAGGGATAATATTAAAAACCTCGATACTTCCAAATTTGAGGATAATATTTGGACTGATAAGGATTTAGTGGGGAAAAGAAAGTTAAGATACTACCCCATGCTTGCTGACCAAAATTACATTTTTTTCTTAACCAATGCTAAGAAAAGAATGAATATTCCAAGGATTAGAACTAATTGTGACCTTGGTCTATTTCCAATACACCTTGGGATGAGAGAATATTCCTCCTTTGCGATACTAGGAGAGTTGAAGATGAAAAACACTTTCTCTTTTATTTTCCACTCTCATTTAGAAAAAGTTTTCTCCACCACCGACCTCTCCACCAGCAACCTCCTTGACTTTTTGAGTCAACAAATCTACAGTGACCCCTAAACTTTTCTCTCCCTCCTTTTTTATCACATAATTAAAAATTGAAATAAAACCAACATCATACCAATTTCAATGACGTTAATCATCATCATCATCATATTAAGAATTTTTTTTTAATACTTATTATCACTTATTGATAACCATATAATTTATGTAACTCTCCTACTAATAATAATATTAATAAACTTAAGTCTGTTGGATCTTGGTTAAACAATGATGAGGCAGATTGTTATAGCACTTATCACATATTCAATTCCCTTCCCCGATGGAGCTGATGTATCTGGACATGTTGTTGAAGAAAAGGAAAAATAAAAAGAAGAGAAAAATGAAAAGTACTACCAAACTTACAAAAATAAATATTAATAAACTAAAAAAATAAATAATCTGTTAACATTTTTTTATATTTATATATTTTCAAACATATTTTATGTGTTGAACGGTAATGTAGATGTAGTCTTCTATGATAAATTACAAAATATGAGTAGTTAAATTATTAAATGTTAAATCAAAATAATATAATTATAATACTAACTTTAATAAAAAAAATAGCTTAAAATTTAATCTAATCACAATTTTAATATATCATTAAAAAAAATATCTATTTAATATTATATATATATATATATTAATTTTCAATGTTAAAATGAGATAATTATATTTATTATTATTTTTTAAAAATTGGTCATTTTGTATTAAGTCAAATGAGGACTAGTTTGACCAGATTTTTTTCCTTGTAAGAAGAGAAATTAAATTAAGAATTTAAGTTTAAATTCTTGAAGTTGTAATTTCTTTTTTGGTAAGGTCATCTTCCAAATAATGGCTTATCTCTTTCTAAGAATGATTAACGTGCTGTCAATTTTTCCTCTTTTACCAATCTCATAGAATTTTCTTTCTAATTCAACGTGTACCTCTCTAGTCTAACCTTGTACCAACCATAATTGATGAAGTGACAAATTACATACCATTTACAAAATATAACCAGAAATGCACCTTCTTTCATATCAAAGTGAGGCATTGAAAGTCCCGCACCTAAGCACCTTCTTTAGCGAATAATTACATTTTAATATAATTAAAATTACACTAATAATTAGATTTTAATATAATTAAAATTAGATTTCATTAATGATGGAAGATATCATGGTTCAAATTAAGTAGGGACAGATGGTATGGAGATTTATCAAATTCACTTATCATTAACAAGCAAGGAACTTGTGTATGAGTACATCTACTCTCATTTTTGTAACGCGTGGTAAACTATAATCATTTGATTGCTTAAAAACAAAATAAAAAAGCTTAATGGTTAGACTATCATTGTGAAAACATGTTTAGAAGAAATATAAATCCACACATGAAAATTTTCATCACCCCATTCTAAAAGAACGTAAAAACGTCAAATAATTAGCTGCTCGGTTTTGTAATCTGCGCAGGTAGGCGAGGTTTTCAGTCAGGTAGTAATATACATATATTCCATCGCCACTTGGCCTTTAAATAATATGTGAGGCAACTAAATCCCCTGAATATCAAGCTTGTGACCGTTGTTCACGGGCTGAGAATATGAACTCTCAACAAAAACACTATTTCTGGAAAAGAAAGCTTTCACGGCTTTATAGACTAATTACCAGCCGCATATTAAGAGGAACTAAAGCCAGTAATTTGATTGCTAAAGATTGATCAATATTTTGAATGTTTCGGGTCGGGGAGAATAATATATCCAATATTCACACTCTCTTCCAAGCGTGGTGTATAAGCCAAAAACAGTTTGATTTCTGTTGCACTCATCTTTTTGGTATTGATCAAGTGGATAGGCCATTCTGAAATCTACTTTGAATACTAAAAAAGTAATGAGAATGATTTGGAAGTTTATTAATGCATGTTATTCGCGATTTCTGAAATCTACTCTGCATATTAAAAAAGTAATGATAATAGTTTGAAAATTTATTAATGCATATTATTTGTGATGTAAAAGAAAGAAAGATGCTAGAAATAATGATAATGATTTAGATATTTAATAATGCGAAAACCTCAATATACTATCACAACCTTAAACCAAATTCAACTTCCTAATAAATTTTAACATAATATCAAAGCTTCACCCAAAATCATCAAGCAAAGTTACCCGCTTTTAAATACCTGATTTCAAAAATTCCAAACGCAAGTGTATTCATTCTTTTCCTAACACTCTGAATTACCTGACCGCTGACGATACCAAATTAGCTCACCGCTAACGATACCCAAGAAGTCGTCGAGTTTCTTCCCTTCTTGAACAGGTAGAGCTCACAGTTTCAACATATAAAGAGAGTACTTATAATTACTGTTATTTTATGATTTTCAAAAACTTCAGCCTTGTTTATAATAGATTAGATGTCGAATTGATTAATTATATTCCATTGCTAATTTTAACGCACTCAATTTAAGGGTAGGCAGAAGTTGTCTCTAAAGGATTCATTTGAGATGAGATGATGTTGAATGTTTTGTGAGGAGAGGATGTTGAATGTTTTGTATGTTATGGTGTCTTGTAATCTCACATAACATTATAAAAGCTTGTTTATCTTTGTCGTTTTCCTCCATGTGGCTAAGTCCCTCTTGGTCATGAATTTGCGGTTGATGGAAGAACCTGTGTGTGACTCCAGCTCTTCATCATGAACTTGTGGTTGAGGATAAAAATGGGGAATCTATTTCCATTTCTCCTCATTCAAACATAAATCTGTTGCTCCTCTTGATCACGCAGTTGCGGTTTAATAACACAGACTTATATGTTTACAAGTCATATTATTAATTCTGCGAGGTCGATTACACATCATTTTGTGCGTTGTGTTGGAATATAACTAGCATGGTAACAAAAAAATATATATTTTTAACACAATTTAAAAGTAATTTATATGTTAATGTAGTAATTATATTAAGTAATGGTATGCATTTATATGTTATTTATTTTTATATAAATGATATAGTAATTTCATAATATTAAATAAATATGAGAAAATATATATTAATTAAAACAACAAGATAATTAATATTTAAAATCTCATAGATTAGGTAACGGCATGATCTCATAAGTTAGGTAAAGACATGCCCAAAATATACTAAAATCTTACATGTGGATTAGATAAATCAATTTACCAACTTTTATTATGTAGATACTAGATGTAATTATATATTTTAGTATATAATTTATTTATTTATTTATATACCATAACTAATAAGTATGGATAATATTAATTTTCTAATTTTAAAAATTAATAATTTACATTAGGAAGATAATATTATATATTAATTATTCAAGTTAATATAAATCTAACTTAAACTAAATATATACTTTTAGTTTATTAGATTTTAAGGTTAAAAAATGAAAATGATTAAATAGCTGAAATGGAAATACATGTTTGATAATTTGAACATAAATTCTAATTACGTCGATAGGTGTAACCTCTCTATTCGAATTGAATGATTTAATCATATTTTAATTAATCATTTTGATTGGATGGTGTAAGTTTAGAGATGTCGGTATATTCTCGTCATCACCACTCCATCTATGAATGAAATTGAAACTGATAACTTCCTTGATATTTAAATCAAGTGTTTAAACCATGTTTAAAATAATTTTTTACCAAACCCTAATTAAAATTTTACTATGCCTGATTATTATGCCGTGAAAACATGGAAAAATGGGTGGAAACGTGGAATGTAATGGCTGAAAAGGTTAACATTCTCCAACGCACCCAACATGATGGTTGAAATTCAGAAATGTTAACATTCTCCAACGCACCCATCATGATGGGTTAATAAGTTCTAAAACGTTAACATTCTCCAATGCGCCCAACGTGATGGTTGAAATTATGTAACACTCCCAATTTCTTTCAAACCATAAGGCCACCCTGTTCAGAGCAGCCGAGACATTTGGAGGCAGAGAGCCAGGACTGTGGCTGCTCGGATCGAAGTAAGAAATCCTTCCCAGGAGCTTCACAGCTATAGAACGCTCTCGACTGTAAGCTTTTGAATACTTCTTGTTTTCATCCTCTTTATTCAAAGGTTTCAGATTTAATTTCAATACGTTGTTTGTATCATGGTAGGGTTCTGGTTTAAATGCAAGTTTCATAGTTACTTCGCTTCTATTTGAGTTTGATTAGTTGACAATCCAAAATTTTTTCCTGATATTACCGTGGGATAATAGCCACATGACACATATAGACATCCAAAACCCTAGGATTTGTAAATGGAGATTAGGGATTGATTGATCACTTGGGGTAAAGGAGATTATCTGTATCTCTCATCCTTCGAAACATATCATCTGTGCCGGTTGGGCTTGAGAGCAGAAGGATATGAGGATCGAACCCATTTGTATATTTCATCAGATCATCAAACATATTAGCTGTACAACTCATTTCTTGAAATACACCATATGTAGGGGTTGGGATCGGTGGTGGAAACATGAGCTGGGTTCTTAGGGTCTCCACCTCTTTGGAGCTAATGTTATTATGTCCATACAAGGAATCAGCTAATGTTGACAGCAGTGCTGAGCAGACTTCATTTCGTGCAGCTTCGGTGGGTGGATCCAATGAGGGTTCCGAATGTTTTTTTTGCTTGATCCACTACTGCTGTTCCTTTGCTATTCCTTTTGTTGCCTTTGTTGTTAAAGTAGATTTAAACAATAATGAAAATATGTTCAATAAACCTTATATTTTATCAAAACTTGAACGATCTTGAATCAAGATCCATAACAACCACATTTAGGCTTTAAAACTCCTCTCATCAAAAAACAGATCTCCCATTATGCTCTAAACTCGTATTTTCATAGACTGAATAAAAACGGAAGTGCAAGTTTACCCAAACCAGCATCAACATGGTTGAGCATAGAAGAAAGTGTATAGATTTTATAATTTTTATAAATGGTAAGGGATGGCATATCAGAACACGAAATACACTATTGGAGTAAAAATATTGGCCATGGATAAAGACTGTTAAAGAATTTTAAAAAATAATGCAAATGTATTCCATTCAATAATACCTGGATTTACAAAATTTGAATAGTCTTAAATGAAGATATAAAACCTCCACATTTACACTATAAAGACACCTATTATGAAATAAAGAATGTATCTCGCATTATTGTAACTCATATTTTCACGGAATCGAATGAAAAGTGAAATGCAAGATTATACCAAAACAAAATTATATGAACAAGGTTGAGGAAAGATATAAGAATATAGATGATAAGTGATGGAATATGAGAATAGTAAATACATTAATGGAGAGCTATAAAGTCTAAGAATTATGGTTCAATTTGTTTTGTCTTGCAGGCTCATAGTATGGGTAAACCCCGTTATTGCATTGGTGAGGCTGTACAGTGCATCCTATGTTACATCTATCCCTAAAACAATATATTTGTTTAATTTTTCATATTTATTTTAAATGACTCAGTGTTACTGTATGAGTTTGGTCGTTCAAATCAATGATTAAAATTACCCTGTTCAAGCGTGTAAGGTTATGCAAGCTTAGCAAGAGTTTAATGGTGTTGATCCCTTCTGGGTTTGTTTGTACATGCTCTCTGGACTAATCATGGCAGAGACCTCTAAGGTATTGAAATTTAATTATAATTTCCACAATTGTGCCAATTCTTTTTAATAGGTTTATTTTCTTTAAACCTATTCAAAACCCTTGTTTATTACCTCGGCCTCTTAAGGTACACAAATTTTAGATTGCAATAGCTACTCGTTAAACAAAGTCTACTTTTTTTCTTTTCTTAGTTAACCCTCGCTTAATTTAATCTCATCTATATGCATTCTTCATGTCTACAGGTTATATTATGGTCTCTCATCATTTAGTGGTTTCTACAAAAGAATTCAATTCCATACTTTGAGTAGTTGTAAGAATAAAAATTGAGGAATTTTGTTTCTATATAATAAATTTACTTTGCACTATTTACTTGAAATCCTTAGAGATTTCAATTCTATACTCTAAGTAGTTGTAAGAATTAAAATTGAGGAATTTTTTTTGTATATAACAAACTTCGTTTACATTGTTTACTTGAAATCCTTAGATTCTAACTAGAGTGCTAGCTTGTTTAATTATGATGTATAAACATAGGGTTTTGGGTTTTCTCTTTCTTCATAGAATTTCTTTAATAATTTTTGGGAATGTATAACCAAAATATGTTTATTTAATAATTTGCATTATAAAAAGCTCAATTTAATTTATAGATAAAATGACTTTCTTCAGAAAATTTTGACAATACATTTTTAAGTTTAAAATACATTTTTAAATGCATAAATGAATTGTCTTAAAATACAGATTAAACAACTTAAATTTTTCAAAAATATTTGAGAGATTTCTTCTTACATTAACTAGAAAAAATTTCTTTGGAAATTAGTCATTTCATCTATTAGTTATACCATGCAATAAAAAAATAACAATTAAAATATTTTATTTAAATATTTATTTAAATTAAATATTAAAAAATAATAGCCATAATAAAAATGCATTTATTCATCATTATATAAATTTGGTGTGAATAATATTTTTTGGGTAAATATTTTATTTCATAAATTTGGTATAGTAGTATATTTAATCGTTAATTATAAATATATATAATCATCTTTTTATAATAATTATTTTTTTGTTTCAAATAGTATTAATTATTTTGCTAGACATGCTTATTTTGGAACAAAGTTTCCAAAAATTTAATGTAATTATCAATAGTTATTAGTTGAAATGTATAGATTTAATCTCTATTGAATATTGTAAATTTTTTTAACAATACATAAAAGTAGATGGTTGAGATTTATCTTCAAAATAATTGTTTTTTTTGTCTTTCTAGCTATTGTAATAATGTTCTTCTAGCTCATATGATTTTATACATTATGTATATGTGCATTTTACTATATATGTAGATGGAAAAGTGCATATCTATATTGCTTATTCTATTCACCATTAATTGAAATTTTTTTTGTTGATATCATGTATGTTTTCTTTTATGTTACGTGATTTCCTTGTTTTACGATGGATCTAGTTATTTGGAGTTGTATTCCATTTTAAATTCTTGAAATTGTCTTCCTTTGGCTCCCTTTATCAGCTGTGATAAAGTTTAGCACTGTTTGTCAACAATGGAAGAATTTTTTTCAAAATCCTTCTTTCTTATTTCATCGCAAGCATATCTGTATAAATGAATTTGGATATATGGTTCTTTTCCTCAATAATGAAGACAATTATTTTGCTACTGAATACCTTAATCAAAATGGGCGCATATCTCATTTTCATTTGTGATTCATAGATTCAAGATACAAAGTAGAGTCTACTATTGGACCGATGGTAGTTTTATCCTTACCAACAGAATTCTCTCATTCACGAAACTATTTTGTAATGAATTCATTTACAAAGGTCTTAAAAAAAATTGGGCGAATATGAATTGGAGACTGGGGATTCTTTTCGTTATTGGAAAATGTGAGCAACAACAAATATGACTGGGTTATTCTAAAACATATCTATGATAGAATGCAGTCTAAATTTTATGTTTAGAGTAGTCTTGATAGGGTTTGGCAAAGGGCTAATCTTCGATTTGGTGGTATTTCACCCCCTCAGAATGGAGTGTTTTATAAAATTAAATTTTTTGGATCCATCTCTACACGGAGTATGAAGATTATTCTCGATATGGGTATACAATCTACTGGTTTAATGAAATAAAAAATGAATAGGGATTTTCATTTGTTCCAATCACTGACATACGGTGTATGTCACTAGCAATATGCAAGAATCAGTTGATATGTGTTATCGATGATGGCTCCACTTCTGTATGGTCAATTGAAGAAATAGATAATTTCCAATTTGGTCATTCATGTATTGAACGAATAATTGACTACTTTGAAGATGATTGGGGCTTGAGATGGAAGTTGTTGGAAGAAATATCTACAGATATAAATATCAAATGTCTCGGTTATCTTCCATTTTGAATAGTGCAAGGTGTGGTTCTTATGTGCAAATGCGATGAAGTTCCTTTCCTACTATATGACATGATGACTGGCCTTTGCTTCCCAATAAATATTGATAATTCAGATAATCAATAGATGCATGGATTTTGGTCTCCAATGTTGTAGGATTGCAATGATTTGATCGAGTCTAGAATTTTTTTTGCAATTGCTTCCTGTATGGATTCTATTAACGAGATTCCACCATTAGATATGGACATGGAGTCTTAGGCTATTAGTCATTTTCTATTCTCTCTGTCGTTGTGGAAAATATTTCCTTTTTTTTACTTTACATACTTTTGGGTATGTATGGTAAGACTTTAAAATTACCAATTTGTGGATATTTATATGGGTCCATTCTGAGGGGGTGTCTTCTATATGTGTATGTATTGGATGTTGAATATTGAATTCCATTGCAATTTACTCAAAAATATTTATTTTTATGTCCTGTTTAGTTCTCTTAATTGCATTTGAATGTGTTTGTATGTTATCCATTTTTCTTTGTTTTTATAATTATAATTATTGTCACTTATTTTATACATGGTGTTTCGATTAGTTTTTTCTAATTGATTCTCAAACAATGTTATATCTTTAGGTTATTTTTATTATTTAAATTTATATTTTGATGGTATATAGTTCCAAATATTTAGATATATTTCAAATTCATA
This sequence comes from Pinus albicaulis, assembly GCA_034641835.2. Lineage (NCBI taxonomy): Eukaryota > Viridiplantae > Streptophyta > Pinopsida > Pinales > Pinaceae > Pinus > Pinus albicaulis. The sequence goes on along the minus strand of CM076572.1, from coordinate 1,018,196,985 downwards.
TAATTCTTTTAGTATTTTCTTCCAGTTCATTTTATGTTTTCATAACTTTGTTTGGTTGGAAAAATACTATATACGATTTTAATTTTTTTATGTGGTTGGAAAAAAAATGTGTTCGTTTTTCATTCTTTCGTGTTTATGGATATTAGATATATTATATGTTCCATGTTTATTGTTCTATAATAAATATTTTATTATTCGTTGTAGACACGTCATCTGAAGGTACAAGCAAGCATAAAAGAAAAAGGAATCAGTCACCAGCATCGCGTGGCAAGTCTAATGAAAGTCGTCGTTTACGATATCAACAAAATAGGGACACAGTAAATGAGCATAGGAGGGCTAAATATCATAGAAGAACGAGTGAAATGACTCTTAAAAATGATTTTATGATTCCTCGTAAGTATCGTACTATGGATGATATAATGGAAAGAACATTTCCCCTTGATAGTTCATTGCCAGAATATGCTCCTCGTCAGCATAATTTTGTTTTCCAATGCTCTCCTGGAAATTTCATAATATTGGGGAAACATCTCGCAATAGGGAAGAACATCATATTGATAACATGGATGCAAATTTTCACCCTAACCCTTCTATCTCCACAATTGCATCTTGTGAGAAAGGCCAAAGGTTTCAAAATATCCATGGTGGAGGCAATGATGACATTGTATGTGATGACTTGGATGATAGTTTGATTGGCCATTTGTTTGATAATTTGAATCCAACTGGTCGAAACATCGTCCAATCTCCCTTCTCAAAATAATGTTGCCCCACAAACATATTCAATCATCCCTAATAGCATTTCGCATGGAACAATGGAGGTAACCCAATGATATCTTTACATCTGTTGCAATAGTGGTTGTTTTATTACATTCCTATATTTAGTTTTTTTTTTATTAATAAGTTATTTTATTCTCTTGGAATAGGATACACCTTATTTTAATAGAGGTCTAGAAATTATCTCCCCAAATCTTCCATCTACTAATCTAATAATTGAATATGAAGCACGTCATAACCTTCCACTACATTCTCCTCGACAATAAAATCGACAAACTAATGTTAATGTTATTAGTATTTGATTTGATTTTTCATTTTTTGAATTTTTGGTACATTGGACATGAATTTTATTGCATAATTTATTTTCTTCAAACAGGACACAACCCATTTCAATAGAGAGGTACAAATTAACTTCGTATATGCTTCGTCTACTGATGTTATAAGTGAAGAGGAACCATCTCATAGCGTTCATCCACATCGCCAACAAAATGTAAATGTTGAATGCATTTGATATTTTCCTCCTTTTTTCATTTATTTTTAGTTGTACAATTTTAAATATTTGTTTTTTGAACATTTAGTTTTATAGTGAATTTTATTTTGTTTTAACAAGAAACAACTAATTTGAATAGAGGCATTGAAACTAACTCCCCAGATGTTCTATTTACTGATGTTAGAAGTGAAGAGCAACCATCTGGTACACTTCATTCACATTGCCAAACAAATGTAAATATTGAATGAATTTAATTTGTTTTTCATTGTTTCAATTCTAATTATTTGGACATTCAATTTAAAAAAAAATTATGCTAAAGAAACCTTGTCATCCTCAAAGGTTCCAGAAATACAGACCATAAATTTGGAAATTCCATGTCATATATTTGTTCCACATGTTTCAAATTTTGGAAGGGAACCTCATGGTGCTGAAAATCAAGTAAATTTTAGAAGAAATTATACTCTTCCACATCATTCTCCACATCGTCCAACCAATACAAATCATATTTATTTTGATGAAAAAATGATTGCAGTGCATAAAATATTTTGAGAAAAATATAGATAGCTTGTCAGTTATCCAAATGTGCCACATCTTACGAGAATCATATCCTGGAATCCACGTTTTGAGAGATTCTAAAGGACCTGTTTGCAGATGATGTAAGAATAAAAGAGGTTCGCATTGTTTTTCTGGATATAATAACATGGATCTTGGCGAACAACCTCATATTTTAAGAGTTCTTAGTCAATTTTAAGAAATGTTGATAGCACGTGTAAATCCTATTTTGCAATTGACACATGCTCGAGGTGGGAAATATAAGTATAGAAGACACATAATTAGCTTTCCCCAAGATATTTCTACCATTTCACAAAGTCTTCCCCGACATGTTGAAGATCTTGACTTTCTAATTGTGAGGAAACATGTTGATCAGTCTAAATATTATGAATGTTATGTAAAAATATCTCGAGTTATGGCTGCATTGCGTTTCAAACTTGAACGTGATCAATATTATCGAGATGTTGTAATTGACTATGATTTAGTGAATGCTATGTCCGAAAGATCAACATATGTCTCCTCCAGGCTTAAATTTGTTGATGATGACATTGCAGAATCTGAGACCAATGCAGCTAATAATGGAGGGTTTCCTCTTGAGAATTTGCGCTCTCACCTTTCTTCTTTTTTTGCTCGCCTACTCAATGAATGGAAAGAAGTGGAAGAAATTAGAGCATTTCGTGATAATTTTGATTCTTCACATGTTCATGAAATGGATTGACCCAGTATGGGAACATCTCCAGTGAATGAATATAATAGTGAGGGGTTATTAGATATGGTATTCCCCACATTGTTCCCCACTGGTGATGCTGATTGGTTGCAACCACACATTTGTATTGTTGAACATCATGAGTATGCATTGCATCTTCTTAGATACTATGATCATAGGTTTGGAAGCCATCATCAATTCCGATATTACCTATTGAACATGATAATGAGGCATCGTAGCCAAGCAACTTCTTTAGTTTTTGTGTAGAAAATTTTACATGATAACTCACCGACAATAATTGATAACTTGCATCAGCAACTTTCTGATTTACCAGATAATAAGTTAGTTGAGCATCTTATGCAGTTTGGGTCTTCTCTAAGAGGTACAAGGGCATACTAGACTAAATGTCGGGCTGAATTGACTGACATGATTACTCAGTTGGGATGTCCATATTTGTTTTTTACTTTGAGTGTAGCTGACACAAAGTGGCCAGAGCTGCATAGCCTCATGTCTATACCCTCACATTCTCGTTCCTTAAATGAGCATCGTATCAAAATTGAAAATTTTATCCAGTAGCCTCATATTGTTGCATGTTATGAAACCGATTCCAAAAAGAGAAGAAAAGAGATATCAATGCCTTAGAAATAAGCCACTTCGAGGGGGAAACCTCCAATACATTACATGAATGAACAATTCTTAGATGATTCAAATTACATAACCTCATTTCTATATATAGGAGTTCATGGGGCCACAAGGTAATCTACTTAGCCTAACTCCTTAATAATTCCAAAGGCTGAATACTTCAACAATACTGAGGGGTTAAATTTCTCATAAATAAGGGGGTACCCTTACTCATAATAAGGACTATACTAGTAATACTCAGGACCTAACATGCCTCAGTTCAAAAGTGTTGTCCTCAACTCTTTTGATAGCTACGGGTGATTCCGTATAAAATTCTCATCCTCCATAGATCTTGAGTCGGTAAAGTTCTTCCACTTGATGAGATACTTTCAAAGTGTCTAATTCATGCTTCTCCAGTTTCTGACTCACGATAGCTTTAGAGTTCTAATATGATTTTTCCTTCCTCATCAAGTTCGGGCAATATTGTTTGAACTGGAAGATTTTCACCTATAACCTTCTTTAAGCATGAAAAATGGAAAATTGGATGCACTAATGAAGAAGCAGGAAGCTCCAATTTGTATGCCATAGTACCAATCTTTTGCAACACCTTGTAAGGACCATAGTACTTTGGTGATAATTTATTATCCTTCTTAGCTTGCTTGAAGGACATTTGTTTGTATGGTTGTAGCCGTAAAAATACCCAATCTCCTACATCAAAACTTCTCTCGCTACGATGTTGATCTGCCTGTTGTTTCATTCGATTTTGTGCCAAATTCAGGTTATCCTTTAAGAGTTGGAGAACTTCTTGCTGATGCTCGATGTGATCTTCCACTTCTTGAACCTTCAAATTTTCTCTTAAATATGATGTGATGGATGGTGGATGATATCCATAAAGTGCCATAAATGGGGTCATTTTTGCTGCAGTATGGAAGGAAGTGTTATACCACCATTCAGCAAGAGGTAACCACTTGACCCATTGTGTTTGTTTATCAGATACAAAACAACGAAGATATCCTTCCAAAAATTTATTTACTATCTAAGTTTGACCATCAAATTTAGGATGATAAGATGAGCTATGAGCTAATTGAGTACCCAAACAAGAAAATAACTCCATCCAAAAATTTCCAGTAAAAATGGGATCTCTGTTGCTCACAATAACCCTTGGGTTTCCATGTATCTTTTGAATTATGTCCATATATGTAGTAGCAAATGTACTCGCTTTAAATGGATGAGATAATGCACAGAAGTGTGCATACTTGGTAAGTATATCAACTACCACCATGATGACACTCTTTCCTTTGGACTGAGGTAACCTATGATAAAATCCATTGAAATCTCCTCCCAACGTTTACTTGGAATGGATAAAGGTTGTAGAAGACCCGAGGTCTTAATTGTCTCGACTTTATTCTGCTAGCAAACCAAACTTTCTACCACAAAATTTTGAATATAAGATTTAAGGCCATCGCAAAAAAATTCTTTCTTCATCGTGTGGTAAGTTTTTAAAAAATCCTAAGTGTCCTCCTAAAGGAGAAGTGTGAAATTCCAAAAGAATATTTTGGTTTAGTTAGGAATCCCTACAAAGATATAAGCAATCTTTATACCATAAGGAATCCTTTTTCCAACTAAATGTAGCAGATGTACTAGGATCTTACTGCAACTTTTGAATTCGTGTCCACACTTCTTCATCCTTCTTCCATTCATCTCTTGCTTCGGTTATCCAATCTAGTTGGATAATAGAAATGGCACCAAGCAATTCTTCCACCTCTTCATTCTTTCTTGAGAGTGCATCTGCAAAAACATTTAGCTTCCCTTTTTTGTATATTATTTTAAACTCATAACCCAACATCTTTGTGAGTCATTTTTGCTGCTCTTCTGAAAATAGTCTTTGTTCCAAAAAGTGTTTAATAATATCATGATTAGTTTTTACCTTGAAGCGTCTTCCCATTAGGTAAGTTCTCCATTTATTTAGTGCATGCAGTATTGCTAACATTTCCTTCTCATAAATAGGTTTCTGTAAATACTTTCATTTGATTGGACGACTTTCAAAAGTAATGGGTCTTCCTTCTTGCATTAGAACAACACCAATTCCATTTCCTGAGGCATTACATTCCACAACAAAGGTTTTTGTGAATTTTGGCGTAGCTAATATTGGTGCTAGGCACATTGCCTCTTTAAGATGTTCAAAGGCCTTAGTTGCTTCAGGAGTCCATGAAAATGCATATTTCTTCAATAATTTTGTAAGAGGTGCCGCTATTCTTGCATAATTCTTAACAAACTTTTGACAATACCCTGTTGACCCGAAAAATCCTCGCAAATGCTTTATGGTTTTGGGGACTTTCCATTCCTTAATGGCTTTAATTTTGTTAGCGTCTACCTTAACACCCTCGTGAGATACAATATGACCCAGATATTCCACCTCTTGTACTCCAAAGAAACATTTAGATGTTTTTTCATATAATTTTTTCTCCTGCAATATTTTGAGCACCCTGTCAACATGTTGAACATGATCCTTCCAAGACCTGTTGTAGATTAGTATATCATCAGAAAATAATAGCACAAATTTTGTAAGGAAGCGTTTGGAAATGGAATTCATCTACCATTTAAATGTATAAGGTGCATTGGTAAGGCCAAAAGGCATGACCAAAAATTAATAATGACCCTCATGAGTTAGAAATGCTATTTTCAGAATATCTTCAGTCTTCATTCTAATTTTATGATACCCTGAACGAAGATCCAATTTGGTAAAATAAATTTCTCCATGTAATTCATCAATAATAGGAATGGGAAATTTATCTTTAATGGTGAGCTTATTCATCTCCCTATAATCTGGACACATGTGCCATGATCCATCCTTCTTGTGTACCAATACTACAGGAGCAGAGAAAGAACTTTGACTAAGTTGAATTATACCCGCCTCTAACATTTCAGCGATCATCCGTTCAATTTCGCTCTTTTGGACATAAGGATATCTAGAAGGCCTGATGTTTGGAGGAACACTTCCTGGAATCAAATGAATAGCATGATCATGATCACAAGTAGGTGGGATTCCTTTTGGAGTTTCAAAAACCTTTGAATGATTGTCCAAGACTTTTTAGAGATCTTCACAAATAGATGATTTTGATGTTGTAACTTCTACTGAGCATAATTGCGCAATTATGCCTTGTTGTTATTTCTTTAGAAGCTTTGTCATGACATTATAGCTTATTATCTTTCGTGGCTTCCCTGCAATACCCCATAATTTGACTTCCTTTCCTTCTAAAAAAAATTCAAGAAAAGTTCTTGAAAATTAAAAGCTACCGTCCCCAAAGATTGTAACCATTGTACTCCTAGTACAACATCAGCACCTCCCATAGGAATGGAAAACATTGGACTATTCAATACATATTCCCCCATGGTTAGCTTTATATTATGGAATTTTCCAGAGCAATTTATAGTTCCTCCATTTGCAACCATCACTTCACGTTCTGGTGTTGGGTATAGGAAACAATTCAATTCCTTGGCTACCTTACAATGGATAAAATTATGGGTACTACCTGAATCAATCAACACTATTAAATTTTTCTTCTTGATATGTCCTTCTATATTTAGAGTTTGAGGAGTGGTAATTCCTACCAATGCATTACACGATATGGTTGGACTCATGTCTTCCTCTTCTTGGGTTGGTTCCTGGTGTATATCCTCTTCATGTTCATTTTTTTCTTCCTCTTCACAATCTATGTAAAATAATTTCTCAACACACTTATGACCTTTAGTGTATTTTCTCTCACAACTATAGCAAAACCCAAATGATCTTTTTTCTTCCAATTGTTGTAGTATCAACCTTGTAGGTTGTGGAAATCTAGGAGTAGAAACACTTCCCTCTTTATAGAAGTGAGTAGTAGGCTTCATTGTCATCATAATTTTACATTCAATTTTTCTTGCCAACCTGAATTTCTTCTCCAATGAATCAAGTTCCAAAACGAGAACTTCATGTTGGATGTTATCCTTTAAAGTACATACAAAGAGATCAATCTTGTGTTCCTCTGGAATATCAGTTACCCTTATATTCAATTTTTGGAAGTCCTCAATGTGCTCCCTCATTAAACCCTTTTGTTTGTGATTTATCAATTGGCTAAAGAAGGTGTTTCTCTTTGTATCCTCATAATGTGCTATCATTTCCTCCGTAAAAAATTACCAAGTGACAATTTTTTTGTGGCAGCAAATCCATCAATAACATACAAATGTATTTTGTTCTAAATGAAAAGTTGCAATGTGTACCTTTTATGTGTTTTGCACATTATGGAGATCAAAATATTGCTCCATCTGTAGTATCCATGTTACAGGATCCTTTCCATCAAACTTCCTCATATCCATTTTTGGAATATGGTGGTTCTTCCCGCCAACATTAGATTTTATGAAATCACGATTAACATTTATTTTATTCTCATCATGAGTTTCCTCTACTATATTTTCACCATTAGGAAACATTTCCTGTATCAACTTTGTCAAACCTTCCATGTCTATTTTTAGATCATTCTTCATGTTTTTGATTTTCTCATCGATCTTAGCTTCCATGTCATCCATCTTAGATTCCATGCCAGCTTCCATGCCATCTATCTTAGATTCCATGTCATCTATCTTAGATTCCATGACATCTATATTAGTTCCATGCCATTCTTCAAACCATCCATATTATATTCCATGCCTTTCTTCAAACCATCCATCTTAGTTTCCACGCCTTTCTTCAAAACTTCCTTGTCATTTTTTGTTGCTCTTTGCGAGAGCGAAATTTGTTGCACTTGCTCTTGTAATTTACCAAGTGACCCATTTTTTCTGCTCTTCTGAAAATATTCTTTGTTCCAAAAAGTCTTTAAGAATATCATGATTAGTTTTTACCTTGAATCTTCTTCCCATTAGGTAAGTTCTCCATTTATTTAGTGCATGCAATATTGCTAACATTTCCTTCTCATAAATAGGTTTCTGTACATACTTTCCTTTGATTGGACGACTTTCAAAAGTAATGGGTCTTCCTTCTTCCATTAAAACAACACCAATTCCATTTCCTGAGGCATTACATTCCACAACAAAGGTTTTTGTGAATTTTGGCACAGCTAATATTGGTGCTAGGCACATTTCCTCTTTAAGATGTTCAAAGGCCTTAGTTGATTCAGGAGTCCATGAAAATGCATCTTTCTTCAAAAATTTTGTAAGAGGTGCTGCTATTATCGCATAATTCTTAACAAACTTTCGATAATACCCTGTTGACCCGAGAAATCCTCATAACTTCTTTATGGTTTTGGGGTCTTTCCATTCCATAATGGATTTAATTTTGTTAGGGTCTACCTTAACACCCTTGTGAGATACAATATGACCCAAATATTCCACATCTTGTACTCCAAAGAAACATTTGGATGTTTTTTCATATAATTTTTTCTCCTGCAATAGTTTGAGCACCCTGTCAACATGTTGAACATGATCCTTCCAAGACCTATTGTAGATTAGTATATCATCAAAAAATACTAGCACAAATTTTGTAAGGAAGGGTTTGAATATGGAATTCATCAACCATTTAAATGTAGAAGGTGCATTGGTAAGGCCAAAAGGCATGACCAAAAATTCATAATGACCCGCATGAGTTCGAAATGCTATTTTCAGAATATCTTCAGTCTTCATTCTAATTTTATGATACCCTGAACGAAGATCCAATTTGGTAAAATAAATTGCTCCATGTAATTCATCAATAACATGAATGGGAAATTTATCTTTAATGGTGAGCTTATTGAGCTCCCTATAATCTGGACACATGTGCCATGATCCATCCTTCTTGTGTACCAATACTACAGGAGAAGAGAGAGAACTTTGACTAAGTTGAATTATACCCGCCTCTAACATTTTAGCAATCATTCATTCAATTTCGCTGTTTTGGACATAAGGATATCTAGAAGGTTGATGTTTGGAGGAACACTTCCTAGAATCTAAGGGATAGCATGATCATTATCACAAATAGGTGGGAGTCCTTTTGGAGTTTCAAAAACCTTGGAATGATTGTCCAAGACTTTTTAGAGATCTGCACAAATAGATGATTTTGATGTTGGAACTTCGAGTGAGCATAATTGTGCAATTATGCCTTGTTGTTCTTTCTTTAGAACCTTTTTCATGACATTAGAGCTTACTATATTTCGTGGCTTCCGTGAAATACCCCATAATTTGACTTCCTTTCCTTCTGAAAAAAATTCAAGAAAACTTCTTGAAAATTAAAAGCTACCATCCCCAAAGATTGTAACCATTGTACTCCTAGTACAACTTCAGCACCTCCCATAGAAATGGAAAACATTGGACTATTCAATACATATTCCCCCATGGTTATCTTGATATTAAGGAATTTTCCAGAGCAATTTATAGTTCCTCCATTTGCAACCATCACTTGACATTCTGGTGTTGGGTATACGAAACAATTCAATTCCTTGGCTACCTTACAATGAATAAAATTATGGGTACATACAGATAATCTAACACTATTACCTTTTCTTCTTGACTGTTCCTTCTATATTGAAGTTTGAGAGTGATAATTCTACCAATGCATTAGAATATGGTTGGACTAATATCTTCTTTCTTCTCTTGATTGGTTCTAGGTGTATATCCTCTTCATATTTCATTTTCTTCTTCCTCCCCAAATATGTAAAACAGTACTTCTCTGACACATACTGTGACCTTTAGTCTCTTTATCTACACTTCACTTAATGTCTCTTTTTTCTTCCAATTATGTTGTATCAACACTTGAGTTAGTAAGGAAGTAACAACACTTCTCCTGAAAGTGAGTAGTAGGCTTCATTGTCGTCATGATTTTACATTCAATTTTTCTTGCCAACCTGAATGCCTTCTCCAATGAATCAAGTTCCAAAACGTGAACTTCATGTTGGATGTTATCCTTTAAGGTACCTATGAAGAGATAAATCTTGTGTTCCTTTGGAATATCAGTTACCCTTATATTCAATTTTGGGAAGTCCTCGATGTGCTCCCCCATTAAACCCTTTTGTTTGTGATTTATCAATTGGCTAAAGAAGGTTTTTCTCTTTGTATCCTCATAATGTGCTATCATTTCCTCCATAAAAATTTACCAAGTGACAATTTTTTTGCGGCAGCAAACCCATCAATAACATACAAATCTATTTTATTCTAAATGTAAAGTTGCAATGCGTACCTTTTATGTGTTTTGCACATTATGGAGATCAAAATATTGATCTATTTGTAGTATCCATGTTATAGGATCCTTTCCATCAAACTTCCTCATATCCATTTTTGGAATATGGTTCTTCCCGCCAACATTAGATTTTATGAAATCATGATTAACATATATTTTATTCTCATCATGAGTTTCCTCTACTATCTTTGCACCATTAGGAAACATTTCTTGTATCAACTTTGTCAAACATTCCATGTCTGTTTTTAGTTCATTCTTCATGTTTTCCATTTTCTCATCAATCTTAGCTTCCATGTCATCCATCTTAGATTCCATGCCAGCTTCCATGCCATCTATCTTAGATTCCATGTCATGTATCTTAGATTCCATGCCATTTTTCAAACCATCCATATTAGATTCCACGTCTTTCTTCAAACCATCCATCTTAGTTTCCATGCCTTTCTTCAAAAATTCCTTGTCATTTTTTGTTGCTCTTTGCAAGAGCGAAATTTGTTGCACTTGCTCTTGTAATTTTGATATGTCATGTTGCCATTCTTCGTCTTCATGAGTCATACTAGAACTTTCTAAAGGATTAATCGGTGTTGAATTCTTTTTAGGGTCCATTTTAGAATCCAATACCGATATCTATTCTACAATATGCCCTTGGAATCAATTCAACTTGATTTTTCAAACAAGACTTATGCAATTCGGGAAAAAAGAAAGACAACTTTTACTTTCTTTTGAGGAGCTTGATATTGAAATTGTATTATCTATAAAATTTTGGATCCTCAATATCTGAAATTCAGCCCTGTAGTAGCCCTCTAAAGCTTCTTTCAAATGCCACAAGTCTGATCTGATTTGGATTCTTCAAGGCAAAGTTATATCCAATATCCCACAATGACCCAATTTTGGATTGGTTCAATAGAGCGAACTTGTACGACTTGCCACGTGTCACTGTTTCCTCCTTTGGCTCTGAAATATATAGACTAATAACTAAAATCTGTGTACTTATGGCCACGTTTTACAACATTCCAATCTGATTCTCATAGAGGGAGCTATGAATATTTTCCCACGATCACCTCTTCGAGATGAAATTCAGAAGCCTCAAAAATCCCTAACTTCCACATATCATATCTCTGAAAATGTTTCGAACCAATATCTGAAATTTTGCAATGATATTCCTCAAGATTGCAGCTTCGCACTGTAAAAATTCTAGCTTCTAAACCTTCGTAAAAAAAAATTTATTACAAAAATACCCTGATTGCCTGTTTAGGTTAAATTCAAGAACCTGCAAAATGACCTAACTTGCACAGATCATATCTCCGAAAATGTTGTGAACGAAGCTCTGAAATTTTGTCACGACGTTCCTTAGGATTTTGGCTTCGCACTTCAAAATTTTCAGATTCTGAACCTTCATAAAAAAAACGCTATAGCGAAAATTCCACAATGACCTGTTTGGAGCAGAGAAACCCTAGAATCTCAAACCTCTGACACCAAATGTTGTGAAACTAGCTCCAAAAAGATAATAAAAGGGATATCAACACCTTATAAATAAGCCACTTCAAGGGGGAAACCTCCAATACATTACATGAATGAACAATTCTTGGATGATTCAAATTACAAAACCTTTTTTCTATATATAGGAGTCCATGGGGCCACAATGTAATCCTAGCTGACCTAAGAATAATAATTTAAGGGCACAATAATAAAAATATGGGGGTTACAAGGGTACAATAATAACAATAAGGGGGTTACACTAACAACAATAAGGGACTATACTAGTAATATAGGGACCTAACATTGCCATATTTATGCACCATAGATTCAATATATTTCGAGAGGAAGTTATCCAAAAATATCTTAAAGCTAAAAAATTCTGGTACAGGTATGTTTTCTTGAATTTATTTTCTATTCATTGTGAATTTCTTATTAATTTTCTATTTCTATTTTTTGTAGTAACTCTGTATTCACTTTTTTCAGATATGAGTGACAACATAGAGGTTCAGCACATATCCATGGTTTCCTATGGTTGCAAGGAGCTCCTGACATGGAAAGACTTTATTGTTCAAATGATTGTGATTTGGAACATGCAAAGAGATTCTTTGAAAATTGTGTAATTGCATGGAATCCACATGAAATACATCGTCGCAATATAATGGTTCCCAGAAGTCTCAATGACGACCCTTGCCTATTGAATACTGACCATATTTTATATTGCAATCCTGATAATGATTATGAAGAATTGTTGAATCATGTCCGAAGGCACACAAAGTGTAGTGTAGATTCCTGTTTACGCAAAAACTGCACTATTATCGCTTCTTGGTACAATGCCCCATTGGATCTTTTTGAGGAATCAAGACTGTTCATAGATGATCAAGGAAGAAAAAAATATGACCCGACAAGAAATGATGATAGGCTCAATGTACATAACATTGACCTTCTAACAATGTGGCATGAAAACGTTGACTGCCAACCAGTGCTTTCTCGGAATGTTGTCCTAAAATATATTGCTAAGTATGCATCAAAAGCAGAGAAAAGGTCTGAAAGTTATCATGATATGTTAACTAGAATTTCAAATTCTATTGCCTCTGAGGATCATGCTTTATGTTCTCGTAGAAGGTTTCTTGCAGAAACAGTTGTTGAACGTGACACTGGAGCACAAGAAATAAGCCATATGTTGCTTAAGATACCTCTTGTTATTTGTAGTTGAAAATTTGTTTCATTAAATGTTGGAAAAGGTTTTCAGGAAAATATCAAGGGATGGCATGCAATGTTCATCTGAAAATACTTTTGTTCAACATTATCAGAAGAGCCCTTTTTTCCTTGAACATCTATCTTTGATAGAAACAACAAGATCTTGGACATTTGATAGCAAGCGTAAAAAATATCCCTGGAAGCCTAGAGATGTTCATGCGATTGTTCGGTTCTGGCCACGGTTTTATTCTATTCCTAGTGAAGGTTCAAAGGAATTTGAAACCTTTTGCTGGACAGAATTGCTCTTGTACTAGCCATTTCGTGACATTTCTACGGAGATTGTGATTTCAGCTGAAATTATTGTTGAAAATTGGAGGAATTTCTGATATCGAGCATGGCATTTTGATCAAAATCCATCAATTGTAGAAAATATTGAATATGGAGAAGATGGTGATTTTTCTAACCATGAAATGAATCTTGAAGATGATTTTCAAAAGTGGCAACTTTTTTCTCGCTTGGTTCCACCAAGTAATATCAATGTTTCTGATCTTCACACCCTTGGTCGAAGGGATTTTGATATAAGGAATGGAATATCAAGGGGAGATATTTTTTACCTTTCAAATAGAACATTTGCCTCTCCAGATTCATTGGCAAAAAAACAACGACTTGCTTTTGAAATTTTTTTAAGGCATTTTTCTGAATATGAGATTCGTGAAGCTCTTCTTATGATTGTTCAGGGAACTACAGGCACTGCACGTCTTTCCTTATCCATTGTATTTTTGAAGCTCTTTCTAATCTGCCAAGTAATGGAAAAAGTCCTTTGCGTCTTCTTGTCCCAACAAGAATAGCTGCTTTTAATATACATGCAAAAACAATACACTCTGCTCTGAAAATCCCAATTAAATATATGAAACCACTGGTGGTATTTCAAGAAGGAATGAGGCATATTCGATATATATTGATTGATGAAATGAGATTTTTAGAATCAAGTTTATTCATACAAATAGATTCTTGATTACGAGAAGCATTTCTAGAGAAAAATAATTGTTCTTTTGGTGGCAGATCCATCATCCTTGTGGGTGACCTTGGCCAACTACCTCCTATGAGAGATAAGCCTTTGTATCCAGGTAATACAGTAGGGAAAGTCTTGTGGAAAAAATTCAACATTGTTGTCACTCTTGACACAATATTTCTCCAACAAGGGAGTAAAGAGAAACAATCTTGTTTTCATAGAGTCCTCAATAACATAAGAACGCAGTACCTGTTCTTGATGATTGGGAGTTTCTTATGTCACAGGCTGATATCAGGTTCCATCCTAGAGAAAGGGATTTATTTAATGCAGCAATTCACATGTTTCCAATAAATAACTTGGTCTCATTCCATAAGAGGCATATGTTGAAATCATTAAATTCTCCAATTGCACTATGTATTGTTGTGAATTCAACGCGTTCAGAAATCAATGGTGCTGATGATGATCAACTGGACCATGAAATTTTTTTGTGTGATGGCCAACGTGTTATGTTGACATGTAATTTGTGAGTTGAGGTTTGTTTGGTGAATGGTGCAGTTGGGTATGTGAAGGAAATATTTTATATGCCTACCTCTAAGCCACCTGAGCTTCCAATGTTCACAACTGTTATTTTTTATAAGTATGTCAGTATTCCGTTTGATGCAAGTAATCCAAACATTGTACCTATCACACTAGTGATAAGAGGAAATCGAAAAAAAATTCCTTTAAAGATGGCATGGGCTCTTACAATTCACAAGTCACGAGGTTTGACTTTAGAATGAGCATCAATTGATATCGAGAATAAAGAGCAGCAAGGCCTGACCTTCACAGCCATATCAAGAGTGAAATCAATAGATGGTTTATGCATTGCACTGCCTTTCTCTTATCAGCATTATGCCAAGATGAAAGATAGTGCATATGTTACAATTAGAGATTAAAGTCCATATCGTTATGACATGCAACTATTGATACATTTAGCTCTTTATAGATTTTTTTTTTGAATTTCTTTTATTGTCCTCTTTATTTACTTTTAATATAATAATTCTTTTGATATATTAATGAGATGAATACATTCATCAAATTCATAATAGTATTTTGGAATGTTGTTTACATCGTTTTTCATGTTGTTTAATTTTCTTATTTTTTTTAAGTGGTTTTTTTAATTTTTCTTACAATGAACCATTCAGAGATAAAAAAACTAGTTATATGAGCCAATCATTAAAAATCTATATGGAATTCCATATCACTATGACATGTAACTAATAGTATTGTGACATATTTATAGAATGTTTTTTAATTGTTTTTATTGTCCTCTCTCTTTTCATTTAGTATAATAATTATTTTCATGTATTAATGAAATGAATACATTCACACGATGCAATATAGTAATATATGATAAATTTCTTATATTGTTTTTCGTTTTGTTCAATTTACCTCCTTTTTTCAAGTCTCTATTGTTCTTTTCTTTACAATAAACCATTCAGACATATATAGCTAGTTATATGAGCCAATCATTAAAAATCAATATTGAAGTCCATATCCCTATGACATGAAACTAAACATATTTATCAATGTGGTTTGCTAAATATGTTGTGGTTTGGTTCAATGACAACATATTTATATTTTATAATAATATTAAACTAAAATTAATATATACATTGACATTAACTTAAATACAAATATAGAATTACTAACATCATTAATATTTCATTTTAAACATTAAGTTTAAAAATTTGTGATTTCTTGTTGATTATTGTAATAGGGGACATATCAGTCATTTAATTTTATCACTCATTTCATGTGTACAATATGTATTTTTAATGAGGTTTACAGCATGATGTTTTTAAGATTAAGTTTTTTAACAACAATACAAATGGGGTGTTCTATTATCTTTCTATATATATATATATATATATATATATATATATATATATATATATATATATATATATATATAGATGTTCCTATCTCTTCGTGTATTAATTTTTATTTTTTCGTTTTTCCTTTCAAATGAAAATATGGATAATAATGATGGCATCTATTATAATCAAATGGTGGAAAATTTTTCTAGACTAATAAGTTTTCTTTTCTTATCTAAGACAGCTGGAAGTAGAAACATGGCTTCATCCTAGATTTATTGATGATCATCTTCATATGTGAATGAAATAAAAATGAATGTGAAATGCTTGTTGCATGTGAACATGGGGGAGATTGGAGAAAAGGATTGAATTTTGGAAAAGTGATATCACAAATCATGTGTCTTGATTTGATTGGTGTCCTCATTGTGATGGTCATGATTCTTATTCTTCTAAAGCCTGTTAAATAAATGACCTTTCAATTGAAGTTTTGAATTAGTTGATGGGATTTCTTTGTATAAATACAACAAAAAACATATACTAATTCAATGTTATTTTTTTGGTTTCACTGATGGTGGAATTTAATACCACTTTAGTTTATTAATTCAATCGGTTTATAATATTAACAATCAATAAGGTTGATTGATCACTTGCGGTTTATCATAATAATAATCATGTGACTTTAAAACTCTTCTATATTTAAAATATTGCGTCGTATTCTTTATTAAGCTATTGTGTTTTTAATATTGCTCCCTTCGCCTTATTGGTCCCTTAGGTTATTAATATTTTTCCCTTGGGTTCACCAATTCCTTTGGTTTATAATATTATACCCATGGGTTTATTAGTTATTTTGGTTTATAATATGAATAATCCCTTGGGTTAATTATTAGTGTTTATTAATTTCTTCAGCTTGAGTATTTTTTTATTAATTTTATATATCCTTCGACTTTATTAATCACTTGAGTTTATTAATAATTTTTGTTTCTAATACTAATTTGTTGGGTTTATAATATTAATAATCCCTTCCGTTTATTGATGTTCTTTTTTTATAATATTAATAGTCCCTTTGCTTTATTGATTTTTTATGTTTATAATATTAATATTTCAATGTATTTGTTGATCCATTGGGTTTATAACATTGATTCCTTAATTTTTTGGATTCTTTCGGTTCGTAATATTATTCCCTTCAGTTTATTAAATCCAAATATTGGGGTTTAAATATTAGTCCTAGATTTTAATACTAATGGATTGTCCAATTTCAAATTATGAAAAACACTGAGTCAATATGAAAATCAACCATGGGAAACCATTGTTAATTAGCGTTAGCCATACTCGATCAATGTCATACATGATCAAATGTCACATTATGACAAATATTGTCTCAATATGAAAATCGCCCATGGCCAACCATGGTCATAGTTGGTCCAATGTCGCATTGTGACAACAACTATCTCAATGTTTAAATCAAGCATGGTAAACCATGTTTATTCCCCTTGGTTTGTAATATTAATAATCATGTGACTTTATCAATGATTTTTATTTAAAAATTGATTCCTAAGATTTATTAATCTCTTTATTAATCATGTGAGTTTCTCATTCATTTTCATTTAAAATATTTATTTCTAGCCTTTGCTAATCTTTTTTGTTTTTATATGTATCCCTTGGCCTTGTTGATCATATATTTAATATTTTCATTGGATTCTTAATTTATAGATTCATAATATTAAACCCTTGAGTTGTCTTTACTTTGGTTATAATATTCAGCAAGTCACTATATTTATAATTACATTGATTTTAAAATATTGATTCTTATGTTTATTAATTTTCTTGAGCTTTTTGAATTTAAAATAACCTTTAATATGAGTTTATTCTTCTTCTGTATTTCATCATAGTCTATTTGACACTTATTGATAACTTATGTTTTTAATAATTTTCCCTTGGGTTCACCAATTCCTTTGGTTTATAATATTAAACCCTTGGGTTTATTATTTCTTTTGGTTTATATTATTAATCTAATGAGATTGTTAATCTCAGGATTTAACTGCTTCATTATATAATACATTCAAATTATGCATTTTGGTTTAAAGTTATATTAATTTCATTGTCATTTTTTTGGAACTTCTTGTTAAGCAGGTGCCAATATCACTTTGATTTATTAATTCAATCAATTATAATATTACAATCACTAAGATGATGTAATTAGCAGATTTATCATTAATAATTTTTGTGACTTTAAAATTCCTCTCTATTTAGAAATATTTAGTTGATATTCTTTGTTAATCTATTATGTTTTTAATTTAATATTTGCCCAGAAAATGTGGGTGTGGGGGAATAGGCGAGAGCAAGGGGATGGCACACTTTTAGAAGCAGAATCATAATGGGTGCGTCGGGGGTATATACTATATATATATTATATGTATAATATATATGTAATTCTAGTTATATATGTGAATTTGTATAAAACAAGAAAAATAAAATATTTTTTATTTAAAAATTAAATTTAAACTTGCACATCATTGAAAATTCAAGATTCAAGAATCAACATTCACATAATGATACATTGATATATGAAAATAAAAATATCAAATAACTTAAAATTTAAAAGTTAAGAAGCTATAAAAATCACGATATATGTCCATTGTCATACTACATTCAAAATTTCCCTCAAGGGCAAAGAGTGAAGACATCTCCAAACATGAACTAGGAAATTTCCAAATACTAAAGTCTAAAATAAAATTTTTAAAATAGTGAACAATGGCTTCCTCAAGCCATGTCATCAACGTCCATGTCATCAGCTGCAGCATCACTTAGATCTTCAGTCAAGATGCTCTCAAGGTAGGAATCACTCTCATATTGAGGCTCCTACTCATCACTCTCATCTTGAGGCTCCTACTCATCCATATCAGTTGAAGGTAGTTCAATAAGGCCATCTAGTTGAATTTCCTCATCCACACACATAGCATCATTTGTGTATTGGTTCCATCTCTTGAAAGGACCCTCCTTGTACCCAGGGTCTTTTCGAGATACGAGACGAAGTGTGCTATGAATGTATACTAAGTTCTTTGCCTTCTTTGAGCCCAACCTATTTCTTTTTACTTAATGGATGAAGGCATAAGTACTCCAATTCCTCTCGCAAGATGAAGAACTAGCTACCTGCAATGCTAATCACAAGTTACGTCTAAGTTTTAAGTTTTAAGTTTTAAATTTTAATTTTAAGTTTTAAACTTTTAAATTTTAATTAAATTAACAAAAAAAAAACACATTAACTTTAGTCTTTTAAGAATAGTAAAAAAATGTTTAATTTTAATTTAAATAAAAAAACTTAGACTATAGTCGAAATAACCCAAAAAAAAAAAAAAAAAAAAAAATTAACCTAACTTGCCACGAAGAACCCGAAAAGAACCCGTTTTTGGGGTTCTCTGTCACTGAAGAACCCTAAAAGAACCCCGAAGAACCCTAAAAGAACACATTTTCAGGATTCTTCGTCAAAAGAACCCTGATTTTATGTGGGAAGTCTCAGGTTCTTCCATGAAGAATTGGGTTCTTTAGGGTTCTTTTGAGAAGAACCAGTCCCAGGACCCTGTATGTGGGGACGGGAACTCGGTGCGAGTTCGGGAACCCTACCCTTGGGTGCGGGAACCTATGCAACATAGATTTTTAGTATTGTTCCCTTCGCCTTATTGGTCCCTTAGGTTATTAATATTTTTCCCTTGGGTTCACCGATTCTTTTGCTTTCTAATATTAAACCGTAGGGTTATTAGTTCTTTTGGTTTATAATATGAATAATACGCTGGGTTAATTATTAGTGTTTAATAATTTATTTGGTTTTTATATATTTTTTAATTAATTTTATTGATCCTTCAACTTTATTAATCGCTTAAGTTTATTAATAATTTTTATTTCTAATACTAATTTGTTGGGTAATATTTTTCCCTTGGGTTCACCAATTCCTTTGGTTTATAATGTTAAACCCTTGGGTTTATTAGTTCTTTCGGTTTATAATATGAATAATCCCTTGGGTTAATTATTAGTGTTTATTAATTTCTTCAACTTGAGTATTTTTTTATTATTTTTATTGATCTTTCCACTATATTAATCACTTGAGTTTATTAATAATTTTTGTTTCTAATACTAATTTGTTGGATTTATAAAATTAATAATCCCTTCTGTTTATTGATGTTCTTTTTTTATAATATTAATAGTCCCTTTGCTTTATTGATGTTTTATGTTTATAATATTAATATTTCATTGTATTTTTTGATCCATTGGGTTTATAACATTGATTCCTTAATTTTTCAGATGATTTAGGTTCGTAATATTATTCCCTTCAATTTATTAAATCCAAATATTGGGGTTTAAATATTAGTCCTGGAGTTTAATACTAATGCATGTCCAATTTCAGATTATGAAAAACACTCACTCAATATGAAAATCAACCATGGGAAACCATTGTTAATTAGCGTTAGCCATGGTTGATCAACGTCATCCATGATCAAATGTCACATTCTGACAAATATTGTCTCAATATGAAAATCACCCATGGCCAACCATGGTCATAGTGGGTCCTATGTCGCATTGTGACAACAATTGTCTCAATGTTTAAATCGGGCATGGTAAACCATGTTTATTCCCCTTGGTTTATAATATTAATAATCATGTGAATTTACTAAATTTTTTTGTTTTTTATAAGTATACCTTGGCCTTGCTGATCTCTTATGTTTTTAATATTTTTCCCTTGGGTTGCCCAATTCCTTTGGTTTATAATATTAAACCCTTGGGTTTATTAGTTCTTTTGGTTTATAATATTAATAATATCTTGTGTTTATTAATTAGTTTATTTTAAAATATTGATTCTTATGGTTTATTAATTTCGTAGGTTTTTGAATTTAAAATATTTATTCTTAGGGTTTGTTACTCTCTTCTATTTTTAATATTGATCCCTTGGCCTTATTGATAACTTATATTTTTAATAATTTTCCCTTGGGTTCACCAATTCCTTTGGTTTATAATATTAAACCCTTGTGTTTATTATTTCTTTTGGTTTATATTATCAATAATCCCTCGGGTTTATTAATCACTTGAGTTTAAAATATTAAATACTATCGTTTATTAAATTCTTAGGTTTTGGGTTTAAATTATGTTACTTTCAATGTTATTTTTTTTGTTTCAGTGTTGGCGAAATTTAATATTGCTTTAGTTTATTAATTCAATCGGTTTATAATATTAACAATCAGTAAGGTTGATTGATCACTTTTGGTTTTTCATAATAATTATCATGTGAATTTAAAATTCCTCTCTATTTAAAATATTGGATTGTATTCTTTATTAATCTATTGTGTTTTTAATATTTCTCCCTTCACCTTATTGGTCCCTTAGGTTATTAATATTTTTCCCTTGTGTTCACCAATTCCTTTCGTTTCTAATATTAAAACCTTGCGTTATTAGTTTTTTTGGTTTATAATACGAATAATACGTTGGGTTGAGTATTAGTGTTTATTAATTTCTTTAACCATAGTCGATCAATGTCATCCATGATCAAATGTCACATTCTGACAAATATTGTCTCAATATGAAAATCACCCATGGCCAACCATGGTCATAGTTGGTCCAAGGTCGCATTGTGACAAAAATTGTCCCAATGTTTAAATGAGCATGGTAAACCATGTTTATTCCCCTCGATTTGTAATATTAATAATCATGTGACTTTATCAATGATTTTTATTTAAAAAATGATTCTTAAGATTTATTAATGTATTTATTAATCATGTGAGTTTCTCACTCATTTTCATTTAAAATATTTATTCCTAGCCTTTACTTTAATCTTTTTTGTTTTTTATATGTATCCCTTGGCCTTGTTGATCTCTTATGTTTTTCATATTTTTCCCTTTGGTTTATTAATTATTTTGGTTTATAATATTAATAATCCCTTGTGTTTATTAATTAGTTGATTTTAAAATATTGATTCTTATGGTTAATTAATTTCTTAGGTTTTTCAATTTAAAATATTTATTCTTAGGGTTTGTTACTCTCTTTTGTTTTTAATATTGATCCCTTGGCCTTATTGATATCTTAATTTTTCGGATTCTTTCCGTTCATAATATTATTCCCTTCATCTTATTAAATCGAAATATTGGGGTTTAAATATTAGTCCTCGAGTTTAATACTAATGCGTGATTCAATTTCACATCCTGGAAAACACTGAGTCAATATGAAAATCAACCATGGGAAACCATTGTTAATTAGCGTTAGCCATAGTCCATCAATGTCATCCATGATCAAATGTCACATTCTGACAAATATTGTCTCAATATGAAAATCGCCCATGGCCAACCTTGGTTATATTTGATCCAACGTCGCATTATGACAACAATTGTCTTAATGTTTAAATCAAGCATGGTAAACCATGTTTATTCCCCTCGGTTTATAATATTAATAATCATGTGACTTTATCAAATGTTTTTATTTATAAAATTGATTCCTATGATTTATTAATCTCTTTATTAATGATGTGAGTTTCTCATTAATTTGCATTTAAAATATTTATTTATGGCCTTTACTAATATTTTTTTTTATCAGTCCTAGAGTTTAATACTAATGCATGGTCCAATTTCACATTATGAAAAACACTGACTCAATATGAAAATCAACCATGGGAAACCATTGTTAATTAGCATTAGCCATAGTCGATCAATGTCATCCATGATCAAATGTCACATTCTGACAAATATTGTCTCAATATGAAAATCACCCATCGCCAACCATGGTCATAGTTGGTCCAATGTCGCATTGTGACAACAATTGTTTGAATGTTTAAATCAAGCACGGTAAACCATGATTATTCCCTTCGGTTTATAATATTAATAATCATGTGATTTTACTAATTTTTTTTTGTTTTTTTTAGGTATCCCTTGGCTTTGTTGATTTCTTAGGTTTTTAATATTTTTCCCTCGGCTTCCCCAATTTCTTTGGCTTATAATATTAAACCCTTGGTTTATTAGTTCTTTTGGTTTATAATATTAATAATCCCTTGTGTTCATTAAGTAGTTGATTTTAAAATATTGATTCTTATGGTTTATTAATTTCTTAGGCTTTTGAATTTAAAAAAGTTATTCTTAGGGTTTGTTAGTCTCTTTTGTTTTTAATATTGATCCATTTTCCTTATTGATAACTTATGTTTTTAATAATTTTCTCTTGGGTTCACCAATTCCTTTGGTTTATAATATTAAACCCTTGGATTTATTATTTCTTTTGGTTTATATTATTAATAATCCCTTGGGTTTATTAATCTCTTAAGTTTAAAATATTAAATACTATCAT
This sequence comes from Pinus albicaulis, assembly GCA_034641835.2. NCBI lineage: Eukaryota > Viridiplantae > Streptophyta > Pinopsida > Pinales > Pinaceae > Pinus > Pinus albicaulis. The sequence continues at coordinate 1,018,173,810 of CM076572.1, read as the reverse complement.
TTATTAAATTCTTAGGTTTTGGGTTTAAACTATGTTAATTTCATAACCCCCCATAAGAATCCTAGTTCTTTGGTTTTATAATATTAATAACCCCTTGGGTTTATTAATCTATTGAGTTAAAAATATTATTTCATGGGCTTTTTTAATTTCTTGGGTTTTTTATTTTAAAATATTAATTATTAGGTTTTATTAATCTCTATTATTCTTAGTATTTCCCTTAACGTTATTGATCCCTTAGGTTTTTAATATTCATCCCTAGGGTGAACTGATTCCTTTGGTTTATAATATTAAACCCTTGGGTTTATTAGTTCTTTTGGTTTATGATGTTAATCACACATTGGGTTTATTAATCTCTTGAGTTTAAAATATTAATTCTTATGATATGTTAATTTCTTAGATTTTTTAGTTTAAAATATTAATTCTTAGGGTATATTAATCTCTATTGTTTTTAATATTCATTCGTTAGGTTTATAATACTTATCCCTTCGGTTCACTGATTCCTTTGATTTATAATATTAAACCCTTGTATTTATTACTTCTTTTGGTTTATAATGTTAATAATCCCGTTAGTTTATTAATATCTTATGTTTAAAATACTGATTCTTATGGTTTAGTAATTTATTAGGTTTTTTAGTTTAAAATATCAATTCTTAGGGTTTATTAATCTCTTGTGTTTTTAATATTGATTGTTTATGTTTATAATATTTATCCCTTGGGTTTACTAATTCCTTTGGTTTATAATATTTAAACCTTCGATTTATGAGCTCTTTTGGTTTGTATCATTAATAATCTCTTAGGTTTATTAATATCTTGAGTTTAAAATATTAATTGTTAGGGTTTATTAATTTCTTAGTTTTTTTTTAAATATTATCTCATATGCTTTATTAAACTCTTGAGTTTAATATATTAATTCTTAGATTTTATTACTTTAAATCAAGCACGGTAAACCACGTTTATTCCCTTCGCTTTATAATATTAATAATCATGTGATTTTACTAATTTTTTTTGTTTTTTTTAGGTATCCACTGGCCTTGTTGATTTCTTAGGTTTTTAATATTTTTCCCTTGGCTTCCCCAATTCCTTTGGTTTATAATATTAAACCCTTGGTTTATTAGTTCTTTTGGTTTATAATATTAATAATCCCTTGTGTTCATTAAGTAGTTGATTTTAAAATATTGATTCTTATGGTTTATTAATTTCTTAGGCTTTTGAATTTAAAAAAGTTATTCTTAGAGTTTGTTACTCTCTTGTGTTTTTAATATTGATCCCTTTTCCTTATTGATAACTTATTTTTTAATAATTTTCCCTTGGGTTCACCAATTCCTTTGGTTTATAATATTAAACCCTTGGATTTATTATTTCTTTTGGTTTATATTATTAATAATCTCTCGGGTTTATTAATCTCTTAAGTTTAAAATATTAAATACTATCGTTTATTAAATTCTTAGGTTTTGGGTTTAAACTATGTTAATTTCATAACCCCCATAAGAATCCTAGTTCTTTGGTTTTATAATATTTTTTTTTTTTTCTCGTTTAAACTAATCCTAATCTTTCCATTTTTTCTCCTCCCATCCCACCCACGGGTTTCGAACTGGTGACCTTACAGAAAGGAGTGCCTTAACAGTGCACCCCATCACCAACTGTTCTACACCATGTGGGCTTGGTTTTATAATATTAATAACCCCTTGGGTTTATTAATCTATTGAGTTAAAAATATTATTTCATAGGCTTTTTTATTCTCTTGGGTTTTTTGTTTTAAAATATTAATTATTAGGTTTCATTAATCTCTATTATTCTTAGTATTTCCCTTAGCCTTATTGATCCCTTAGGTTTTTAATATTCATCCCTAGGGTGAACCGATTCCTTTGGTTTATAATGTTAATCACACATTGGGTTTATTAATCTCTTGAGTTTAAAATATTAATTCTTATGATATGTTAATTTCTTAGATTTTTTAGTTTAAAATATTAATTCTTAGGGTATATTAATCTCTATTGTTTCTAATATTCATTCGTTAGGTTTATAATATTTATCCTCTGGGTTCGCTGATTGCTTTGGTTTATAATATTAAACCCTTGAATTTATTACTTCTTTTGGTTTATAATGTTAATAATCCCATTGGTTTATTAATATATTAGGTTTAAAATACCGATTCTTATGGTTTATTAATTTATTAGGTTTTTTAGTTTAAAATATCAATTCTTAGGGTTTATTAATCTCTTGTGTTTTTAATATTGATCGTTTATGTTTATAATATTTATCCCTTGGGTTCACCAATTCCTTTGGTTTATAATATTTAAACATTCGGTTTATGAGCTCTTTTGGTTTGTATCATTAATAATCTCTTAGGTTTATTAATATCTTGAGTTTAAAATATTAATTGTTAGGGTTTATTAATTTCTTAGTTTTTTGTTTTTAAATATTATCTCATATGCTTTATTAATCTATTGAGTTTAATATATTAATTTTTAGAGTTTATTACTTTCTTATGTTTTTTGGTTTAAAGTATTATTTCTGAGGGTTCTTTAATCTTTTGAGATTAAAATATTGATTTTAAGGTTTTTTATTTCTTGGCTTATAATATTAATATTTATCCTTTGCTTCACTAATTACTTCGATTTATAATATTAAACCTTTGGGTTTATTAGTTCTTATGTTTTTTGTTTTTAAATATTATTTCATATGCTTTATTAATCTCTTCAGTTTAATATATTAATTCTTAGAGTTTATTACTTTCTTATGTTTTTGGGTTTAAAATATTATTTTTCTGAGATTTTTTTAATCTCTTGAGATTAAATTATTTATTCTTAAGGTTTTTTTTATTTCTTGGTTTATAATATTAATATTTATCCTTTGCTTCACTATTTACTTATGTTTATAATATTAAAACCTTGGGTTTATTAGCTCTTTTGGTGTAAAATATTAATAATCCCTTGAGATATTGATAAGAGATAGAAAATTATTATAATATTAATAAAATATTATTATTCTGTTACTTTTGAATTATATTATAGTTTATAACTATTAATATATTGAAATAATTTAATAATATATTTTTATTATATATTTTACTATTGAATAATATAATATTATATATTCTAATATTTTATATATATATTTTAAATTAATATATAGTAAGTATATATTTAATACTATTAATACATTATAAGTAAATATATTAAATATTTTGGTAATTTTTATCATAAATATATAGTATTTATTTTGGTGAAATATGTGTGGTGGATAGGGAATATAAGATTATAGGCCTATATCAATCATATAGGTGAATGTGGTTGTAAATCTATTTCATATAATTCTATCCACATATACCAACCACATTGGTAAATGTGATTGTGTTAGTCATCCAATGTGACTATGCTAGTCATAAATATTATTGTATTTAGGAAAACTGAAATAAAAAAATAATTAAACTTTTACTTTCTTCCCATTTCCTTTTAAATATTTTACAATGTAAAATTCAATATCCATTTATAAATTTGCTTTATGATCGTTTCTATGGAATGTCGAAATTCCAAAGTTTTATCAAAGCCTTTTGAGAAAAACACTCATTTACAGGTCCAAATAGTTATTTGATTTAGCTAAACAACAATGCTTTCAGTCTCTTATTCCAAATCACATTAATCGACATCCCCCCAACAGACTCGCAATCAATAATATCAAGTAGATCAACTACACTGTTTTAGTTTGAACTCGCGAGGAAGCAGTTAAAATCCAAGAAATCTAAATACACCAACAGTGAATAAGGCACTCACAAAATGTGCATCTCATAATTATTATGCGTATTCTTATTTTGATTGCTGATTCCTGGAATAAGTGAGATCAAATAATTAACTTCACCCATGTACTTTGAATCACACTAATCTCATAATATTTGAAGAAACAGCAATAGAATTAAGCTAAGGCTTATTATGCGCAGTTTGCAACGAGAGTTCCGAACACACATTTCCACCCTGCTAAATAGACCTTTCCATGTGATTCTTTGTTAGGTGGTTTCATAGGAGTGGAAGCTCTAATTTTATAATTTCCTTTTCCTTTGTCAAATGTTAAAAATAATTTTTCATTTTCTGCTATTTGATTGGCTTTTAACTTCGAAGAATCTCTTTCTGTTCTAGATACTACCATTCAATGTCTATTAGCTAAGATGGAGTTTCTTATTATCGAGGTAATTAACTGCGGTTGATCTATTTCGCTTTGTCGATTTCATTGGCCAATTGAATTCCAAGTCAGTCTTCATTTATTACTACGTTCAATGAATCAGTGAATAGCAATTATTAGACACTTTAATTCCCACCAAATTCAAGCTACTACGATGAACAATCCAAATTGAAAGTTAAGTACCACTAACAAGTTAGCTGGGAGGGATCTATGAACGGATATCAAATGGAAAAATCCCGAATCGGATCTCTAAGTCACCTCTACTCGTCTCCTTCATATTGCCGTATATATCAACTCCCGGCATCTCAACTAATTTATTCATGTGAGTGAGTGAAGTAGTATCTCTCTTATTTTGGTGTTCTGCAAAGATGGAGAAAATAGTAAGTGTGAGGCAAAAAAATCCGAAAAGGAGCCATTGAGATAAATAACATGGTAAACTATTTTTTGATTTCACTATATATTTTTCTCATTTCCATTCTTTATCATTTAATATTATAATTTTCTATTCTGTTAGGTTTATCATATATATATAGTCGTAGAAATTTTAAAATGATTATATTAATTATATATTAAATATTTTCTTTTTATCAAATAGGATGATTCAAATGATTTTAGATCTTTGTATTTAAGTATGAGAGGTTTCTATAGTATGAAGAGTTTATATACTACATATCATTTTTGGGATTCAACTGCATTAAGTAAGTTATTCATCTATGACTATTTCCATGAGAGATAGTAACTCATTAATTTCTAATCATTTTTTAATAGTCCATTTAGCATTCATTGCACCCGATGCAATTTGTCCGAAGTGAACTATTAAAAAATAATAAGAAATTACTCATTTAGAACTTAAAGCAGTTGAATCCCAAAAATTATATCCAATATAATGTAGTGTATAAAATCCTCATACTATAGAAACCCCTCATACTTAAATACAAAAATCTAGAATCATTTAAATCATGCTATGCCAAAAAAAATATATTTGTTATACAATTAATATACTCATTTAAAAATTTCTGGGAATATATATATGATAAAACTAACAATATATGATAAAACTAAGAGAATACAAAATTATAATATTAAATGATAAACAATAGAAATGAGAAAAATATATAGTGAAATCAGAAAATAGTTTACCATGTTATTTATCTCAATGGCTCTTTTTCGGGTTTTCTTGTCTCACACTTACTATTTTTTCCATCTTTGCAGAAGACCAAAATAAGAGAGATACTACTTCACTCACTCACATGAATAAATTAGTTGAGATACCGGGAGTTGATATATACGGCAATATGAACGAGACGAGTAGAGGTGAGTTAGATATCCGATTCGGGATTCTAGATAGCAGTTAACCCTAGATTTATTAAGGGATAAAATTTCTAAAAGTGTACACATTTTCATTCAAACGAGCCTAGATCTGTTAAGGGATCAAATTTTAAGAGCTGCAAACATTTCTTCTCAAATTTTGCATTTAAATAAGAAATTTGCAAATAGATACATTTACCATTTTCTCTCAAATTTTATATTTAAAAAATAGATTAACAAGTCAATACATTTGATTCCTATATATATATATTCTAAATTAAAATGAATTTAAACTGGTTTATTTTCTTTAAAAAATCTCAATATATTATACTTCAGATAAAATTCGAATTCCAACTTGATACCGAATTCGAGTTCCAACTTACTTGATAACTAGGTCACTTATCATGATCATTCCACAAGGAATAACTATGTGTCATGTTCCGGGAATAATATGTTCCAGCAATCGGATGCTTTTCGCATTTTGGTGTATAAAGCAAAGAGAGCCTGCATTCGTGGCAATTTTAGGTCCAGCGACTGCAATTTCGTGGCTTATCATTCTTAATATGTAATATGAACTATGTACCATCAAGTGGAAACGTGAGTAAAATACACGCAATCAGATTATTTCAGATGTCGATTTCTTGGCCACTCAAATAATCGTCACACTGTTGTGCATTACAAGATTTCAAGAATATACTATGCGTTGTGTGATTTCGAAAATTCATGGCGACGTACTTAAATTCAGGGTGGATTCTGGTGCGGATGCTGAAACCAATCATTTTAGTGTGGCAGGGGAGTTTTTTAAAATCAGGTTGAGATGGATTCTGGTGCAGATGCCAAAACCTATCATTTTAGTGTGGCAGGCGAATCTTCTAATCGACATGGACCATTATTTAAAGCCTTGGGGAAAAGCAAATCGCAGATAAAGATAGTGCGGTATCCGACATGAGTATAATTGGAAAAGATATCACAGCTGTGGATACTGACTTTTATTACACGACGCCATTGGAGTTTTTTTAGACTGATGGGAACATACAAATGTGAGACGAATGACATTTGTTAGCATATTCCTATTTACGTTTTTTAATACAGGCTGACCTATTTGCCTAGATAACTAGTTCGTAGGTTCTATTCAGCTCTGAACGTTGAGGGCACTGGGATCTAGTGCTCCTCGCATGCTACAAACATGGCGTAACTTATGATGTATTTAATGTTTTATGGGTTGCCGTGTTTTGGAAGTGCTTTTGCATTTTATTTTAATTAGCTTTAATTAGTTTTACATTATTTGGAATATCTGGTTGATATAAAATTATGATCGTGGGTGAGAATAAAATTAGTGTTGTAGGATAGATATGGAAACCCAAATATATTGATAAATAAGTTGATTAAATTTATATATATTAACTTTAAATCCATAAAGAGATTATAATATTTTTTTTAATAAGTTCATATTTATATTAATTTTAAAGTGCTGGAGAATTTATAATGTTTAAATTATTTTTAGTTGTTGATAATTGAATTCGTTATCATTTCCAGAAACTAATATTAATTATATTTTTAATAATATTTATTAACTTTTAAGTTTTTTTATATATATGGTTAAGATTATTATATTTAAAAAATTAGATCCATATTTATTTTTAATTAATTAATTTAAAATTAATAAAATATATATATATATAGAGAAACTGGTAGTTAAATACCATTTAAAATAAATAATACTTAAGAAAATAACATCATAAATTTAGTATGAAAATATTATATTTTAATGAGAAATATGTAATGATTATGTTTATTTTGTGTAAATATGAAAGGAATTACAAATATATCTTACTATAAATAACACTATTAAGTTTTTGTTTATCAAGATTTATTTTAAATTTGGATATATATTATATTTTAAAAGGATGCTTTGAATTTCATGTTAAATATTGAATGAATTACATATTTTTATCATATTAGAATGAGAAGTACTAAAACTTTTTAGTCACCAATGCATATCTACTCTATTTTGATTGTAGATTTATCCTGTAACAAAAGCGATTGAATCTCTTGAAGAGATTTTTTTTTTCAAGATGTTTTATTTAGGAAAAAATTTCACATCATAGTAAATCTCTCTCTGAGTGTAGGATATATGTAGAATTAATATAAATTTACATTGATTAATGTATGCCATATCTTAATTCCTTGTTGAGTAATCCATAATTTTCATCAACTATTTTTTTTTTTTTTTTTTTGCATACAATTGTTTTTTAATGCATATTTATGTATCAAAATAATTTTTTTCACTTATTAACACTTTTAAAACATCTTAAATGTCAACTCTATATTAAATATTACAGTATTTATAGATCACTTTTATATTATGGCTTAGAAAGTAAAACATATTTATATTTTGTTCTATATATAATTGATATAAATTATTTATTTAAGATTGATATTTAAATATTTATTTATAACCATATTAAATATTTTAATGTTATAAAAATAGACACAGAAATTACACACAACACAAAACCATAATGTGATTTTATCAATCTGAATGGTTAAGTATGTATAGTACATAAGTCATTCACAACAATACATCTAGATAACTATTACAACTCACACATAGGAAAATAAATATTTCTAGATTGACGCCTACACACTCATTATGAAAACGTTAAAAAAACACACGAGGCACATGACATGGAAACATTATTTCCAATACCCTTTCTTAATGCTTACATGTTAAAATATAAAAAACACATATTATAACAACAATACTGATCTTTGTCATATTTGTTTGATATGGTCATCACTAGCACTTATACCCACTCTAAAATCTCACGATTATCTCACGATTTCTACTCTTTTCATCACCACATTTTCGAGCTTCCCACTTGATTCATTTAAGATATAAACGCTTCAAACCATCATTTATGTACTTTTCATAATTGATGCTTCTCAACCTCCCGAAATTCAATGGGTCAATCTCAATATTGAACCATCCTTGAGCACTACCACCCTCTCTTGAATATATGGCCTTCTGCTATATCCACCAATTATCTAGGATAGACTTTTGGGTACATAATGTATTCAATAAACAATTATACAAATTGACCTTGTATAAAATAACCTGTACTGATGTTCTCAAAGCATTCTCAGAGCACAACAGGTCACACCAACTTGACGTTATTAAGAACTACCTGTTACTAATGCTTCCTAAATAGGTCAGATCACATTAATCTGTTAAATAGTTATGATGTTCTTTGTACTTTTGCATCATCTAATTCTTTCAAAATATAATAAAGTACTAAAACTGCACCATTACCAACATTATTTTTTAATATAATCAAAATTCAAAAATTACAATCCAAACAACTTGAAACTTTTATATTTTACAATCCAAGCAACTTAAAACATTGGAAATATTGTCATCTTTCCTTGGTAACTTGACAAGATTAGAATAATTGATACACATCATTGCTGCTCGAATTTGAAATGTTTGCTGGTGCAACATTATTTTTTAATATAATAAAAATTCAGAAATTACAATCCAAAACAACTTGAAACTTTTATATTTTACAATCCAAGAAACTTCAAACATTGGAAATGTTGTCATAGCTCCTTGGTGACAGCAACAAATTGAATCCGTGCCCTAAGGAGAGTTGGCCTCTAAATCAACTCTGTCAACAATTTCATATTACAGCTTCCACTCAACACAAAAAGTCCACCTTATTTTCTTATTTCTAATTCATTTATCAATTTCTTTGAAATTGATTAATGAATATATTAGATCTTGTCCAAACAACGGAACCTTTTATTCCTTTAATCTCGCACAGAAGAATATAATAGATATGTTTATATTATAACCTTGGTCCCTTGTTATAAAGAACTTTACAAATAATTATATATCTTGGAGCCTTTCCTTTGCATACACCAAATGTCAGATAAATTACGGAAGCAATCATATTTGATTTTATGTGTTGAAATTTTAAAGTTGACATTTGAACTTGAATCCTAAGGGGAGTGGACCCCAAAGGATAGATAAATTATGGATGTAATTCAATATTTTAGTTGAAGAAATAAATAAACTTTCTGATGTGCATATAAACCAAGAATGAGATTTTGAGACCACTTGCTAAATCCATGAGGATGGATAAGGCAAGTATTCCCCTAAACTCCTTTAGAAATCCTTGAAGGGAATTATTTCTAATTTAGATTTGAGAAAAAAATCTAAATTTCCCCAATGATGAGGAAAGTAGTTGGGAAGAGGTGAAAAGCTGGAAAAGCTGAGGAAAAGTTTAAATCAGCTTTAAAGAATCCCAAGAATGGGAAAGCCTAGGCAAACAAGAAGTAAAGGATCCTGCTATTCTGGACACAGAATTAGAAAACAAGCTTGGGGAAAATGGCTTAAATAAGCTGCTCCTAAGCAGATCAAGGGGTTGATCTGTGGTGGAGTTGGTCTCAACTCGGGGGTGAGTTCTTGGATAAAAATAGAACTCTACGGTTGGGAGGTTGGTCTACTTCATGAATGGTATGTCTTTAAATTTGACGCTTTTCTACTTAAGTCAGTATGAATTGGCTACATATAAAATTAAATGGAAATGGTATGATTTATTTTAGTACTACATTTAACATAATCTATTTTTAGGCATTCACCTTCCAGATTCTGTTTAGTTGTAGACCAGAAATTCATAGAGTAGAAACCCACAGAAACTTTAAACCAAAGACGGTTTAAATCTGAAGGTACTTTCTCACCAGATAATTAAATATTGTATTACATGTATTTATACAAAAGGTGAAAAGGATATGCTCATATGTATGTAGAAAAATATTTTACAGCATTGAAATTTTGCGGTATAATAAAAGAAAGTAAAAACATTAGAATATATATTTGAAAGTCTTTGTAGCTTAAGAAGAACTACTCTATATAAGTGCTATATTATTTATAGCCTTTAAAGTGTATATGGCATTCTTGATCTACTTCTAATCCTTGAAATAACTATATAATAACAAAACTTAACTTATAATTAATCTACCCTACTCAAATTACTATCGAATACATATATATATGCAAAACAACAATAAAGATAAGCGCCGAGCGCTAACGCAATAGCAAATGTTAACAACAATTATAAATGGGTGGTTGGTGGAAGTAATATAGATGTGAACAATATAACTATGCGAATAAATGAGTGGTCAAACTATACGACTTCATAGTGAGTACTTCAATCATTATGCATTGGACCTGCGTTAATTTAAGACTACCGAATTGTACAAAGATTTCTGTTCACGGCGTTTAGGTCCTTTTTAAACATGATATGTAAAGGAACAGATGTAAAATAAAACGATGATGAATATATATGTTTAACCTGTAGTATTAAACATGCATGTAAATACGAACTACGATTACTTTTTCTTCGTCATTTCTATCACGGTTGTAGCACAACCATGAAATATATGGGAGCGCCGAGTCAAACCATTACTACTTTTGTTCATACAATTCAGACGCGACTTCAAATTCCAGTGGTGACAATTCGATTTCCGTTTTAAACCCACTTCAGATGAACTATTAAACAAGAACGACCGCGAATATATTTAGGTGGATATAAACGAAATACATAGCTACCTGAATGGTTTAATTGATTAAATTTCAAACCGGAATGGGAAGTTAGGGTATAAAAATATATATATATACAGATAAAACATAGGTATAAACAGGAATTCTACATGCGGCATTAATCTTCAAACTATAAACCATGCGGTAACAGTTGCGGTTAGAAAATGGAGGAGAAAGAAAAATGAAATACAGACGTATGGAACTAATTATCCCCTGCAGCATATAAACGCTGCAGTTGAGAAGATGATTGTTTAAATTTTGTGATTAAAATAAAACGTCGAATTCATACCAGCGTCGTAGATTAATTCCTAGGGTTTATATATATGAAAGACAAAAGGAGATTTCACTACGTGAATGGAAATCGAAACAACATAACCAGAGAACGAAGGGAGTCTGTGGGTGAATAAATTTAGGAAAATTGCCGAGTACTCTGGCGCAAGGTTACTTAACCTGAACTCGGTAAGTCGACATGCGACCAACAGAGGAATGATCCCGAATGACAAACCCTCCTACAGTAGACTCTCAGTAAACAGAGTCTCCTCCAGTGATTAAAGAGGTATTCGACAATCGTAGCTACGCCTCCAATCCCACTTTGACGAATCGGTGAACAGGAAACCTGTACACTAGGATAGCCAAAAAATTGAGTCAGTTATATAAGCCTGAAAGGAAAAACCATACCGCCGTGCCATAAAAAGATAAAAGAAATGGTTGACAAACATAGTTAACACGCAGAGAGTAGGGTAAATGTAAAATGAAAAAAAAAAGACCTTCTTCCGCGAAGGAAATCTGCAGACATGAAACGATCTTCCAGTAAACCCTTAAGTAGTTCTAAGACAGGAACCTAAATACGTTAATAAAAAAAAAAAAAAAACTAGAGCATGAATACCAGGTTACATAACAAACATACAATGCATCATACGAATCACTTACGTGAGAGATTCTAGCCTGTCGATGGTGGAACTCAAGACGACTATGCACATCCGGAAAAAAAAAAAAAAAATCTGAAACCTGAAAAGCTGGAGAGAAATAAAACCAGATGAAAGGGGCGAGAAGAAACGTAATGAATCCTGTGGCAAAGAAGGGTTAATAAGGGGAAATAGAAACCCTAGCACCAAATCGGCTAACGTACGTGCAAGGAGGGATACATTAACATTTCAGCGACCCCGCGCTTTACGAAATCCCAAGAGGGATTTTGAGAATCAAGCCGAGTAGTAGCCATGATACCAGACTGTAAGTTTAATATTATTAAATTTTCTTTCAATGTACCTGTCCAGTAGATTTTCGGCGAACTCATGAGTGTATCTCTACTGAAATGACCCTTCCTATTCCTTCCTCCAGCTGGCGATGAACCGGGTTTTGCTTGCTCAGGAGTAGTGGTACAGTGTTTGGAAACGAGCCATTCCAGTCCTGAACCAAAAGCATGTCAATCGGAAGACCGTAAGCCTGTGACGAAAGAGGGAGGGATGCGTGCAACCGTCCCAGCCCAAAAGACGGATTTCTTTGGTACTAACTCCTTCATCTTCCTGCACGCAACACTGTCATAACACAAAAGTCGTCATTTACAAATAAACTTTGAACATAACAATTTTGATAACTGGAAGCACACTAAATCGAGTAGGAGAAACTCAAGCGGGTTAGGGTTTGTTTAAAATAATGGTTATATCAATACCCGACGTCGGTAGATGTGACCAAAATTCTATGCGGGGCCGAACATATTCACGGTTTAGTGACAGGTAGATTGCAAAAATCGTGATCATATATGAGTGTACAAACACGTAGCACCGATATACGTGGTGAGAAATGTATATAATCCATTTTGTAATATATTAAATCATTCCTTTGACCGTGGACTATTGATTCCGATTTTGATATACATATATATATATATATATATATGAATGTCTAAAGTGGGTTAGTATGTCACCATTTATATACATAAGTTATTAAGGTTATTAAGGTCATTAATGTGTCCCTATTTATGTATATAAGTTATTAAAGTTATTTAAGAGAGTAAGGTGTCACTATTTATATATATAAGAGAGCCAAAAAGGGGATAATTGTTATCCCAATTTTGTAAATAGACTTTGGACACAAGAATGTTTAAAGTGAAAATTGTATAAAGTTATGTTGATAACTAAATAAAAAAAAATCTTACTATCTCTTGACCCTACTTAAAGTTCAAAGGGTTTGAAAAAAAATAAAAAAATTTGGGAGGTGTGACAAATGGTATCCAAGCACCAGTTACAAAAATTTGGGCTGTCATTATTGTGCTCACTGTTATTACATATTTTTTTTAAATTGTATTTTTATAAACTTTTTCTAATCTGTGTTGTGAGTGTGTACAGTTGAAATGGCTAAAGGTGAGGGGATTTATGTGGATCTGTGGGATGAGTTTGCTACACCAGATCCCAACGCTACGATGATGGCCATGTTGCATCGGTTGCAACGAGAATTGGCTGAACTAAGAAGCCAGAATGACAGGTTGTCATCGGCCAGCAAGGAGCAGGAAAAACTCATCAGAGAATTAACTTCCTGGAACATCCAAGAAGGCGAAGGTTCCGGAAAGAGAAAGATGGATGAGTCTGATGATGAGGAAGCTACTAGACAGCAGCAAAAGCAGAAAAAGGAATTGCAGGGAGAGTTCCGGAAGATCAAACCTCCCTCCTATGATGGGGAGAAAGAGGAGGATGCGAAAGCTTGGTTATTGAACATGATCAAGTATTTCCAGGTCTATGAATATGAAAGTAATCTGAAGGCCAGATTAGCTGTGTACCAGTTACAAGGAAAAGCTACATTGTGGTGGGAGGAGACAAAAATGGTCCATGCCATTGATGAAAAGACAGTTACTTGGGAAGATTTCCAGGTTAAGTTCAAAAATCGCTACTTGAATGAGCATTACTATGATGACAAAGCAAAAGAATTTCATGAACTTAGGCTGGGACAACTCACTATTGATGAATTTGTTACTAAGTTTACAAATCTACTGAGATATGTACCCTACATAAGGGAAGAGAAGGCAAAAGTTCAAAGATTTTTGAATTGTTTGCCTATGGCATACAAGGAGAAAATCGAGTTTGACAACCCAAAAACTATGGACGAAGCTGTTAGAAAAGCCAGATTATGTTACCAACAGTTCAAAGGAAAAACTAAACAAGGGAAAAGCTGGGTAGAGAAAAATGAATTCAAAGGAAGGAAACAAAAACCAGCCTATTTGAAGAATTTTGGCAGAGATCATCAGCGGAAAAAGTTTAATAAACCTAGAGAAAGTCAAACTGCTCAATCCCAAGTGGCTTCAAAACCAACAGAGGGAGACAGTAAAAAGGAAGGGACAGCCAGAATGAAGGAACCCTTGAAATGTTGGGACTGTGGAGGACCTCATATTTTGAGAGACTGCCCTCATAGAAACATTCATATGCTCATGAGAGATCGAGAGGCGACTACAGTAAATGATGTAGCCAGAAGTATACCAACTATAAGTGCAGCCCTAGAAAATCGACAAGCAGAACATCAAGAAACTATGGTGGAAATAGAGGGTAAGATTTCTGACTTATCTGTTACTGTTCTGATTGATCCAGGTGCTTCTTTGAGTTACATTAGTCCAAAAATTGTAGAAAAATGTAATCTTAAATCTGAGAAATTCCAGTAGTCACGGTTGGTACAGCTAGCCACCGGAACTAAGAGAAAAGTAACACATAAACTGCCTCGCACAGAAATTAAGTTAAATGACTTTCAAACAGAGGTAAATTTGAATATTCTACCCTTAGGGTCATATGATTTGTTGATAGGAATGGACTGGCTGGAAAAGAAGAAAGCCTTGATGAATTGCTGGGATAAGACTCTGCATTGTGTAGATGAGGAAGGGAAACCTTTTATTCTCAAAGGAAAACAAAAACCTATTTCTGTAAGACAAATTTCAGCTTTACAATTGAAAAGAGCAGCTAGAAAGGGATACCAAGTTTATGCAGTGCATGTAGAAGAAATAGAACAGAAAACTGAGGAAGAGTTACTGGATGCTGTACCAGTAATCAGAGAATTTAAGGAAGTCTTTCCCAGGGAAATCCCTCATCTCCCCCCCAAGAGAGAGATTGATTTTTCAATCGGTCTGGTACCAGGAGCAACACCTGTTTCCCGAGCGCCTTATCGAATGAGTCCTCCAGAACTCATGGAACTAAAAATGCAATTGCAGGAATTGTTGGATAAAGGGTATATCAAACCCAGTGTGTTTCCTTGGGGAGCCCCGGTTTTATTTGTGAAAAAGAAAGATGGAACTTTTAGGATGTGCATTGACTATCGTCAATTGAACAAGTTAACCATTAAGAACAGATACCCTTTGCCTAGAATTGATGATATTTTTTATCAAGTGAGAGGAGCTTCAGTCTTTTCCAAGATTGACCTAAGGACTTGTTATCACCAGCTTAGAATTAAAGAAAAAGACATCAGCAAAACAACATTTCGAACCAGGTATGGGCATTACGAATTTGTAGTCCTACCTTTTGGTTTGACGAATGCCCCTGCCACATTTATGTGCTTGATGAACAATGTGTTAAACAAGTTTTTGGACAAATTTGTTCTTGTGTTCATAGATGATATCTTAGTCTATTCCAAAAATGAAGATGAACATAAGGAACACTTAAGAATAGTGTTGCAGACTCTAAAAGAAAACCAGCTATATGCCAAGTTCAGCAAATGTGAATTTTATAAAGATAAAATTCAATATCTGGGTCATATTATTTCTGAAAAAGGGTTGGTGGTTGACCCTGAAAAGATAAAAGCCATTAAAGAATGGCCAGTCCCAACTGATGTTTCAGCAGTAAGATCATTTATTGGAATTGCAGGCTATTATCGCATATTTGTGGAGAGATGTTCTGCTATAGAAAATCCCATAACCTCATTACAAAGGAAGGGTGTTAAGTTTGTGTGGACTGGAAAATGCCAAAACAGTTTTGAGCAATTAAAACAAAAACTCATTTCAGCCTCTATCCTGAAAATTGCAGATCCTGATAAGGAATTTGTGGTATGTACAGATGCTTGTAGGGAAGGGTTGGGAGGAGTCCTATTGCAGGAAAATTCAGTTATTGCCTATGAATCTAGAAAACTGAAAATCCATGAACAGAATTATAGTGTCTATGATTTAGAACTACCTGCTGTTATTCATGCTCTGAAAATGTGGCGGCACTATCTTCTTGGGAAAAGGTTTACATTGATGACTGATCACATTAGTCTCAAATATTTCTTTTCCCAAACTGATCTGAATGCAAGACAAGCCAGATGGCTATCTTTTTTAAGTGAATTTGATATGGATATGAAACATATCAAGGGGAAAGATTATAAATTTGCTGATGCATTAAGCATGAATGCTTGTCAGAATATAAACCACATTGGAAGTAGTGCTCAAATCGAAATAGAAGAATTGGTGAGAAAAGCAGAAAGTCAGGATCAAAACTATGAAACTCTCTTAGTGAAATTACAGAAAAAGGAGAAAACTGATTTCACTCAAAACCAACAAGGGCTGATCTGTTATAAAAATAGGTTGTATGTTCCCCAGGTGGAGTCCTTGAAAAAAGAAATTCTGGATGAGTATCACAAACAGCCATATGCAGGACATCCAGGATATCAGAAAATGCTAACAGCACTGAAAAAGAAATTGTTCTGGCCAGGAATGAAGAGAGATGTAGCAAAATATTTAAGTAGGTGCATGGAATGTCAGTTAGTCAAAGTGGAGCATCAATATCTAGCAGGACTTTTAAACCCTTTTCCAATTGCAGAATGGAAATGGGATACAGTTTCCATGGACTTTATAACAGGATTACCCAAAAACAAATATCAGCATGATTCTATAATGGTAGTAGTAGACACTCTAACAAAAGCTGCCCACTTTATACCAGTGAAATCTACTTTTGGAACAGCTCAAGTAGCAAATGTTTTCCTGAAGGAGATAGTAAGGCTTCATGGAGTTCCCAAGGTAATTGTCTCAGATCAGGATGCTAAGTTTACAGCAGCGTTTTGGAAAGGATTGTTTGGAGGAATGGGTACTAAGCTGAATTTTAGTACTGCCTATCACCCTCAAACTGATGGGCAAACAGAAAGGACTAATCAAATTTTGGAGGATATGCTGAGAATGTATGTGATGGATAGGCCATCAAAGTGGGAAGAGTATCTACATTTAGCTGAGTTTGCCTATAATAATAGCTACCAATCCTCTATTAAGATGAGTCCGTTTGAGGCACTCTATGGCAGAAAGTGCCATACTCCTTTGAGTTGGAGCCAATCAGAGGATAAAATGGTATTGGGACCAGATGCACTTCAAGAGATGGAAAGAATTTTCAAACAGATACAAAGCAACATCAAGACAGCACAAGATCGCCAGAAAAATTATGCTGATAAGAAACGAGTGCACCGGGAATTTAAAGTGGGAGACTACGTGTATCTGCGTATTAAACCCAAAAAGAGCACACTTTATGCTGGAAGTTGTGCGAAACTGGCTCCTAGATATTGTGGTCCTTTTGAAGTATTAGAAAGGGTGGGTCCAGTGGCTTACAAGTTGGCCTTACCACCCCATGTTAGACTACATAATGTGTTTCATGTTTCATTATTAAAAAGATATGTGCATGATGCTTCTCACATCGTTGATTGGAATGTTGTACAGGTGGAACCAGAAGTGGAGTTTCTGCCAGAACCGCTTCAAATATTGGAGCGGGAAGAAATTGAATTGAGAAACAGAACGGTAACCAGAGTAAAAGTGCAGTGGAAGCACTTTACTACTGAAGAAGCTACCTGGGAAAGGGAAGCTGAAATGATGGAAAAATATCCATTTTTGTTTAAGTGAACTCCAGTAGTTGAATAACAACACCGAGCATGGTGTTTATTTTCAGAGGGGGAATATGTAACACCCCCAATTTATGTGTTGAAATTTTAAAGTTTGACATTTGAACTTTAATCCTAACGGGATTGGACCCCAAAGGATAGATAAATTATGGATGTAATTCAATATTTTAAGTTGAAGAAATAAATAAACTTTCTGATGTGCATATAGACCAAGAATGAGATTTTGAGACCACTTGCTAAATCCATGAGGATGGATAAGGCAAGTATTCCCCTAATAATATGAGTAACTTCGATGGGAATTTATTTCTAATTTAGATTTGAGAAAGAATCTACTTCTAATGATGAGGAAAGTAGTTGGGAAGAGGTGAATGTAAGAAAAGCTGAGGAAAATCATAAAAATAGCTTTAAAGAATCCCAAAAATGGGAAGCCTAGGCAAACAAGAAGAAAAGCATCCTGCTATTCTGGACGCAGAATTAGAAATAGGCTTGGGGAAAATAGCTTAAATAAGCTGCTCCTAAGCAGATCAAGGGGTTGTCGATCTGTGGTGGAGTTGGTCTCAGCTCGGGGGTGAGTTCTGGGAGAAAAACAGAACTCTACGGTTGGGAGGTTGGTCTATTGCATGAATGGTATGTCTTTAAATTTGATGCTCTTCTACTTAAATCAGTATGAATTGGCTACATATAAAATTAAATGGAATGGTATGATTGATTTTAGTACTACATTTAACAGAATCTATCTTTAGGCATTCACCTTCCAGACCCTGTTTAGTTGTAGACCAGTAATCCATAGACTAGAAACCCACAGAAACTTTAAACCAAAGACGGTTTAAATCTGAAGGTACTTAGTCTCCATAGATAATTAAATATTAACTTGTATTACATGTATTTATACAAAGGCGAAAGTATACGCTCATATGTATGCTAGAAAAATATGGTAATAGCATTGAAATTTACATGGTATAATAAAAGAGAAGTAAAAACATTAGAGTATGCATTTCGAAATTTTGTAGCTTAAGAAGAAATTCTACTCTATAGAAGTGCTATATTATTTATAGCCTTTAAAGTGTATATGGAATTCTTGATCTACTTCTAATCCTTGAAATAACTATATAATAACAAAACTTAACTTATAATTAATGTACACTACTCAATTACTATCAATACATATATATATGCAAAACAACACAAAGATATAAGCGCCGAGCGCTAACACAATAGCAAATGTTAACAATAATTATAAATGTATGCCAGGAAGTAATATAGATGTGAACAATATAACTATGCGAATAAATGAGTGGTCAAACTATACGAATTCATGGCGAGTATTTAAATTATTATGCATTGGAACTGCGTTAATTTAAGACTTCCGAATTGTACAGAGGTTACTATTCACGGCGTTTAGGTCCTTTTTAAACATGATATGTAAAGGAACGTATGTAAAATAAAAACGACGATGTATATATATATTTTAAACCTGCAGTATTAAACATACATGTAAATACGAACTATGATTACTTTTGCTTCGTTATTTCTATCACTACTGTAGCACAACCATGAATTAGATGGGAGCGCCGAGTCAAATCATTAATACTTTCGTTCTATACAATCTCGTACGCGACTTCAAATTCCAGACAATTCGCCCATTTTAAACCCACTTCAGATGAACTATTAAACAAGAACGACCGCGAATATATTTAGGTGGATATAAACGAAATACATAGCTACCTGAATGGTTTAATTGATTAAATTTCAAACCGGAATGGGAAGTTAGGGTATAAAAATATATATATATACAGATAAAACATAGGTATAAACAGGAATTCTACATGCGGCATTAATCTTCAAACTATAAACCATGCGGTAACAGTTGCGGTTAGAAAATGGAGGAGAAAGAAAAATGAAATACAGACGTATGGAACTAATTATCCCCTGCAGCATATAAACGCTGCAGTTGAGAAGATGATTGTTTAAATTTTGGGATTAAAATAAAACGTCGAATTCATACCAGCGTCGTAGATTAATTCCTAGCGTTTATATATATGAAAGACAAAAGGAGATTTCACTACGTGAATGGAAATAGAAACAACATAACCAGAGAACGAAGGGAGTCTGTGGGTGAATAAATTTAGGAAAATTGCCGAGTACTCTGGCGCAAGGTTACTTAACCTGAACTCGGTAAGTCGACATGCGACCAACAGAGGAATGATCCCGAATGACAAACCCTCCTACAGTAGACTCTCAGTAAACAGAGTCTCCTCCAGTGATTAAAGAGGTATTCGACAATCGTAGCTACGCCTCCAATCCCACTTTGACGAATCGGTGAACAGGAAACCTGTACACTAGGATAGCCAAAAAATTGAGTCAGTTATATAAGCCTGAAAGGAAAACCCATACCGCCGTGCCATAAAAAGATAAAAGAAATGGTTGACAAACATAGTTAACACGCAGAGAGTAGGGTAAATGTAAAATGAAAAAAAAAAGACCTTCTTCCGCGAAGGAAATCTGCAGACATGAAACGATCTTCCAGTAAACCCTTAAGTAGTTCTAAGACAGGAACCTAAATACGTTAATAAAAAAAAAAAAAAAACTAGAGCATGAATACCAGGTTACATAACAAACATACAATGCATCATACGAATCACTTACGTGAGAGATTCTAGCCTGTCGATGGTGGAACTCAAGACGACTATGCACATCCGGAAAAAAAAAAAAAATCTGAAACCCGAAAAGATGGAGAGAAATAAAATGAGATAAAAGGGGCGAGAAGAAACGTCGAATTCATACCAGCATCGTAGATTAATTCCTAGGGTTTATATATATGAAAGAAAAAAGGAGATTTCACTACGTGAATGGAAATCGAAACAACATAACTAGAGAACGAAGGGAGTCCGTGGGTGAATAAATTTAGGAAAATTGCCGAGTACTCTGGCGCAAGGTTACTTAACCTGAAATCGGTAAGTCGACATGCGACCAACAGAGGAATGATCCCAAATGACAAACCCTCCTACAGTAGACTCTCAGTAAACAGAGTCTCCTCCAGTGATTAAAGAGGTATTCGACAATCGTAGATGCGCCTCCAATCCCACTTTGACGAATCGGTGAACAGGAAACCTGTACACCAGGATAGCCGAAAAATTGAGTTAGTTATATAAGCCTGAAAAGAAAACCCATACCGTCGTGCCATAAAAAGATAAAAGAAATGGTCGACAAACATAGTTAACACGCAGAGAGTAGGGTAAATGTAAAATGAAAAAAAAAAGACCTTCTGTCGCGAAGGAAATCTGCAGACATGAAACGATCTTCCAGTAAACCCTTAAGTAGTTCTAAGACAGGAACCTAAATACGTTAATTAAAAAAAAAAAAAAACTGGAGCATGAATCGCAGGTTACATAAAAAACATACAATGCATCATACGAATCACTTACGTGAGAGATTCCAGCCTGTCGACAGTGGAACTCAAGACGACTATGCACATCTGGAAAAAAAAAAAAATCTGAAACCCGAAAAGCTGGAGAGAAATAAAATGAGATAAAAGGGGCGAGAAGAAACGTAATGAATCCTGTGGCAAAGAAGGGTTAATAATGGGAAATAGAAACCCTAGCACCAAATCGGCCAACGTACGTGCAAGGAGGGATACATTAACACTTCAGCGACCCCGCGCTTTACGAAATCCCAAGAGGGATTTTGAGAATCAAGCCGAGCAGTAGCCATGATACCAAACTGTAAGTTTAATATTATTAAATTTTGTTTCAATGTACCTGTCCAGTAGATTTCCGGCGAACTCATGAGTGTATCTCTACTGAAATGACCCTTCCTATTCCTTCCTCTAGCTGGCGATGAACCGGGTTTTGCTTGCTCAGGAGCAGTGGTACAGTATTTGGAAACGAGCCATTCCAGTCCTGAACCAAAATCATGTCAATCGGAAGACCGTAAGCCTGTGAAAAAAGAGGGAGGGACGCGTGCAACTGTCCCAGCCCAAAAGATGGATTTCTTTGGTACTAACTCCTTCATCTTCTTGCACGCAACACTGCCATGACACAAAAGTCGTCATTTACAAATAAACTTTGAACAGAACAATTTTGATAACTGGAAGCACACGAAATCGAGTAGGAGAAACTCAAGCGGGTTAGGGTTTGTTTAAAATAGTGGTTATATGAATACCCGACGCCGGTAGATGTGACCAAAATTCTATGCGGGGCCGAACATATTCACGGTTTAGTGACAGGTAGATTGCAAAAATCGTGATCATACATGAGTGTACAAACACGTAGCACCGATATACGTGGTGAGAAATGTATATAATCCATTTTGTAATATATTAAATCATTCCTTTGACCGTGGACTATTGATTCCGATTTTGATATACATATATATATATATATATATGAATGTCTAAAGTGGGTTAGTATGTCACCATTTATATACATAAGTTATTAAGGTTATTAAAGCCATTAATGTGTCCCTATTTATGTATATAAGTTATTAAAGTTAGTAAAGAGAGTAAGGTGTCACTATTTATATATATATAAGAGAGCCAAAAAGGGGATAATTGTTATCCCAATTTTGTAAATAGACTTTGGACACAAGAATGTTTAAAGTGAAAATTGTATAAAGTTATGTTGATAACTAAATAAAAAAAAATCTTACTATCTCTTGATCCTACTTAAAGTTCAAAGGGTTTGAAAAAAAAATAAAAAATTTGGGAGGTGTGACACAATCAAACCTCTTTAACATTATAAGCTACATTTATTATTCAAACCTTAGTTTCAATACGAAAAAAGGGTTTGACTCTTTTAACCCAACACACCAGCGCTTATTATATTAATACGACACTGACGACGTATTTCATTCACAGGCCCACACATCGGAATTCATAAAACGAGCGGGTTTCAAATAAATCAATGGGCCATACCTTCAGTTAACCTCCAGGCAGCTATGTATGTGATTGTTGTCCGATCAATCACCTACCAGATCATACGGTGCGGACTCCTCTCGCACTTTTTCTTGAGCTGAACGATAGCGTTCCAAAATAACACAAAATGGGCAGTTTCAGGCCGATGACGTGGTGCGTTCCTATTGCATCGGGTTTTTTTGTAGCGGTTTCGCCTTCATACAAAAGCAGTGCGAAATGAGTTGTTTTGGTTTCAAAAAACCACTCCGGGATTGGAACAGTGCTCGATCGAAGGTTCCATCATGGTTAACACCAATCTTTGTATTCATTCCATTCCATTGACTCTGGGTTCAAGCCTCGGAACAATGCTACTCAACTAACAAGAAGCTTATTTCCTCCACAAGTAGGGTTTGCCGCTTTAGACAGAGCTCCCTGTTCTACGGGAAAAGAAGGTATAATAATGGTTTCGATCACGACAAAATCTCCCTATTCTACCACTCTCCCAACTTCTACACAAAAAAATCACAGTCGAGGTTATTTTTTGAGACTAAAATCTAAAGTTAGGCCAAGAGGAACATGAGATTTCCTCGTAGAATTGGTTCTAATTCAACACACAGGGTTTATAGTCGAAGGGATGAATCCTTTTGGAGATTGATAAGAACACACAGATATCCACGGATGCACAAGCTTATTCAAAACAGATAACCAATGAGCCTGAAATGTATTCAACAAAAACAATGTTTTTTGATTCAATACTTCACTGTCGAAATCCCCCCCTCTCGAAGTAGCAGGGGTTACAATATATAATTCAGTACATGTCTCTTTGGTTCCTTGGAGAACTGTTCTATTTTCACCAAAATCTTATTCACATACCAAAACTGAACAACTGGATACAAACCAACCCATTCAAATTATACAGTTATTTAATTAATCCTATCAATAGAAATCAACAGACTGACACAGAGAAACTATCCAGCTTCTTCAATTATTAACTAATCCATCTTCCCTAAGTATAATAGACAGCTAAGGTGTTGACACCTTTCCAGTACCATTTTCAATGATTTCGAACCCTCGTAGCCACAACATGTGGAAAATCCTCTTACATTGCTAGCTAGTGTCTGATGCCCTTGCATTAGACTCCTGAGGGAAATTTTCTTCATGGACCCCTGTCCATGAGCTCTTTCACCGAACTGCCTATCTTTTGCAACATCACTTCAGTCATCCAAGTGGAATCTTCATCTGGCTGGTCCTTCCACTTGATCAAATACTAGAAATACTCTTGTCCTCTAGTCTTCTTGAACACTCTCTTGTCCAATATCTTCTCTGGCTGTAATGGCTATGCTGGAGGTAGCTGCTTTTCCCATTCAATCTTCTCTTTGTCTACTGGCCCTTATTCTACACCATCATCTTCATACATGTACAAATCTGCAACATTAAAAATGGGAGATATTCCAACACCAGGAGGCAATTCAATCTCATAAGCATTAGCAGAAAACTTTCTAAGTATCTTGCATGGCCCAATCTTTTTAAACTTCAATTTGTTATATTGATTCTTAGGGAATATTTCCTTCCTCAAATGTGCCAAAACCAAATCTCCAACTTCAAAATGGACTTCTCTTCTACTCAAGTCTAATCTGCTCTTATATATGATGCTTCTGCCTTGTAGCTGTTGTTTCACTTGTTCATGTATGGCTTGGATCTCTGAAGAAAATTCTTCACCATATGCACTCCTCAACTCTGCCTTTCCCAAGTTTCTTAGCTCAGATATTCCTCTGGGGTGTATTCCATAAACAATATGGAATGGGCTCTTCCCTATGCTTCTGTTTGGTGAATCATTGTATGCATATTATTCCTGGGGAAAAATATGATCTCACTGCTCAGGATGCTCTCCTCCAAGAATTCTCAATATATTTCCCAAACTTATATTTACTACCTAAGTTTTTCGATCAGTCTGAGGATGATAAGCTGGGCTTAAACTCATTTTGGTACCAAGTTTCTTCCACAATGTCCTCCAAAAATGACCCACAAATCTAGTATCTCTATCTGAAATAATACTCTTGGGCAACCCATACAATCTAACAATCTCTTTGAAAAACATATTAGCAACATGGGTGGCATCACTAGTTTTATAACATGGAATAAAATGTGCCATATTATAAAATATGTCAACTACAATAAAGATTGCATCGTTCCCTCTCTGGGTCTTGGGCAATCCTAGAACAAATTCCATACTCAACATGTCCCAAAGCCTATCTGGAATAGACAATGGAATGTACAATCCTGCATTCTGGCTCCTCCCTTTGGCATATTGACATATTTTGCAATTCTTCACAAATTTCTCCACTTTTGTTCTCATCTTGGGCCAAAAATAAAAGTGACTCAGCTGCTCATAAGTTTTATCGGTACCAAAGTGTCCAGAAAGTCAACTACTATGCTTCTCCTTGACAAAATTCTCCCTCATGGAACATTTTGGTACACACAATTGGTTCCTTCTAAATAATAAGTCCTCCTACAAGAAATAATCCAGCCACTGGCTTCTATCTGTTAGAACATGGTTACAACATGCTTCAAATGCTTCCTTAAAATCTGAATCTGTTTTATACAGTTCTTTGAGAAAATCAAATCCTACAACTTCAAATTTCTTTTCTTGAACAAGCATGTTTCTCCTACTCAAATCATCAACTACTTTATTTTCTTGGCCACTTATGTGCTTCAAAAAAAAATTAAAACTTTGGAGATATTCAACCCACTTGGCATGATTATGATTTAATTTAGGCTGCTATACAATGTACTGCAAGGCATTATTATCAGAGTATAACAAAAATTATTTAGACATTAAGTAATGCCTCCACTTCTTTAATGCCTACACAATTGCATAAAATTCCTTCTCATAAGAGGAATAGTTTCTTCTAGTGTCATTCAGTTTCTCACTGAAGTATGCTACAGGCCTATCATCTTGACTCAGCACAACTCCAATGGCTTCCCCACTAGCATCACACTTCACATGAAATGGTTTAGTAAAATCAGGCAGAATTAAAACAGGCTTTTCCGTTATCCTTTGCTTCAAAAGCTTAAAATTTCTTTCTTCTTCAGCAGTCAATTTGAATGGTTGTTTGTTCTTATTTATTGTCTCGATGATGGGTGCATTAATCTTACTGAAAGTTCCTATGAATTTTCTGCAAATACTTGCAAGTCCATGGAAGCTTCTTACCTCGAAAACATTCCTTGGTGAAGGCCACTCCACAATTGCCTTAACCTTTTCTGGGTCCATCTTCAATCCTTCAGCAGAAACAACAAACCCCAAATACACCAACTCTTCTTTCGTGAACGAATATTTTTATGTTTATCAGCAGTTTCTCTTGGTGTAACTTCTTCAAGACATAATTAAGATGCCTTAAATGTTCTTCTTTTGTTTTGCTGAAAACTAGTATGTCATCTAGATACACTATCACAAATTTACCAATAAATTATTTTAACACTTCATTCATAAGTCTCATAAAATTACTAGGTGCATTTGACAACCCAAAAGGCATTACCATCCATTCATACAGTCCTTCATTTGTTTTAAATGTATTTTTCCATTCATCACCCTCCTTTATTCTAATTTGATGATACCCACTTTTTAAATCTAATTTTGAGAAATATTTTGCACCACTCAAACAGTCCATTAAATATTCAACTCTGGGAAAAGGGAATCTGTACCTGATTGTTATCTTGTTTATGGCTCTGGAATCAGTACACATTCTCCAACCTCCATCTTTCTTTGGGCTCAACACTGCTGGTACTACACATGGACTCAAATTTTCTCTGATCAGCCCCTTGTCCACTCATTCCTATACTTACTTCCTAATTTCCTCATTCTCTTTGGGAGTCATTTTATAGGTTGCTTTATTTGGCAGATTTGAACCTGGGATAAAATCTATTTGATGGCTGATCTTTCTCACAGGTGGCAGCTCATATGGTAAATCATCCACAACAATGTCACAATAATTGTCTAACATCTCTTGGATTTCTATTGGAAAATAATAAATCTTTGTAGAAGTAAGAACTACTTTAGGTTTGGAGACTAAAGCAAAACTTACCTCTTCTTCTTTAATCTTCTGTAGATACTCCTTCTCGCTCAGCAACAAGGTCTTTGGATCAACCTTTCTGTGAGATGGTTATCCCTTCTCCATTGGTATCAATGTGTGATGTACTCCATCCTTGAAGAAATTATAAGTGTTCTTCTTACCATCATGCACTGTTTCTCTGTCATACTGTCAAGGTCTACCCAACATTATGTGACACACATCCATAGGCATCACATCACACAAGACTTTTGTCTTTGTAATTGCGCATCTACAGCTCTATCTCACACTACTCCTTCACATTCAGCTGGTGCCCTTTATGCAACCAGGACACCTTGTAGGGAGTTGGATGCTCCCTTTTGTTCAGATTCAATTTCTCTATCACCTCTGTGGAGACCAGATTGTCTGTGCTACAACTATCAATGACCAACTGACAGCATTTTCCTTGGACTTTTCATATACTCCTAAATAAAGTCTTCCTATGTGTTGGCTCAGTGGCCTCTTTTTATTGTTTCAACAGGACCTTATTGACCACCAAGGATTCTCCCTTCTCTAGTAGAATTGCCTCTTCAATTTCAGACAGCTTTGCTGCCTCTTCTCTAGCTTGAGCAACAATAGCATTTCTTGGACCAACACCCATACCTTCTGGGCACTCATAGTGTTTGTGTCCCACTTGATGACATGAATAACACCTTATTTCCCTACCTCTGCCTCTGCCTCCTCTTCCTCTATAGGAACCCCTTCTGCTCCTTGCATCACCCTTTATGGATGCATTCTGAGGTGAGCTACTACTAGCTCCATCTCCAGGTGCTGTAGATTTTCCTCTACCACCTTGATTTCCCTTTCCCCGGAAAGTACCTCTTCCTTTGGCAAATTTCTCTCTTAGGAGTTTCTCTTCTGCTTTCAAGGCCATATGATAGGCCTCTTCAACTGTCTTAGGAGACAGAAGAACAATCTCATCTTGTATCTCCAACTTGATACCATTCACATATCTGGAAACCTTCTCTGGTGTGTCCTGTAATTGTCCAGCTCTTATTCTTACTCTATAAAACTCTTCCTTGTATTCTTTCACTGTCAGCAATCTTTGTCTCAAGTTCTGCATTTGTCTAAACAATGTTAGCTGATAATCACTAGGCAAGAACTTACCTTTCAGTTTTTCCACCATTCTGGTCCATCTTTGGATTGTTTTTTTACCAACTCTCCTTCTTTCTACTTGCACTCCATCCCACCAAAGTGCAGCATGTCCTTTCAGCTTTGTTACTGTAAACTTGACCTTTTTTTCTTCACTCATTTCTTCATAGTCAAAGCACTTGTTCATTTCATTAATCTAGTCTACCAGCTCTTCGGGATTTAATCCTCCTGCAAAAATTGGCACTTCAAGTTTGGGCTTGACTGCACACCCCAGAACAGTTCTAAGGAGCTTCATCTCAGGAGGAATATCATCATTTTCTCCTGCTTCTTCTTTTGTTTCAGGCTCACTGATGTCTTCAGGATCTCTTGGGTGTCCCAACTCCATTGCATCCAATCTGGCTTGGACCCTCTGCAATGTCTCCAACACTTCTGCATTGGCAAGAGGCCTACCTCTTCTTCTGCCAACACCTCTGGCAACTCTGACAACCATCTTAGAATTCTCTACAAAAAAAATCTCCAAAAACAACTATGATACCACACTTGACAGCAACAAATTGAATCCAGGCCCTAAGGTGAGCTGGCCTCCAAATAAAATCTATCAACAATTTCATATTACAGCTTCCGCTCAATAGAAAAATTCCACTTTATTTTCTTATTTCTTATTTATTTATCAATTTATTCAAAATTGATTAATGAATATATTAGATCCTGTCCAAACAATGGAACCTTTTATTCCTTTAATCTCGCACACAAGAATATAATACATATGATTTATATTATAACCTTGGTCCCTTGTTATAAAGCACTTTACAAATAATTATATACCTTGGAGCCTTTCCTTTGCATGGATATCAAATGAAATTTCTGATAATCAAACCTCTTTAACATAATAAGCCAAATTTATTAGTCGAACCTTAGTCTCAATATGAAAAAAGGGTTTGACTCTTTTAACCCAACACACCATTGCTTATAACCTTAATATGACACTTACGATGTATTTCATTCACGGGCCCACACATCGGAATTCATAAAATGAGCGGGTTTCAAATAAATCAATGGGCCATACCTTCAGTTGACCTCTAGGCAGCTATGTATGTGATTGTCATCCGATCAATCACCCACCAAATCGGACGATGCAGACTCCTCTTGCACTTTTTCTTGACCCGAATGATAGCGTTCCAAAATAACACAAAATGGGCAGTTTTGGGCTGGTGATGTGGCATGTTCCTATTGCATCGGGTTTTTTTGAAGCGATTTCACCTTCACACAAAAGTGGTGCAAAATGAGTTGTTTTGGTTTCGAAAAGCCACTCCGGGATTGTAACAGTGCTTGACTGGAGGTTCCACCATGGTTAACATCAATATTCGTATGCATTCCGTTCCATTGACTCTAGGTTCAAGCCTCGGAACAATGCTACTCAACTAACAATAAGCTTATTTCCTCCAGAAGCAAGGTTTGCCACTTTAGACAGAGCTCCCTGTTCTACGGGCAAACAAGGTATAATAATGGTTTCTCTCACGATATAATCTCCCTATTCTACCACTCTCCCAACTTCTACACAGAACAGTCACGGTCGAGCTTATTTGCTGAGACTAAAATCTAAAGACAGGTTGAGAGGAACACGATATTTCCTCACATAATTTGTTCTAATTCAACACATAGGGTTTATTGTCAAAGGGATGAATCCTTCTGGAGATTGACAAGAAAACATAGATATCCACGGATGGACAAGCTTATTCAAAACAGATAACCAATGAGCCTGAAATGTATTCAACATAAACAATGATTTTTGATTCAATACTTCACTGTCAAAATCCCCCCCTCTCGAAGTAGCAGGGGTTACAATATATAATTCAGTGCATGTCTTTTCAGTTCCTTAGAGAACCATTGTATTTTCACTAAAAGCTTATTCACATACCAAAACTGAACAGGTGGACTCAAACCAACCCATTTGACTTCTACAGTTATTTAATTAATCCTATCAATAGAAATCAACAGACTGACATGGAAAAAATATCCAGCTTCTTCAGTTATTAACTAATCCATATTCCCTAAGCATAATAGACAGCTAAGGTGTTGACACCTTGCTGGTACAATTTTGAATGATTTCAAACCCTCCTAACCACAACATGTGGACAATCTTCCTATATTGCTGGCTAGTGTCTAATACCCCTGCATCACTTGGTAACCTGACAAGATTAGAATAACCGATACACATCATTGCTACTCAAATTTGAAATGTTTGCCAGATATGGTTGGGGAGTTGAGAAAGTTGAGACCTCTCATAATATACTTAGAAATTGAGAGCTTATGGCAGTAGAAATTTGTGGAAATTGTGCACAAATAATCCCCTGCTCCATTGCAAGAAGTGAGGTTGGCCTCATATTTGACTTTCTAACAACGCAAAATGCATTCTTTCACATGGTTGTTACCACTTTGAGACATAGATTTATTCAACAAAGTGAGTTTAAGCAATCCATCAATCATTCACTATTCCCTTACGAAGGCATGAAAATTTCAGTCTCCCACACAAATTGAAAGTGACTTTGCCCACAATTACTAACCAGTAAGCTATAACTAGAATCTCCTATGAATTCACGCCACTTCCTATCTGAAATGGATCCATGATCCATGCAAAACACATTATTGCTGCACAAATATATCTCCCACAAAAACAACAAAAAAGTGGCACCCCTCATCTAAAGTACTTGGTCAACAACCTTTATCATTTGCTGCAACATATGGGACTGCGTCTATGAAGAAGCCGAGAAAGAAACAAGATTGAGTGTTCATATTTGATTATATCCCATGCTTTGACAACAATTATTCACACACAGACTCAATTATCTCAATTCTCACAGTCTCACATCTCTTTCCCTATGTAGGTTCAAACACTATTGTCTACGCCAAACAAAAATATGAAACCAATAATGCTAGGGATTAGATGGAATGTGAACTGAATTGTGAAATGGAATTGGGATTGCTAGAATTGGGCTAGAATATTTGTATCAAATAAAGCCAATTATCTAGAATTAAAATCATTCAAGAACAGTGCTCCCTTCATAGGATACACCACTTCACTCTTTAATTTTTGGTAGTGGGGATCAAACCTGAGCCCCGGTTGACCTCAAGACTTGTGGCTCCAACTGATATGGAAGTGGTAAGTTAGAGAATATCTTTTCTCGCCATCAGAAAGACAGATCTATATATCTTCACATAGGAACAACCACATAAAATCTTAATTGACTCATCTAAGTTACAACTAATGTAATTATAAAGTAGTAAAACACAAGACTCGTTCACATCTTCTTGGCGTTTTTTCAAGGAAATCAAGCTGAAAGAGACTTTGATACCATGTTAGAAAAATATAGAAGATAATTACACACAACACAAAATCACACTATCATTTTATTGATCTCAATTGTTACATATTTATAGTATATCGATCACTGAATATGACACTTCTTGATAGCTATTACAACTCACACATAAAAAAAACATCTATTTCTAAATTAACTCTTAAAGACTCGTAATAACTATCTACAAATCACATGTCATGGATGCATTATTTCCGATACTTTAATACAATTTTAAAAAATTATGAATTTTTAGAAAATAATAAAATAAAACTAATGCAGAGGATTTAAAATTCCAAACACAAATACAAAACGATGATTCCCCATTACTCTTAATTTCACGTGCATTTAAATCAGAGGTATAAAACAGAGAATTTCAATTTCCAATCCTAATAAAAATTACAAAATCTTGACTTCTCATAAATCATATTTTCAAAGGATTGCACTTAGTTTCATATGCTTTTGGTTCAAGAAATACAACACTCATTTTTTCATTTGCAATATCCATATTCCTTAAGTAAATGTTGTTATATTACATTAGCATGAAAATTCAATATATTGTAGATAGGTACTCATGAGTAGCTTAAGGGTTCGACTCACTATTTTTTTAATGATAAGGAGATATATTTGAAGGTCAAAATAGTAAAAATTAAAATTATCAATTAAAAAATCAAAAGATAATAGCTAGGTTGATAGAAATCAATAGGTTATGCATGTTGGTAGACCTGAATAGTTTAGGTGAAATGTTGAGATATAATTTCCATTGTATATGTTGAAATATTCATAGTAGTATACAGAAATAGAGGTTAATTATGTTATTTTAATTAATTTATCTCAGATTAATTAATGAAAGAAAATGTGATATCAACGTGTCTAATATTGGTATGTGGTATTGGTAAGGCATGGTATTGGATCATGACATTGTAACAAAATTTATTTACAGGTTAGGAATTTCCATACTAAGTTTGGGGTGAATCTCCATGGTTAAAAATATTGTCTAACTTATATGTTAGTTTTATTATAATTACTAATAATAGTAATAATTTAAAATAAAATCATACTTTACGTAAGTTTTAAGTTTGGGGAGCATGAGATGTATATTTCGACACAGCTCCTCGAGAGAAGTTATGGCAAAGGCTCGATAAGATAATGGTTTTAAGGGTTATTGTTATTATATATACGATAACGTTATTGTCATGCTTAAGACCACGAAGGGATGGTCTAGTGATATTAAATGCAACACCGATATTAAGCAAGGGTGCCTACTATCCCCTACCAATTTTGGCATTTAGATTGATAAGCTTGAGCAATTCTTAGAAGTTTTTGGGTGTGAAGGACTCAAGTTCGTTGGCATAGTCGTTACTCTTCTCCCTTATGCTGATGATATTGTTCTTCTTTATATGAGTCTTGACAATCTCAATAAGAATCTTAAATCCCTCCACGATTTCTGTTCCAAGATGGGTATGAGTGCTAATACTCACAAGACTAAAGTTATGCTTATTAAATCAAAAAATATCACCTATGATCATATCTTTTATGATAACAATTAATTATAGAATGTTTATTCTTACAACTATTTAAGTATTGAAATCCACGATTATCTCAACCAGAACTATAGCATTGAGAAAAGGATTATAGGTGGTTGGAAGATTACTATGAATTTCAAACCAATTTTAAGACAATTGATCTTTAGGTTTCAAGTAAAAAAAAGGTTCCTCTTCTAGACTCTCGTCACCACTATTATTTTATATGGATGTGAGGTGTGGGGTTGCAGTTTATCTAGACATTCATGGAGAAACATTGAAATGATCCTGAAGCAATTCATAACCTACAACCTCAAGAATAAAGCTAATACTCCCTACCATATTCTCTTAATTGAGGCTAGCCTTTCCCCATTGAATTCACGACTATGTTTAGGTATATGTTGCATAATAAGAAGTTGTACAAAATGGAAGCCAACAGACTCCCAAAAAATTCTTCTAATTCTAGTCAAAACCACCTTCGACTCAAGCGAGGGTGGCATATCATTGGGAGATAAATGACAGGATCATCTTGGGAAATAAGGATAATATTAAAAATGTCATTACTTCCAAATTTAAGGATAAGTTATGGAGTGATAAGGAGTTAGAGGGAAAAATAAAGTTAAGATACTATCCGGAAGTTATCAACCCCATGCTTTCTAACCATTATTACCTTTATGTCTTAACAAGTGCTAAGAAGAGAATTAATATTGCAAGGATTAGAAATAGTTTTCATGATCTCCGGAGTGAAAATAAGACATTGGTTTATTCTCATGAAACCTTGGAATGATAAAATATGTCTCCTTTGTGATACTAAGAGATTCTCTTGGATTGAATGACCCTTGCTCACATCCGTTCTCATTTTGAAAAAATATTCTCCACAACCAACCTCTTTGAATTGTTTAGTTATCAAAACTACCCTACCAAGAAAAGTTTTTTTCCCTCCTTTTTAATCACATAAATAAAATTTTAAATAATCCCAATTAACCCTTTCTTTCTTAAGGTATGATAGGCTATATCAATCTTAATAGACATTAATCATCATCCCTAAAAATAATATTTTGATGCTTATTGATGTCTATTAACAACTATATAATTTATATAACTAAACTAATGATAATAATATAAATAAAATTTAAAAATGTATAATTTATTAACATTTTTTTAATGTCTAAATTTAAATTTTATATTTTTTTAAACATATTTGCATGTATTGAATGGTAATAGAGTCTTCTCAGAAAAATTACGAAATACGTTTGGAGTAGTTAACTTTAATTACAAAATGTTAAATAAAACATAATAGAATTATAATACTAACTCTAATAAAAAAATAATTTAAAATTTAATCTAATCACTCTTAATATATCATATTTACAATAAAAATAAATTAATATAAAGATACTAGGGACATTATCGTTATAATATCAATTTTGAAGACAACTAAATGTTAAAATATAATAATTATATTTATTATTATTTTTTCGAAGTTTATTTCGTATTAAGTTAAATAATAGTTAGTTAGATTAAAAAGATTATTTTACTAATTTATTAGAAGGAAAGTTAATCAAGAAATATAAGTTCAAAGTTCCTCTTCTAGACTGTAGTCACTTTTGTTATTTATATGAATGTGAAGTGTGTAGTTGCAGCATATCTAGAGATTCATGGATAAACATTGAAATGATCCAGAAGAAATTCATTACCTACAACCTCAAGAATAAAGCCAACACTCCGTACGTTATTCTCTTAATTGAGGCTAGCCTTGCCCCCATTGAATGCCCGACTATGTTTAGATATATGTTGTATAATAATAAGTTGTACAACATGGAAGCCAACAAGCTCCCAAAAAATTCTTCTAACTCTAGTCAAAACCACCTTCTACTCAAGTGAAGGTGGCATAAGGATGCCAGGTCCTGGCTCGTTCATTGGGAGATAAATGATGAGATCATCTTGGGGAATAAGCATAATATTAAAAATGTCATTACTTGAAAATTTAAGGATAAGTTATGGAGTGATAAGGAGTTAGAGGAAAAGATAAATTTAAGATACTATAAGGAATTTATCAACCCCATGCTTGCTAACCATAATTACCTTTATATCTTAACAAGTGCTAAGGAGAGAATTAATATTGCAAAGATTAGAACTAATTTTTATGATCTCCAGAGTGAAAACAAGACATTGGTTTATTCCCATGATATCTTGGGATGAGAAAAATTGTCTCCTTTGGGATACTAAGAGAGTCAAATATGAAAAGAAATTTCTCTTGGATTGAATGACCTTTACTCACGTGCCCTCTCATTTCCAAAAAATATTCTCCACAACCAACCTCCTTGACTTGTTTAGTTATCAAAACTACACTGACCTAGAAATTTTTTTTCCCTCCTTTATTATCATAGAAATAAAATTTTAAATAATCCCAATTAACCACTTCTTTCTTAAGGTCTGATAGACTATATCAATCTTAATTGAGGTTAATCATCATCCTTAAAAAAAATAAATTGATTCTTATTAATACCCATTAACAATTATATAATTTATGTAACTAAACAAATAATTATAATATTAGTAAAATTTAAAAATATATAATTTATTAACATTTCTTTTAATATATAAATTTAAATTTTATATTTTCTTAAACATATTTTTATGGAGTCTTCTCGGAGAAATTACAAAATACATTATGAGTAGTTAACTTTAATAACTAAATGTTAAATAAAAATAATATAATTATAATACTCACTCTAATAAAAAATAATTTAAAATTTAATCTAATCACTGTTTATATATATATATAGTTTACAATCAAAATAAATTAATATAAAGATACTATGGACATCATCGTTTTAATATCAATTTTTAAGACAAGTAAATGTTAAAATAAGATAATTATATTTATTATTAATTTTTTCAAGTTCATTTTCAAGACAAATAAATATTAAAATAAGATAATTATATTTATTATTTTTTTTAAAGTTTATTTTGTACTAAGTTAAATAAGGATTAGTTAGATTAAAAAATTCTCTTATTAATTTATTGGAAGGGAAGTTAATTTAGAAACATACTTTCAAGTTTTGAGGTTGTGAAGATCTAGTCTAGTTAGGGCATCTTGCAAATAGAAAATTATAACAATAAGGTAGTCGTGTCATATTTTGTAATATTTTAACATGAGAAAACAAAAAATATGACTAGTACTATAAGCAAAAACAAATTAGTGAATCATAATTAATGGGTAATATCTAGAATAAAGAGATGTTGGTTGATCTAGGAGATAATGGCTTATTTATGAAAAATAATGGTTAGCTATTTGTCAATTTTTTCTCTAGCTCTTCCAATCTCAAAAAAATTTCTTTCTAAATCATCTTGTACATCCCTATATAATCTATAATATGCAATATTCAAATGATATAATGATATTTAACCTTGCCTGCCAAATTACTAGGAATTTATAAAATACAGTAAAAAAAATAAAAATACACCTTGGCATCATATCAACATATCAAAGTGAGAGAGTAGAACTCCCACACCTAAACACCCTCCTTGGAGAAAAATTACATTTTAATATAACTAAAATAAGAAACACATGGTGTGGAGATTTATGAAGCTCACTAATCATTAACAGCAAGGAAATCCCGCACGAGTATAACAGTACAATCTACTCTCATTAGTAGAGACACATGGTATGGAAATTATCAAGCTCACCTATCATTAACAGCAAGAAACTCGTGCATGAGTACAGTCTACTCTCATTTTTGTAACGTGTGGCAACTATTACACGTTTTCATTGTGTTTCCTTGCAAAACAAACTTTAAAATACATTCTAAAAAGTGGAAATTCACAATTTCATGTAAAATTTTAATTATTTCATTCTTTCAAAACAAAATAAAAACGTTTAATGGTTAGATCATCATTGTGAAAATATCTTTAGAGAAAATATAAATCCAAATTTGTATCAGCAAATTCCAAAAAATAAAAACGTCTGATAAAGAGCTGCTCAGTTTTGCTATCTGCTCAGGTAGGCTAGGTTTTCACTCAGTTAGTAATATACATTAATCCCATTGCAAACATCTGATAATTAGCTGCTCGGTTTTGTAATCTGCTAGTTCTCACTCAGTTGGTAATATGCATTTATTCCATTGCCACTTGGCCTTTAAATAATATTTGGGGCGACTAATTCTCCTGAATATCAAGCTTGTGAACGTTGTGCACCGACTGAGCATATGAACTCTAAAAAAAATACTCTTTCTGCAAAAGAAAGGTTTCAGGACTTTAGAGAGTAATTACCAGCCGAGGAACGAAAGCCAGTAATTTGATTCCCAAAGGTTGATCAATATTTTGAATGTTTCGGTCTGGCAGAAAAATATAGGAGTTGTTTTTAGTGTGATTTTTTGGAGTTTCAGATACTGGAAGCTGGTGAAAAAATTTGAGGTAAAATTTTGGTTTTTTTTTTATTTAAACTGGTTTTTTGAATTTATATATAGATTCAGTACCCACAAAAACTCATAAAGCATTTTGATTGTACAAAGTTAGCAATCAAACTTCTCTTTTCAATGAATTCCTGTGGGATTTTAAACACTAAAAACTACTCCAAAAATATATTCCAACACTCACAGTTTCTTCCCAGCCTAGTGTATAAGTGAAAATGACCTGTCTTAATGGTAATCTCAGATTAGATTTTTATTTATTGGGAATTAATTAGGTGAATTACTCTGGGATTTATACACTAAAAAAATCCACCTTGACACACTAAAAAAGTAATGAGAATAGTTTAGAGGTTTATTAATGCTTATAGATTTTTAGTGTAACAGAAAATCTCAGCATAATATCAACCATGCTCAAATTTGATCCTGCATGAATTTTCACACTCACCTAATTGATAATCAACAAATTGATTACAAAAACTAACTGCCACTTATAGAAATTGATCGCAAACACTAATAACCACTTTAAGGTAATAATAATACTTTGGGAAAAATAATGATAAACTAGTGGTGGTTTTCTCGGCCATTGAGAAAATCATCGGACAGACTGTTGTACATTACCAGCTTTTGGAATATAACACGCTTCGTCTGACTTGAAAATTCCAAAAGCAAGTTTATTGAAGACGCCGTGCATTCTTATCCGAACACGGTTTGTACAGTCATCGGAGCCATTTTAACTGTAGTGGGCCATTCACTTCCGGACAACGCAAATTACCTCACCGCTGACGATATCCAAAAAGTCCGAGATTTTCTTCCCCTTCCTGAACAGGAAGAGGTCACAGTTTGAACATATAAGAAGATAGCTTATAATATAATCCACATTGTCTACATAAATTCGCCACGAATAAAATTTAGATTTTCAAAAATATGTGTCTTTCCTTTGTTTTTTTTGAAAACGTGTATGGTGTTTATCGAAAAAAATATCATGTTTAAAATACCCACTTATAATTCGCGAAATGTCAAATTGGTTGATTATATTCAATTGCGAGCTTTGAAGCACTAAGTTTTGGGATAGGCACAAGTTGTCCCTAAAACGGCTTCATGTGAAATGAAAAGAAAGGATGTTGAATGTTTTGTATGTTCTGGTGCTTTGGAATCTCACATAACAATAAAAGCTTCTTTATCATTTTCGTTTTCCTCCATATGGCTCCCATGACATAACCACTGACAATACCTACACATTCCAGATCTAACATAATTTTTGGTTTAGCATGGAAGGAGACATGTCCATTTTTTATAATTTATAATTTATGATTTATTAAGTCCCTCTTGATCATGAGTATGCAGTTGATGGCATAACTTGTGTCTGACTCCAACTCTTAATCAGGAACGTGGGGTTGAGCATAAAATTTGAGAATCTATTTCCTTTTCCTGGTCACCTTTCTCATTCAAACATAAACGGTTGCTCCTCTGGATCACACAGTTTCGGTTTAAGAATAAAACGGAGACCGTATACCATATGGTTATATGTTTACAAGTCATATTATTTAAACTGCATGGCTGATTATATCAGCTAGGTTGATTACATTTCATTTTGTGCTTTATGTTGGTATATAAGTAGCATGATAAAAAAAAGTATTTATTTTGTTATGTATTTAAATAATGTAAATTAACATATTAATGTAGTAATTATATTAAGTAATTACGAAGAAAAAGATAAATATGCATTTGTTGAGATATTAATTTAATGTTGCCTTCTACTTTATTTTATTTAACTAATTTTGAATAATGAGAAAAATTGTTAGCTCAATTCCAATTTTTCTAGCTTTATTGTGTATTTCCGTTTTTTGTTTTTGGGTCATAGTATGAGAGCCTCATGTAGCATAAGACTCCAAATAGAATAGCATGTCGTTAGAGGCCATTTACAAGAGGCCAAGGAGCTTGACCAAGTAATGTGACAACCGCTTTATTTTCGAACCGTGTAGAAAGAGAAATTCGTCACTTTCACACCGCAACAAAAAAGAAAGTGCACAAAAGTGAAAAACTTATCAAATTGTGGAATATTAACGCACTTCGAGAGTGGAAACAAGGTAAACATGGATTTTGTTTTTGTTCTCGAGAATACAAGAGGTGATTATTTCTTTTTAATCAATCTATCTATACATATTAGACACTGAAATGTGTGCTGACTAAAGCTTTACAAAGTTTACAGGAAAGTGAGCGTAGTCTTGCAGTGGTCTCAATTCTACAGAAAATCAAAAAAGATATTGAGGATATAAGGGCAATACAGTGTCTTGCCACAAGTCACATTAGTAGAATCGAAAGGCAGCTTCAATAGATACAGCAAGTCAACATGTGGGGCTCAACAGCAAAAGACCCGAGACCTATTAACTCTTTAGATGGTTAACATATGATGGTCTAAGTTTTTATGATTTTTACAGATAGTTTTTACTTTTCATGTTATCAAATAGACTTTGTTTTAAACAGTAAACAATTTCAATTTCTGATGGCATTTAATGCTCTAAAGTGGCCAACAAATCTAGTTTCCTTCGAACAGGTTAAATCTCAAAAAACAAATTTTCTTTTTTTTTAATAAATAGAAAATGATTAAGAAATATTAAATTAAAAAAAAAAAACTTTGCATAGAACCTTTGTCAGAAAGACCCTGCTAATAAAACAAAACCAAATTTAAAAGAAAAAGAGGAACAAATTTCTCAAGGAAACCTAAGCCATCTTTGTTATTTGCACAAACAAAATCCTTTTATGTGGAAAGTCAAAATCGAACGTCCACTTTTAAAAAAAAAAAAAAAACAAAAGCTGTTTTTTTTATTTACATCACTAGACAACATACAAACTCCTTTTATGTGAAAAAGTCAAAAGTCAACGTCGACGTCAAAAAAATAAAAAAAAATCAAGGAAAATAGATAATCAACGAATACTTCACAAATTTTTCAAGGGTCCACATTTATCCTTTTAATAAGTTGAGTTGTTGGTATTTGGAATTCATAGTCTTTTATGAAATGAAAACAATCCCAAAGTGTATTTATCGAACTCGAAAAATTCCATGTGTATTTATCAAAATCGAAAGAGCCTTTGAAAATAGGAAGATCCTTCTTAAAAAATGGTTTTGTTAATGAAAGTTTTTAGTTGTTTTCTTCAATTAAATATATATATATGTTTTTTTTAAAGGCCTTCCTTTTTATGGGATTCAAATTGGAGGATTAAAAAAAAGAATTATTATTCAAATTTTAAAAAAGAATTTGAAATGGTGATGTTTGGTTTTTTTTTTAAGTTTTATAAAAAAGGGGAGTTTGTAGAAAGCAGAAGAAGTGTGTGTTTTCATATTAAAATAAATAATTTCTTTTATTGTTTTTTCACAAATTTTCTCAAAAAAATTATGAGTTTTGGTTTTTATGAATTAAGACATTTATGCAAGCTTAAGATTATTAGGATATCTTGTAGAATGGTTTTGTGGAATTGATCCAAGAAGCATTCGCAACCATGAACAATAATGAGAGGAACGTCGTTGCATAACTCAAAAAGAAAGAGCACAGAGCCAATGTTAGATACAAAAATAAGTCGATGACTCTATCTTCGATAAGATAACCTGTGCATCAACATAAAAATAAGCTTGAAATATTTTGAAAGTTGTACATCAAGGTAATGATATGGTGAATACTGTTAAATTGTAGATATTGAGAGCTCAGTTTGAAACCCTGAAGATGAATCACATAAATAATGTGGAACACTTCATGACTAGAGTTATGGCATAGTCAATCAGATCAAACTCAATTGTGAAACCATTACAGATCAGAGGATTGTTGAAAAAATCCTTCGAAGCCTACCCAAGAAATCTGGCATGTTTGTAACAGCCATTTTGGAATCCAAATATTTCACAACTTTCTTAGTAGAATAATTGACTCGATCACTTCAGTCACATGAAACAATACTTTAATTGGTATAATCTTCCATTGAGAATGCTTTCACAACACAAATCTCTCTTGGCAAAGGAAGAGGATATACAGGCAACAATAAGCGAGGAAAAGGAAGATCATGACATCATCACGTAGTAGAGGAGTCGAGACCTTCACAAAATGAATCATAGAGAAGAAGAACATGGAGAAAATCGAGTATCCAATGTTATTACTGTAAGAAATTTGGGCATTATGAACATGAATGCAGAAAGAAAAAATCATATCAATAAAAATTCAGCGTCCATCTCTCCAATAATAAAGGAATA
Organism: Pinus albicaulis; assembly: GCA_034641835.2. NCBI lineage: Eukaryota > Viridiplantae > Streptophyta > Pinopsida > Pinales > Pinaceae > Pinus > Pinus albicaulis. The sequence continues at coordinate 1,018,132,276 of CM076572.1, read as the reverse complement.
TCCTATGAAATAATGTTTCTTTCTTAGAATCTCTCTGAAGACGATCAAAATGAGGAACTTCTATTCTTGGAAAATGAGTACAACAATTATATGACAAGTAACAAAAATTTACTTTCTTCCATTGATATTTTCATAACATCTTAAATTAATTTTGGAGATCGTTCATGTATTAAAGTTGAAAGAAATGGTATTGTCCATGTTCTTACCAAACAAAATAAAGAGAAATACATACTTGATGTTTATTATGTTCCTCATCTTAAGCATAACCTCACTACTGTAGGTCAATTGATAGAACATGGTTATGATGTAATATTCCAAGGGAACACATTTTATATCTATGAAAAACCTCCCAGTAAAAGACTGGTAGAAAATGTTGAGAAAAACAAGAATAAGATACTTCTATCAACTCTTAAAAGTCAAAATCTTTCATAATATTTTGGCTACAATTTTTCAAGAATAGATGAGTCTCATCTATGGCATTCTAGGTATGGGCATCTTCCATTGAAGACTCTAGGCCTACTTCAAAAACATTCAACAGTTAATAGTCTCTCTGTTGCAAATGAAAAGTATTGTAACTGTTAAATTTTTATTCTATCTAAGCATAAAAAAGATATATTTCTGACACCTTATTCTATAGAAAAAGAGCCTCTAGAGCTAGTCCATATAGATATATTTGGCCTAATGCATACATATTCCATTGGTGGTAGTATTTATTTTCTTACCTTCATTAATGATTATAACAAGAAGGCATGGGTTTATTTTCTTAAAAACAAATCAAGTACTTTCTCAAGATTCAAAGAGTTCAAAGAAGAAGCATAAAAATAGAGTGGAAAGCATTTGAAAGTACTTAGATTCGACCGAGGAGGAGACTACATATAAAATGAATTCGAAGCTTTTTCCAAAAACAAGGAATCATCATGAAAAAGACAAAATGATATACTCCACAATATAATGGAGTAGCAGAAAGTAAAAACCATACTATCATGAATATGGCTAAATATATGTTGTGGGAATAGAAGTTTTCGATTACTATTGGGTTGAAGAAGTTTCGACAATAATGTATGTTCCAGACATATCTCCAACAACCAGTATTCAGGATGTAGTGCATCAAGAATTATAGGATGGTAATAATGTGTATTTGTATTATTTTAGAATTTTTGGATATGTAGCAGTTGCACATATTCTTGAGAAGCTAAGAAATAAGCTTAATGATATGAATGAGATATGTATTTTGTAGGCTATAGTGAATAATCAAGGACCTATAGACTTTATAATTTGGTTAGTAAGAAGTTTTTTCTTAGCATAGATGTTAACTTTTGCTAAGATAAATCTTTGTTTGATCATATTGATAAAGATTTAAATCAACCTATTTATCCACCACATCTACTAAGATTGCAAGTTCAAGAAAAGCCATACCACTTTAAAAATGATACAACTTCCAGCAGTGAATCCACTAGTGATTCAACAGCTTCATAGGAAAATCAGAAAACAAGAAGAAACCGAGAAATATATGAGAAATAGCATGAGTGTAATAAACATAATATGTTTGCCTTTATTTTATCTTAATCAACCCATTTTGAAGAATGAGTTAAGGAAAAATAGTGGGTTGATGCAATGAACCAAAAAATTGTTGCCATAGAGAAGAACCAGACTTAGGAATTAGTGGATCTCCCAAGAGACAAAACCAAAATTAGTGTAAAATGGGTATATAATAACAAGGTAAATGAAAAAGGATAAATTCTAAAGCATAAGGCAAGGTTGGTTTCCAAAGGATTCTCACAATAGTCTAGTATCAATTATGGTGAAATATTTTCTCCATTAGCAAGGTTAGATATTGTCAAAATTATTTTATCCACAACAGATCAACACAAATAGAAAGTCTATCAACTTGATGTAGAATATCCTTTCTTAAATGGTATATTGCAAGTAGAAGTTTATGTGGAGTATCATCTTAATTTTGAAGTTCCACTATAATACCATACGATGTAGAGGTTGAATAAAAATTTATATAGATGGAAATAAGATGCAAGATCTTGGTATGATCGGATCGATACCTATAGCATCAAAAGTTGTTTTCATACAAGCATCCATGAGACAACGTTGTATACAAAAACTCATGAAGATAAAATTATCAATGTATTCTTTTATGTTGATTATTTTCTGTACATAGGAATTATGATGTTCGAGGACTTTAAAGAACCAGTGCAAACAGAGTTTGATATGACTAATCTAGGGATCCTGAAATACTTCTTAGGCATTAAAATTCAACAACATGCTAATGGGAATTTTGCTGGTCAACAACAATATGCCACTAAAATCATCCAATAGTTCATAATTACCAATTTCAAACTAGTTGATATACCAATTTCACAAGGCACCAAGATGTAGCACCACAAGTGATTCCACATTGTATAAAAGTCTAGTTGGTAGTATGTTATATCTCATTGAAACTAGACCTGATATCATGTTTCCGGGTAGTTTTGTCTTGATGTTTATGCAATCACCCAAGATTTCTCATTGGGAGGTTGCAAAAAGGATCTTAAGATATATTGGAGGGACCCTAGACTATTTTCTTCTCTACACACATTCTGAAGATAACTCACTTTCACATTATACAAACAAAAATTATGCAGGTAGTTTGGATGATAATAAAAACACCTCAAGGTATGTTTTTAATATCGGAACGAATATGATTTCATGGGCATCCAAGAAACAACTAACCATTTCAATATCTTCATCATAGGTAGAGAATGTAGCTACCACATTAGCAACTTGTCAGGCAGTGTGGCTCAAAAGACTATTCGTAGGTCTTTCAAATGTTGAGAAGGAGCCAAATACGATTTACTATGACAAAATTAATACAATTTATTTATAAAAAAATAATGTTTTCTCACAAAAAAAAACAAGCACATTGACAAGGTTTTTCATTTCAACTCTGAGCTGGTCAATGATGGAGAAATATTACTTTTCTTTTGTGGTTTTAGTGGTCAAATTGCAAATATGTTCACAAATCCTTTGGGAAAAAATGTATTTGAATTTCAAAGAGAGTGACTAGGCATTGTAGGTGCCACTACTTGTAACAATTGAGATTAAGAGGGTGTGTTGAGATATTAATCTCATTGTTTGCGAGGTGTGATGATATTTAATTCCATTGTCTGCTAGGTGTAAAATTTGGTTTTTATTCTCTTCAGTTTAGTTTACTCTAGCCCAGTCATTTATCGTTACTTGTTTCCTTGTCTCTTATGTATTTTTATTTAATTGATTTTGAATGATAAGAAAAGTTATTATCTCCATTCCAATTTTTCAGTTCATTCTCTTTGTGTTTTCATCTCTTCATTTTTTATTGATCAGTATTCACTTGTTGTTGTTTGTTTTTACATAAAATGTATAGTAATTTCATAATAATATTAAGTAAATGTCAAAAAATACACTGATTTAATTAATATTTATAATATTATCCATTGATGCAAAGGCATGCCCAAGACGTAATTATATCTTTTAATATATAATATAATTTATTTATTTATATATCATAATTAATTATGCATAATATTGATTTTCTAATTGTAAAAAAAAATATTTAAATTATAGAAATAATGTTATTTATTAATAGTTCAACATAATATAAGTTTAATTTTGTTTTTTTATAATTTTAGGTGTGACTACATCATCATCATGTCTAATTAGTCACTTCATATCAAGGAGTATTTTAAGAAGAGTACCTTAAAATAGATAGATGATCACTTGCATAATATAAATTTAAAAAATGAAAATGATTAAATAATTGTCATAGAAATATCTGAAATTCTCATTATTGAGATAAATAATAAATAAACTTTTCATTTCTTCTTGTTTCCTCTTAAAAATTAAAAAATATAAAATTCAATATTCATTCTTAAATTTTCTTTATGATCGTTTCTACGAAGATGTCAAAATTCCAACGGTTTATATTTGATTTAGCTAACCAGAAATGTTTTCAATCTCCTCTTTCAAATCATAGTAATCGACATGGGCATGCCAATTGACTAGCAATCATCAATCTCATGTATGTCAACTACACTGTTTTATTTTGAACTCGCGAGGAAGCAGTTAAAAACCAGGCACTCTACATGCAACAACATCTGCATAATTCTCTCAAAGCTATCATAGGGCATCCTTACTTGGATTTCTTATTCTGGATCTTAGTGAGGTCAAATAATTGAACTCACCTATTTCCTTAATATCCCAAAATATTCAAAGAATGTGCACTAAACTTAAAGCTCAGGGGATATCATATCGGGTGTGCAACCAGAGTTCCTAACACATATTTCCACCCTGCTAAATAAACATTTACATGTGACTCTTTGTTGAGAAGTGTCATAGGAGTGGAATCTCTAATCTTCAAACAACGTCCAACTCCGAACATTCACACAACCCTATCCTCCTCAACACACAGTGGTAGGGTGTTACAAACAACGTACACCACACAGGTAGCATGTAGATCCTTGTGGCCTCCATCATTCAGTTCACTATGCCAATTGGCCCTTGAAGCATCCAATTAATGCAGGTAATATTCAATTTTCTCCTATGGCTAACAATTCAACCTGTGCAATTAGTTAAGTGAATTTGACAATTAAGAGATGAATTAAACATGTACAAGTTGTTTTCCAAATTGACGGTGAATCATTTCTTAAACTAAAGAAGAATTATGCTTCGCTTCGACGGTTCTACCTTAACTGATTGCTTTATAGTCCTGGATTTTTCTTCCCATAGAGGTAATTTACTACAGTTGATCTGTTGGCTTTGTCGACTTCATAGGCCAATTGATTTCAAATTCACACAATATTTATTACTACGTTCCCGTGGGTGAGGGAATAGCAATTATGACACTGTAATTCCCACCAAATTCAAGCTACTAAGATGAACCATCCAAATTCAAAGTACGGTAACGCTAATGATTTAGTTGGGAGGGATGTGTGAAGAATATCAATATTTCTAAAGTTATAGTTTCATTAATGCATTTGAGCAGTATATGGTAGTCTTTGGATTTATGCAAGTACAAAATCCAAGGGTTAACATAGAGTTTAAGTGCGTTAATGAGATGTATGAAAACTATCCATATTTCTAAAGTTATAGGTTCATTAATGCACTTGGGCAGTATATCCTAGTCCTTGGATTTAACCAAGTAAAAAATCCAAGGGTTAGCATATACTGCGCCAATGCATTAATGGAGCTATAGCTCAAAAAATATTGATCGCCATGTATGAAAGGATATACATATTGTTAAAAGCCGAATCGTACTCATTTGTCTTGAATTGGATTTTTTGGATATTTTTATGGTGGATTTTTTTGGTTTAAATTATCTAAAATTTGATAGGAATTTATTGAAATCACAAGCTTGATGGGTAACCCTTGCACAATAGAAGTTCTCTAAGGGTTTTTCAGGGTGTTGAATTCATATATATAATAATAAAAACTAGTTTAAATAACACAAATCAAGATTTCACCTCAATGTTTTCCACCAGAAACTCTAAGAAGTCACATTAAAGACAACTCTAAATGATATCTCTAACTTAATTTGTGTTTTTATTCTTGATTGCACGAAAGAGCCTTGTAAACATTGAAAGAACATAGTCAAATAAAAAAAAACCTTTAATTAGTGCATAAATATACAAACCAAGAGTAAGGAAAAGAAAACAGGTTCTAATGTTATCAATATTCTTTAGACTTATAACATTGTTCAATGGAGGAACCAATTGTAATAGCATTGTTCAAGGAAGAAACCACTATAGAGAGATAGATAGTTTAAGGACGTCACTCGTAATTAGGTTTGTTTTTAAGTTATAGTCTTAATATGCCGGCTACATTATTGTTGAATAAGTTGTTGGTTCATATGATAATAAAAACCATCAAAGAAATTATGGGTTTGAACTAAATTTATTTAGCATATAATAATCAAGATTAAAAAGTATGTGAAAAATATTTCATGAAAATATCAATGAAAATCATGTTCTTGTGAGGAAGAGCAAGTCATTCGAGAACGGTTTAATAAAGGAAGAAAATCCCATCCAAATTAAACACTAAATTATGTGAAAATGTGTTGGCTTTAATATATGATAATATGCAATGAAATAAGAAGCAAGAATTACGCGATTAAGAAACCTTTAATGGAAAAAAAATATTATATTATGTTATTTCCAAATGTTATATTTTGAGCATAAATGGTCTCATGTATATAAGTATGCCACTATAATAACTTAATTAGTTCACTGAATTCTATAACTAAACCAAATGTTCATTCCTAAAATCCCTCATTTCAGGTATGTCAAGTAGGATTGATTCTAAGGTACACTAGCTTAACGAATACTTGTGATCTCAATATGAATTCTTCAACTCTTTTTGAACATGTCTCTTCTTCATCTTCATACTCAATTCTCTTTGTTTTCATAGGTATTGGTATTCATCTTGAGTACTATTTTATATTTTGACTTTATAGATTATTTATCTTTGATCTTTGTCAATTTTGATTATCTTGTACTTACAAAATAATAAACAATTTCACTAGTCCTACAAAAATAATAATCATCTCGAGTTTTTTTTATTAACACATAATAATTTCTTTGATTAACACATAATAATTATACTAATGGTTTTTTGCAATAGCTTACACTTAACTATCATAATCCTCAAGATATCAAGTGGTATCTGCTTACCACGAAGAACACATCACATCAAGTGACTTATAGGGTTTCTACATATGAAAAACAACACATTATATTATGTTATTTATGTGGTTTCTACCTACAACAAGGCGTAATTTTTTCAACCATGAACCTTCAAGTTTTTACGAAGTGGTTTTCAAGGTACTATGAAATTTTCAACATAATATATTTTGGAAGCATATATGATTTTATTAGACTTACAACATCATTGATTTAGGTACATACAATTAAAAACTTCCATTCAGTCCATCTAGTCTTTAAACAAGCATTGGACGAAGAGAATTTCCTTTCCATAGTCTAAAAAAGATATTTAATTATGACCGCCATACTGCTTAGAGATGTATTTCTATGGATTCACTGCATTTAAATATACATGATATTATTATTATTTACTTTATTCTCTTTTCTCTTCCTTATTTCCTTGGATGTTAACAAAATACCCGCATCTTCACACAATCCTTTCTTATTTGTATCTCTGTCATTCATTTACCATGTCACTACACATCTTCTTTCATCATTCTCTTTGCTTCAACATCTTTATTTTGGCCATCAACTTCTTTCATCATGCCATTGTATTTTTTGTTACATAATTATCATTATCATCATATTCTTTCATCTTATTGATATTTTTATGTCATTATCATTGTCAGTACATCTCTTTATCATCCTCATTCATTATGATATATTTCGTGATGGAGTAGGATTTATCTCTTTCGTATCTATATATTAACTTTTTCTTCTTCCTTAAAATAATTTATCATTGGTGAAGATATAAAGGGATACCCATCTACTAAGATATATAATGATTGCCAACCATTGTTTTAACCAGTTCTATAGAAATTCTTTTCAACTACATGAATCATCAACTTGTTAAACTCTCTCTTCATTATGACTTGGTCCCAACATTATGATATTATCTAAGCCTTCCAATATTAATCTATCTCACTTCCCCCCTTAATCATGGATTCAATTTCTCATATTTCACATCAAGCTAGCATAGAAGTACCTCACAACCTTAGACGTACTCTCATATTTGGTTCCACAACTTTATGTCACATCCTCTCTATGCATATGAGTACACATGCTAAATCATTACTACGTGTGCAACATGAACGTAAAAGGCTTACAAAAAATAGGGGAAGGACAAATAGCCCATGTGTATATTTTCATAGGACAAAACATTTTTTCTTGTTCTCTCAAGTGACATGCACCCTCGACAACAAATACTTAAATGATCATGGAAAATATATATTTTTTAAATTGGAAAGTTTCATCTTATATAAAACCAACATTCAATTTTTTTTATTAATTCTCAACAAATTAAAATCACATTACATGTGTTCATTTACGTCTCAACAACATACATAGCTTTTTACTTTAACTCTTCATCTAAAATATTTCAACCTAATATTTCATCGTTTTTCTACATCAATTAACACTTTGCTTTTAACTCCATTTTCGACATGGTCGAAAATTTACCATTTTAAGATAAATATATTTGATCCAAAACATAAACCCTTCCTTAATAGCATGGATAGGTTTTTATTCCTTTTCCCTTATATATATATATATATATATATATATATATATATATATAGTTTTTGCAATTCAAGAAAAACCGTAAAATATCTCACTGAATTCAATATTTGATATTTTTTCTTGATAATTTTTTACACATTTTCTTATAGGACAATAATAAATAAATAGAAATGATCATGCACTTTGACCCTTCAATTTTTCTCTAGCTCTTGAAAATTCCTCCTTATTGCTTAAATGCTCCATAAATATTTTTCTAATTACAACATAGCAACAATTTCAAATTAACTTAAACATTAACTTCATTTTTTTCCATATAATTTTAATTATATTTTGTTTCGTCTTCTAACTCTTGGGGATACCAATTGATCTCTCTATTTTTCCTTTTAACTCTATTCAACAACACCATCATTGTTATCTTGTTTGCCTTCAATTTATGTAGCATCCTCAACAAATCATTAGTCTTAGAAAAATACCAAATTGTGCAACTACAAGAGCACCAAATCTATACCAAATACATGCAATAAAGGATTACGTTGTGAGATATTTGGTTAAATATGACATAACATTTTACTACAATGTCAGAGTAGCTACACATGGAGAAATTTGTTTCAGAATCGAGATGAATTTCTTGATATTTGAAAATGGAAACAACTCTTCCAAAATTGTGACACCTTTATGAATATTTGAATATGGGAAAGCTAAATCAAACCCCATTTGGATACTTCATCTAGATACCATTGTTGGCACTTAATTTTGTCTCTATTTCGACACACTATCTTGTTACCTTTTATGATACCTTGTTCCATTTTGATCTGTTTTGACACCTCAAAAGATACATTATCCTTGTCAAAATGGTTCCAGTTAATAAGTGGAGGTAACGTCACAAATCAAGCCTATTTTAATATGACTTTCATTAATATAGATAGATTTTAAGTGAGTTCATATTATTTTGACTCAATTTGGCTATAGATTTACTAGGATTCTCAAGCATGAGGATAGGAACTTGATGGCATTGACAGATTACACAGGTGGATCAACATTTAAGTTCGTTTTCACCTAACAGTTGTTCGATACTTATTTCTGCACTTAATTGAGTACCATGTTAAAAAATTCGGTACCAGTCAACTAAACTATAACTCCTAACAGTTGTTCGATACTTATTTCTGCACTTAATTGAGTACCATGTTAAAAAATTCGGTACCAGTCAACTAAACTATAACTCCTAACAGTTGTTCGATACTTATTTCTGCACTTAATTGAGTACCATGTTAAAAAATTCGGTACCAGTCAACTAAACTATAACTCCTAAGAAATAGTGTTATCTTTCCATACTTCTTTTGACAGAAGAGGGAACTACTCCCTGCCAAGAATAGTACCATGAAAATATCCCGATGGATATGTTAAACTATATGGGTGTTGTCGAAGATCTGACTTACCTTAATTAAGTACAGATCACATTTTTCATCTTTTTTTCTTGTTCATTTAGTTATGCTATCTTTAGGCAGTGATCTCCTCAAAGGAAGTGATTAGCAGTGCTGCGGGGGCGGTTCGCAAGGGAGAAGAGAGAACAATGTTTGTAAAACATTTTCAAACTTTGTTTTTAATTTATCTTGGTATTACTTCATATATGTATTGTTAAAATACTATTAATATAATAATCTTGGTTTATAATTCATGAGTTAATGTGTTATTTATTTACAAGTTCATTGTTGTAGTTTAAACTCGTCTAAGTTCATGGTGAGGGCCCGCCACAGATCTTCGTCAAGTTTGTAATTGATTCTAGTTACAATAGGAATAGATGTATATTAGTATATAATAGTTGTAGCATGGTGGTATATTTTCCTTTTAGAAATTTAATTTTATATTTTGAGTGTGATCGCAATCAATTGATTTCTTCAGTTTTTTAACATTCAAGATTTTTGGTTACTCAGATTTATATTTTAAGATAATTTTCATTCCTTGGATTTATTATGTTAAGTTACAACATTATACTTTTAGTATTAAGGTTGAAGCATTTCAAATTAACAACGCTTAGATTTGGAGCATTTCGACTTAAATACTTTGAGATCTAAAATGGAGTGTTTGAACTATTTATAAATTTAAATTTATATCTTTTGATTTGAATAGGGGAATCTAAATTTTTTAAGTGGATTGCTATCATTAGCAAATAAATTAGACTATGAATTCATTCATTCTTACATTGGTTTTCTTTTAGATAATTTTCAAATCATAAACAACACGTGTTGTTAGTATTATTGGTTTTTGTTTTGTTTGAATGATATATTTTTTTCAAATTGAATATAGTTTCTAGTCATATGCATTATGGTTGGAATCAGAATTTGTTGTCATAGGTTAGGGTTGAGTGAAGAGCTTGTTTGATTGAAAACACTCAGTTTGGAATTTTTAGTGAATGATTTCTTTTGAGTTAAGTCATTATTAGAGTTATTTGATTGGGGTATTATTAGATTTGATTCGAATAAGATATACAACTTGGTTTTCGTATATTTTTGTAATTTTATTACATATAAGCCTCATATCAATTGAGTAATTTAGTTTTTATAATATGTTGCTATTCTTAAAGGAATTTAACAGGTTTCTTCACTTCAGCGAGATTGATTAAAGTAGTTGAATGAATTTTGAACTAGGAGCTCAAACAAAGACTTGAGTTCAAGAATTTGGTCCTTCATTCATTACTAGGTTGATCTTAGGGTTAAAATCAGTGTGCTAGAGATACAGTGTTGATTAGATAGTTAGATATGTACCTAGAACCACAATATTTTTACCTCTAACATTTCGAACCTTATTTAACATTTTAAGTGAAGGGAAATTAATATAAACATATAAAACCTCTAACATTTTTTTTCGTCATTGCCGAGAAGTTGCAAATGGTTCGGGTAAAATTTTATTTATAAGTTTGATAGATTTATGTTTGTTACAATAAGATTTCAAGGAAACTAGAGGGCAGAGAGAGTACGGTAAGACGTGAGTGAAGAGCCACGCATCCACTATGGTGGGGTTTCTCCACATTCTTATGGTCCCTACTCAATGTCCTTGGTTATTTTCCTTATCGATAGAGGTAGAGGTAGACCTAGAGATAGTAAAGAAATATTTATTCAAAGTGAGAAATTTCCTTCAAATTCGTTTGGTCCTACAAAGAGCCCCTCGGTTAACGTTGCTAATCGTTATGCAAGAAACATGGAGTAAGGAGAAATTTGTGTTGCAGTAGTGGCCTAAAATAAGGAGCCATCATATATAGAAGAGATAGTATAGTTTGAAGGAACATTACAACAAGAAAAGCATGTATTGGGAGAAATTCGAGTAACAAAAAAGGTACCATTACTACAAGAAGTGGAAATTTCACAAGTAGTGTCTCCAGCTAGAGCACCTCAGAAAGACTTAAGACCTGTTTGCATAAAAGCTAATTCTGATAAATAATTTTCTAGTTGGGACACTACACCAAATTCTACCACCTTTAGAGATTTTGGAAGAATGGATGGTAGAGAAGGTGAAGAGAATAGAAACAATGAAAAAATTAATGGTAATGGTGGCAGAAGAGATGGACCTAGGTTCACACCTGATGAAAATGAACATGAGCAAGAAACACAGGGTACGTTTAATTTTCCAATCATAGATGTCACAAGAAACATTATTATTAAGAATGTACCTTGGGAACCCCTTCCACTTTTCCATGGTATTTCCTCAAAAGATCCTAATTATTTTTTGTTTGAGTTTGATATTCTATGTAGAAGTTATAACTATCATGATGATGTACACAAATTCAAACTATTTCCTGCTACCTTGAAAGATTCATCCCTTAGGTGGTTTATGAGCTTAGGGGAGAACACCATCTATTCATTAGAAGAGATGAAATATTATTTGTTTCAAAAAAATACTAATATTATTGTAAAAGAAGAGACATCAATAACATATTTAGGATGTAACAAATGGAAGAAGAAAGTTTGGCAGAGTATCTTGAGGGATTCCTCTACAATTTTCACAAATCTGGAATAGGTAATTTAGATGAGCGAACCATTAGGAATGTCAATATTATAATAATCGATACACATCATTGCTACTTGAATTTAAAATGTTTTCTAGAAATGGTTGGAAAATATTCCAGACCTCTCATAATATACTTAGAAATTGAGGGCTTGCGGTCACCGAAATTTGTGGATATTTTTCAAAAATAACCCTCTTTTCCTTTGCAAGAAGTGACCTTGGCCTCATATTTGACCTTTTGATAGTGCAACATTCCTTCTCTCACATGGTTGGCATGATATTGATACACAAATTTATTTAGCAAAGTGTTTTCAAGCGATCCATCTGTAGTTCACTATTCCCTTATGAAGGTAGGAAAATTGTAGTCTCCCAGGTAGCTACAAAGTGACTTCACCCATAATTACTAACGAGAGAGCCATAACCGGAATATCTTGTGGAAGGAAAATTTTAAGGATGGAAAATTATCTTGAAGTTTAAAAACATTGGTGAATCTCACTAGTCCCTAATATGTAAACCATAAAAAATTTATTGATGTATTTGTAAAGTATATATAATGATTTTATATATGCTCTCTATATAATGTTGGATATTTTTAAGGTAAAATAATTTTATGTTGTAAAATTTGGGCGAATCATTTTTAGAAAAAATGGAAATTGGCAAACCTTTTTTTCTGAAAAATCATGGAAAATTAGGCCTCCCACGAGTATTAGCCCCTAAAATTTTCCATTCTCCTCTACATTCATGACACTTCCTATCTCACATGGATCCATGATCCATCCCAAATGGACTTTTGTTGTGTAAATCTATCTCCAACAACAACAACAACAAAAATGTAACAACCATGATTTGAGGAAGAATTGGTCAACATCCTTTACCATTTTCTGCAACATATGGGTCTGCATGTGGGAAGAAGCTAAGAGAGACATGAGATTAAGTGTTTAGATTTGGTTTTCTCCCAGTATATGACACTAATTATTCACACGCGGATATAAATTCTCATAGCCTCACATTGTTATCCATACGTAGGGTCAAACACTTTTGATGACATCAAAGAAAAATATGAATCCCACTGTGCTAGGGATTATATATAATGTGAATTGAATTGAAAAATGTCAATGGGATTGCTAGAACTAGGCCAGAAGATTCACATAAACTAAATCTAGTGATCTGGAATTAAAAAATATTCAAGAACGATTGCTCCTTGACAGGATACATCACTTCATTATTGATTTTTAGTAGTGGGGATCAAATCCGAGTGTTGGTTGACTCAACGACCTGTGACTCCAACTAATGTAGAAGTGGTCAGTTTGAGAATATCCTTTCTCACTCAAATTTATCAAAAATAAATATATATATATCCGCACACAAGAAAAACCACATGAAATATTTATGCACACATATAAGCTACAAATAATCTAATTATAGAGCAATAAAATTCAATACTCTCTCAAATATTCCTGGCCCTCCTTTCAGAGAGTCAAGCAAGAACAAGCTTTGATACCATGTTAGAAAAATATAGAGAGAAATTAAACACAAAACAAAACCACACTTTGATTTTATTGATCTCAATAGTTACTTATTTATAGTATATAGATCACTGATTGTGACACATATAGATAGCTATTACAAATCTCATAAAAACAAAAGCTTCTAAATTTAAATCTAGAGACTAATGATGACAACCCACAAATAACCTGAGACAGATGACATAGAATCATTATTTCCAATATTTATATAAAATACTAAGTAAATTATTCATTATTATAAAAATAAAAAATAAAAGTAAAAAAATATAAACATTATATTTTTTAATAGACGCACAATATTTAAAATTCCAAACACAATTACAAAACGATGATTCCTCATGAATCTTATTTTCATGACCACATATATCAAGTAGAGAATTTCAATCTCGAATCCTAATAGAAATTACAAAATATTGACTTCTCATAATTTCAATCTCGAAGCCTAATAGAAATTACAAAATATTGACTTCTCATAAATGATATTTTCAAAGGATTGCACTTAATTTCATCTGCTTTTGGTTCGTCAAATACATCACTCGTTTTGACATTTGAAATACCTGTATTCCTCAATTAAATGTTTTTATATGACATTAGAATGCGAATTCAATATATTGTAATGATAGGTACCTAAAAGTAGCTTAAGGGTTCGTTTGACTATTTATTTTTTCCGATAAGGAGATATATTTAAAGTTCAAACTAGTTAAACACAAATGTAAAAGATAATAATTATATTGATAGACATGAATAGGATAGGTATGTTGATAGAAATGAATAGGTGAGGTGGATTATATAACCTCTATGATATATGTTGAAATATTTATAGTAATATATATAATTTAAGGTTAATTATGTTATTTTAATTAATTTATTTCAAATTAATTAATTAAAGAAAATTTTCTATTAATACTTGAAATATTGGTATGTGGTATTGGTAAAGAATGGTATTGGATCAAGATATTGTAACAAAATTTATTTACAAGTTAAAAAATTTCATACTAAATTAGTGGTGAATCTCCATGGTTTAAAATAATTTTTAACTTATATGTTACTTCTTTATAATTAATAATAATAATAAATTAAAATAAAATTATACTTTACGTAATTTTTAAATATGGGAGCATGAGATGTATCTTTTGACATGTTTCCTCTAAATAAGTTGGGGAAAAGACTTGATGGGATAAGGGTTCCTCCCAAGTTAATGGTTGTTGTTATTAGATTACTAAATGCAACATCGGTGTTAAGAAAGGGTATCTCCTCTGCCCTACCTTTTTTCCATTTACATTAACAAGATTAAGGAATTATTATAAGTTGTTGGGTGTGAAGGACCCAAGCTGATTGGCATTGTCATTACTCTTCTCTTTTACGTTGATGATATCTTTATTCTTGCTAGGAATCTCGACAATCTGAATAAGCATCTCAAAACCTTCCATGATTTCTATTCCAAGATGGGTACAATTGTTAATACTGTCAATACTAAAGATATGATTATTAAATCCCAAAATATCGCCTATGATATTTTCATTTATGATAATAATTACTTAGAGAATGTTTCCTCTTACAAATATTTAGGTATTGACATCCACCATCAGCTCAACTAAAATTGTCATTCAGAAAAGGATTATATGTGGTTGGAAAGCCTACTATAATATTGGAAATAATTCTAAGATGATTGATATTTGGGTTTGGAGTTAAAAAAACTTTCCTCTTCGAGACTCTCCTTGCTTCTCTTATTTTATATGGATGTGATATGTGGGGCTGTAGTCTCTCTAGAGATTCACGGAGACATACTGAAATGATCTAGAAGCAATTCATTACCTACAACCTCAATATTAAAGGTAATACTCCCGACCTTATTCTCTTAATTAAGGAAAGCCTTTCCCCCATTTTATTCATGACTATGTTTAGGTATATGATGTATAAGAAGAAGTGGTACAACATGGAAGCCAAGAGACTCCAAAAAATTGCTTCTAACTCTATGCAAAACCACCTTCGACGCGAGCGAGGGTGGCATAAGGATGCCAAACCCTTGCTCGATCATTCGGAGATAAATAAGGATATCATCTTGGGGAATAAGGATAATATTAAAAAATTAATTACTTCCAAATTTAAGGATAAGTTGTGGACTGATAAGGAGTTAGAGGGGAAATTAAAGTTAAGATACTATAAGGAGGTTATCAACCCCACACTTTCTAACCATAATCACCTTTTTTTTTTAACTAGTGCTAAGAAGAGAATGAATATTGAAAGGGTTAGAATTAAATATTATGATCTCGAAAGTGAAATAGAATATTGCTCTACTCTCAAGATACCTTGGGACGAGAGAATATGCATCATTTTCAATACTAAGAGAGTTGAAAATGAAAACCACTTCCTCTTGGACTTTCCATCCCTTACTCACATTCCTCTCATTTCCAAAACATTTTCCCAACGACAAACCTCCTCAAATTTTTTAATCAACAAAACTACAGTGACCTCGGAACACTTATTTTCCTCATTTTTTATCACAAAAATTAACTTTTAAATAATCCCAAATAACCACTTCTTTCTTAAGGTCTGATAGACCATATCAATCTTAGTGCAATTTAATCATTATCATCATCATCTTCACGAAAGTGTTTTGATGTTTATGATACCTATTAAAAACTATATAATTTGTATAACTATGCTAGTAATAATAATACTAATAAAATTATATATATATAAAAATATATAATTTATTAATTTTTTTTATTTATGCAGATTTAAATTTAATATCTTTTTAAACATATTTTATGACCAAATGTTAAGTAAAAATAATATATTTAGAATACTAACTTTAATAAAAAATAATTTAAAATTGTATCTAATCACAATTTTAATATATCATTAAAAAAAATGTACTTAATATTACTTATAATTAAAATAATTTAATATAAAGATACTATGGACATCATCGCTATAATATTAATTTTTAAGACTAATAAATGCTAAATCAAGATAATTATATTTACTTTTTAAACTTAGTCATTTTGTATTAAGTCAAATGAAGAATAGCTAGACCAAAATTTTTTCAAACTAGTATGTCTAAAGGGAAACAAAACTATGAACATAAATTCAGAGTATTGAAGTTGTGAGCATTTCGTCCAACTAGAGCATCTTGTAAATAGAAACTTAAAATAATAGGATGGTTGTGTCCTAGCTTGCAATATCTTGACATGAGAAAACAAAAAAAGGCTAATAGTACTGCAAGAAAAAAACTAGTTAGTCATAACCAATGGGTAGAATCTATTAGGATAACGACCTAGATAATGACTTATCTCTTGGCAAGAATGGTTAGCCTGTTGTCAATTTTTTCTTTCTAAGTCATCCATACCTCCCTATATAGTCTACAATATTGAGATGATGTTTAACCTTTTACCTAGCATGATTATTAAAATGAAAAATTACATGCAATATTCAAAATACAATAGGAAATTCACCTTCCTAACCCCCTCACTTAAGCACCTTAATTACATTTTAATTAAATATTAAAATTAGACTTCATTAATGATGAAAGATATCATGGTCGAAATTAAGTAGAGACACATAGTGTGGAGATTAATCGAGCTCACTTATCATTAAGAGCAAGGAACTCGTGTATGAGTACATCACTACAATCTACTTTCATTTTTTGTGTTTCCTTGCAAAACACACTTGAAGATACATTCTAAAGAGTGGAAATGGAAATTCAAAATTTCAGGTAAAATTGGAACCATTTGATTCCCTAAAAACAAAATAAAAACGTTTAACGGTTAGACGATAATTGTGAAAATACATTTGGAAAAATATAAATCCACACATGCCATTTTTCATCACCAAATTCCAAAAGAACGTAAAAACGTCTAACAATTAGCTGCTCGGTTTTGTAATCTGCGCAGGTAGCAGTTTTTCACTGAGTTAGTAATATACATTTATTCCGTTGCCACTTGGCCTTTAAATAATATATGGGGCCACTAGTTGTCCTGAATATCAAGCTTGTAAGCTGGCTGAGCATATGTCCTCTCAACAAAAATACTCTTTCTGGAAAAGAAAGGTTTGTTTCACGACTTCAGAGATTAATTACCTGCCGCATATTAAGAGGAACAAAAACCAGTAATCTGATTCCAAAAGATTGATCAATATTTTGAATGTTTCTGGTCCGGGAGAATAATATATTCCAACACTCAGTTTCTGGGAAGCCTCATGTACAAGTCAAAAACTGTTTGGCTTTCGTTGCACTTATTTTTTGCGAATCGATCAAGTAAACTAATCACCAGAGAAATTTGCTGTAAGAGAGAATCTTACTATGAGATATTAAAAAAGGTAATGATAATGGTTTGGAAGTTTATTAATGTATGTTGATTTTGGTGTAAAATAAAACTTGAATGCATGTTGATTTTAGTGTAACAGAAAATTTCAACATAGTAACGAAAATCTCAACATGGTATGAGAGCCTTGGCCAAAGTTCGATTTCTATTTCCTTTTACTTTTCACTTTTCTCATTCAAGCATAAACATGTAGCTCCTCTCAATTAAACATTTTTGGTTTAAGAATATAATGGACACTCTAAAACATATAGTTATATGTTTACAATTCATATTTATGTTGATAAGTGTTTCTGTTGGAATTTGCTACTTTAATCATTTTACTAATTAAACAATTTGATTAGATGGTTTTAATTTAAAGATGCCATTATGCTCGGGTTTGTCACTATACCAATGGATAGAATTTACACCACTAACTTCCCTGCATATCTAAATCATATGATTAAAGTTGTGGTTTAAGAATATAATGGACACTCTAAAACATATAGTTATATGTTTACAATTCATATTTATGTTGATAAGTGTTGCTGTTGGAATTGGCTACTTTAATCATTTTACTAATTAAACAATTTGATTAGATGGTTTTAATTTAAAGATTCCACTATATTCACGTTTGTCACTATACCAATGGATAGAATTCACAGCACTAACTTCCCTGCATATCTACATCATATGATTAAACCATGTTTAAATTATTTTTTTACAAAGCATGATTATAAATTTACCATGTCATTTCCACCTATTAAGATTAACATGAAATGGAAGGATAACAAGTGTCCACCATTTTCAATTTCAATAGTTGATAACATGTGTCCAATTCCAAATAACAAGTTTTCACCATTTTCAATTTCAAAATGTTCATAACATGTGTCCAATTCTAAATTCTAAATAACATGTGTCCTTCTCTTCCGTATTTGGGAAAGGTCGCTTATAACATTAGCATGCATAGAACCCACTATGAAATTTTGATAGAAAGATATGGCCGCACCTATGGAAATTTCAAACATGGAATTACAAAAAACATTTTTGAACTTCACACATTCATCAATAAATGGGTAAGAAATGTTTCTAATTTTTTAAATTACAATGATATCTTCAACAAATGGTTAAATTGGTATTATTATTGCTTTAAACTTCAAATATCGGATTTGATTGCTATGTCTGATCACGAAGATATGTGATTAATAATAATTTGTAGAGAAGTAACAAAAAAGAAAGGCAATTTTTTATTCAAATTGATTCATTGTTTCCTTTAGCTATAGAAAATAGTTTGTTTTCTACATCGTGGTTGTAAGTTATTCTCTATAATCAATTTTATTTTATTTTTAGATAACTTCACCCCCTAAAAATGTTTTTCTAATATAATGGAATATCATAAATACAAAGATTGACATTCAATTTTTCTGAAAAAGGCTTTTCACTCACTATTAATAAAATAACATAATTACAAAGATTAACTTTCCATTTTTTGAGAGAGGTTTGTCCCTCACTATTAATAATCCTCTATCTATGCTGATTTTGGTTTAGATATAATGGATAAATTTTTAATGAAAATGAAATACAATAATCATTGCATTTTTGTAACAATGTAGTTATATTTTCCAGAAATCTGTTTTACAAAATTTAATTTCATTTTCAAGAAAGCGTAGAGATTTAGACATTATTGGCAGAGGAGACATGTCCATTTGGAAAGGGAAAATGGTGGGAAGGAAGCTAAAAATTAATTTTCTCGTATGCCCATAAAGTACCAACAACCTTTTTGCAGTACAATAGCAATTACTAAAATGGCCAAAAGTTTCACCTATTTCATTTAACATCATTATCACTCAGTAATTTATGAATAGTATACTTACCCACTATTTAAGGTCTCAATTACAGAAGAGGACAGCAATCACATATGATGGCGGATGAAAACTTTCTTAAATGATACATATCACACACCATAACTTGTAGAAAGAATACAAGTGAAAAGTGTGGAAACATATGCAAATTTAGTGAATTGTTCCAAATGATTGTTTTTAATAATATCCTCAAAAGTAATTCTTAGGAAATTTGGTATTAATTTATCATTTTTTATTAATTAATATTTGTATTAATTTCAGATTTTTTATTGATTTAGATTTTGTAGTATTTGTATTTTTTTATTGATATTTAATATGTTTTTCTAGAATTTCTAGTGATATTTTTAACAAATAGCACCAAATAGTATGAGAATATAATTAACTTGTAAGAAAGAGAAGACATTAGTTTTTAAATATTCATTTAATTTAAAATGAATGTTTTTTTAATAATATAAGAATTCAAATATTTTTACATTTTAATTTTAAACTAAATTTATATAAATATTATTTTTGAGTTTTATTAAAATACAAATACATTGAGATATATTAAATTAAAAAAAAAAAAAAATCAACTACATTTCATCTTTCTTGAATTTAAATAATTTTGAAAAATAATAATATTTACAACTTCAATGATTTTAAAATGTAGTTATATTAATAATATTCCATCCTTTAAGAGATAAGAAAGAATTTCCTCTCTTAGAAGATAGAGATAACTTCATGTTACATATTTATATTTTTCTTTGGAAGGATAAATTGAGAGATTGATAATATGCATAGCTGAGTTTAGGTTATTTTTAACATTTTAATTGTATACTTAACTACACTGAATAGTTGAACAATATACTACAGAAATATTTTGATCTATTATAGGAACCCACAATGATAACTATAAAACCAAAATGGATACAAAATATTTTTTTTCCAATAATCCTTTTCAAATTCAATCAGTTACAACATTGTAGTTTTTTTGGTTGTTTTTTATACCAAAAATATTGAAGAAAATTTTTAAAATTGGTTCATAAATCATTCTTATATACCTATTTATCTAATTTTATACTAGTGAGGCTATATTTTCCCTCTTTCGAATTCAACATTTGTACTTTGCTCAATGTGATAATGAAAGTATTTGTGTAGTGCTAATTACATAATGAAACAACTCTTTTTAGATATGTTTTAAATAACTGAATTGAGATATGTTTTAAATAATTATTTTTGTAATTTTAAGTAATTTTTATAAATAATGTTGTATAAGGAATACATCTTCAAATTAGTGAAGAAACCAAATTTCATTTAAATTAATTGTTGAGTAATTTTGTCTATGAAAAGTTTGTGTTTTATCTATAAAATTATCATATCAAAATATTCAACTGTCCAATAATTTGTATTATTCAAATAACTACAATTTACTATAATAATTTGTTGCATTAAAAAATGTAAATTTCACTAGAAATTAAAGTTTTCATCATATTCATTAATCACAATTGGAGTGGTTGTAAATCCACTATTCTGACAATTCTAAGTCATCAATGATGCAAAAATAAACTGATATTTGAGTTAGTAAGTAATGTTATATAACTAATTGTACTTATATTTAGATTTAAGTTTTTAAATATTCAAGTTAAATTTTGAAACATTAAGTTTAATATTTAGATTTAATATTAACTTTATAGTATTATGTTTAATAATAAAAATATTAAGTCTAGTTTTAATAATAATATTATTTTAGAGTTATAATATTAGTAGGTTTGTATAATAATGATTAATAACATTATTAATGATTATTAATATTTATATTTTAACATTAATTTTAATTAATATTAATATTAGCAACAGTTATAGAATATTAATATTATTGGTTACAAATTTTTTTTCAAAAATTAACACTTAAAATAATTATAATATTAATAATATTAGCTATATTATTATTACTAATTATAACTAATTAATATTACATTGAATTAATATTATCAATTAATAATACTATTCATTTAGGACATTAGTTTTATGTTTAATATTATTAATTTAAAGACTAATTTATTAATGGTTGAATATTTTACTTATCTTTACTTATATTCTATAGGACAACTTTGTCTTTGTGACAACTTTAAGTTTTAGGTTTATTGTGTTATATAATATATTTAATATTATTTTAGGTTTATAACTTGTTTATATACTTTAATCAATTAAAATATATACTATGGCTCCATATAATAATTGATTAACACATTTAATTTTTATTAAACATAGACTATTCATTTTTTATTTTTATGCGTCTAGTTATATTAAATATTTCTGAGATACGTGATAACCATTTAAAATTAGGTTTAACATTAAATTTAATAATATTATATTTAGATTTTGAAATATTAGGTTTATATTTTGAAATATTATATTTATCATTAAATTTAATATTATTTAAGATTAATATTAAGTTTATTTTTAATAATAATATAATATTATTATTTTAGATTTATAGTAATAATAGGTTTTTATAATAATGATTAATAACATTATTAGTAATTGTTATCAATAATAAGTAACATTCAAATAATTGTTAGTATAATTATTAATTGTATTTTCTTCATAAAAAAATTCAGTGTTACATTTAAGTTTAGTAATATTAAGTTATTATGGTAATGGTTAGTAACATTTTTATCCCATATTGATAATACTATTTTATAATAAATTTTTACTAAATTAGTATTAACACTTCTATACAAATAATAGCAATTATAAAATACTAATTATAAGTTATAAACCTAAAATAGCATTAAATATACTATATGGCACAATAAACCTAAAACTTAATGTTATTTAATGTTATTAATATTAACGGTTAATGTTATAAATATTAACAATAATATTAATATCGACACTCATATTAATTAATATTTATAATTATTATTAAAAAATATTAAAACTTAATATTAAATTTTATTCATATTAATGTTAATGATATTAATACTAAAATTTATTAATTAATATTAATATTAATATTAAAAATATTAGAAATATTAATATTAAAATTAAAATTAAGATTCAAATTAATATTAATATTAATATTAATATTAATAATTAATATTGAAATATTAATATTAATATTCCATAATTGATATTAGTATAATTTATATACTTTCATAAATTAAAATATATACTAATGACTCAATAATATAATTGATTAGCATATTCAACTTTTATTAAAAATAAATAATTTTTTTATTTTTATGTATCTAGGTGATCAATATTGATACAAAATTATGATAATAAAAATTATTTTTTTATTTCTATGTATCTAGGTGATCAATATTGATACAAAATTATGATAATATTTGAGTTAGTAATTAATGTTGTATAGTTGATTCTACTTATATTTAATATTTGTGAGATATGTGATAATCATTTATAATTATATTTATATTTAATATTAAATTTAGTTTTTTAAATATTAGTTTTGTATTTTTAATATTATATTTAATGTTAAATTTAATATTAGGTTTTGGTTTTATAATATTAGGTTTAGTTTTAATAATAATACAATATTATTATTTTATATTTATAATAATAATAGGTTTGTATTAATAACAATTGCTAGTAATATTTTCTTCATTAAAAAAGTCATAAACTTAACCATAATTAATATTATTAGATTTAGATTTAATAATATTAGGTTATAATAGTAATGGTTAATATTATTATTGATTATTGTTATTACTATTTTCGATATTATTTTTCATTAAATTAATGTTAACACTTATATAATATTAATAACAATTATAAAATACCAATACTAAAATCAATTATAGAATATTAATATTAATATTTTAATATTCATTGTTAATTAATATTATTAATTTTAATATTGAGATTAATATTAATATTAATATTAATAGTTTTAATATTAACATTCATATTAATTAATAATTTTAGTATTAATATCATTAACGTTAATAATATTAAATATGATTAAAATTTTAATATTAAGTTTTAATATTACTTAATATTAATTTTAATATTAATATTTATTAATATGAGTGCGAATATTAATATTAATGTTTATATTTATAAACATTAATTATTAATATTAATAAAATTAAATTATATTATTATGGTCACGGTCCAACGTCACATTATGGCAACTACAGTTATCCATGGTCCAACTTCGCATTGTGAGAAAGATTGTCTCAATATGAAAATCAACCTTCGTCCAACATCGCATTATGAAAAATATTGTGTCACTTTAATAGTCAACCATGTTAAACCATGGTCCAACGACGTATTGTGACAAATATTGTATCAATATGAAAATCAACTATGGTTAATGATGGTCAATCATGTTTATTTTAGGGTTTCTAATATCTATTCAAACATCGCATTATGACGAAGATTGTCTCAATATGAAAATAAATCATGGTCAACGATGGTCAATTATGGTCAACCATGGTCAACCAATGTCCACCATCACATTGCGATGAAGATTGTCTTAATATGAAAATAAACAATGGTCAACCATCATTGACCATGGTCAACCATTATCGACCATGGTCAAAGATATTCAATCACAATCAACCATGGGCCAATGTCGCATTGTGACAAATTTTTTCTTAATATGAAAATGATCCATGGTCAATCATGGTCAACCATTGCTAACCATGGTAAATAATCATGGTCACATTTGACGAAGATTGTCTCTTGGTCCAATGTCACATTATGTCAACTATGGTCGTCCATGCTCAATCTGGTCCAACATCGCATTGTAACAAATATTGTGTCAATATGAAAATCAACAATGGTCAACCATGGTCCAACGTCGCATTGTAACAAATATTGTCTCAATATGAAAATCAATCATGGTTAACCATGGTCCAATTTCACATTCTGAAAATTATTGTGTTAATATAGAAGGAAAAAAAAGTCAACGATGGTCAACCATGTTTATTTCATGGTCGCTTATATATCTTCAATTTATAATATTAAACCCTTAGGTTTAATATTATTACCTTAGGTTTTTAGTATTAATCTCTTACGTTTATTAGTTCCTTGGGTTTATAATCATGGTGAGCCATAGTCCAATGTCACATTGTCAACCATGCTCCAACATCGCATCATAACAAAGATTGTCTCAATATGAAAATCAATCATGGTCAACCATCTTCGATCATAGTCAACCATGGTCAAATGTCACATTATGACAAAGATTGTCTCAAAATGAAAATAAATCATGGTCAATCATGGTAAATATGAAAATAACCATGGTTAATCATGGTCAACCATGGTCTAACATCCCATTATGAAAATATTGTATTAATATCAAAATCACCCATCGTCAACCATCATGAACTATTATCAACCATGGTTGAATGTCGCATTGTGAAAAATATTGTCTCAATATGAAAATAAACCATGGTCAATCATGGTTAATAACTATCAAGAGCCAGGGTCACATTGTGACAAATATTGCCTCATGGTCCAACTTCACATTTTCAAAACCATGGTCATCTATGGCCAATCATGGCCAACCATGGTCTAACATCGTATTTTGACAAATATTGTCAATATGAAAATCAACCATGGTCAACCATTGTCAACAATGGTCAACCATGGTGCAATGTCACATTGTCACGAAGATTCTGTTAATATGAAAATCAATCATGGTTAACAATGGTCCAATGTCATAATGTGACAAATAGTGTCTCAATATGAAAATCAACCATGGTCAACCATTTTTTTTAGGGTTTCAAATATTTATTTTAGGGTTTATATACAATGTCTTTACAATATTAATCCTTTGGGTTTTCTTAGGTTTTTAGTATTAATCCTTTTTTATATAACTACCTTAAGTTTATAATATCAATCCTTTGGGTTTATTAATCAAAGGGTTGATATTCCTAGGGTGGAATATTATACATATGGTTTAGAATATTAATACTAGGGTTTAATATAGATCCCTTCGGTTTATAATCAATTTGGCTTATAATATAAATTCCTTAGGTTTAAAATACTAGTCATATGGTTTATATTTCTAGGATTTAATATTAATAATAGTGTTTGCACTATTCATCTCTTGTGTTTATTACTTTTATGGTTATATTCTTAGGGTTTAATATTCATCCTAGGATTTTACGTTATTCCCTTGGGTTTATAATCACTTGGGTTTTTAATATTGATCCATTTGGTTAATTAATCCCTTGATTTATTATATTAATCCTAAGTTTCATGATATGAATGTTAGTGTATAATGTTTATTTTATGGTTTATAATATCTATATTATGGTCTATATCCTTTAGGTTTATGGTATTAAGCCATTGGGTTTAATAGTCTTCTCTGAGGTTTATAATACCTTGCAATTTTAGCATTAATCCTTTGTTTTTATTGATGCCTTAGTATTATAATACTAACCCCTTGGATTTATTGATCTATGCATTAATATTCCTAGGGTACAATATTATTGATAGGGTTTATAATATTCATCCTAGGGTTTAATATAGATCCCTCGACTTTATAATCCATTAGGTTTATAATATAAATTTCTTGGGTTTATAATATTAATGAGATGGTCTATATTCCTAGGGTTTAATATCAAGCCTAGTGTTTATAATATTAATCTCTTAGGTTTACTAATTTTATGGTTTATATTAGTAGGGTTTAATATTCATTTCAGGGTTTAATGTTTTACCCTTGGATTTATAATCCTTTGGTTTTTTAATATTAATCCCTTGGGTTTATAATATTAATCGTAAGGCTCATGATATGAATCATATGGTATAATTTTTATTTTACGGTTTATAATATTTATGTTAGGGTCTATATCCCTTGGATTTAATATTAATCCCATAGGTTATAATCCCTTTCATTTTTAGTATTAATCTGTTAGATTTATTAGTCCCTTGGTCTTATAATTTCAATTGTTCAATATTGTAACATTGGAATGGTACAAAAATGTATCAAACACCACAATGTAACAAACATTATGAAGATGGAATCCTAATGATGTGATTAATTTGAAAGAAATTTCATCTACATTATGCGTCACAAAAGTCTTATATCTAACAAAACATTATGAAAATAAGTCTAACAATCGTTATCACAATGTTACATTACATTGTAATTTATTTAATGTTGCATCGTTACATTACAAAAAATGAGTTTAATAGAAGGTTTATGATATTAATCTTAGGGTTTAATATCAATCCCTTGGGTTTATCAATCCCTTGTATTTTTAATACTAATATTTTGGCCTTATCAATCCCTTAGATTTACAATATTAATCTCTTGGGTTTACAATTATTCCCATTTGTTTATAGTCCATTGATTTTATAATATTAATCCCTCAGGTTTATTAATTCCTTAGATTTATAATATTAATTTCTTGTGTTTATAATATTTATCCTAAGTTTTATAATATTAATATTAGTGTTTATATTCGTGTGCTTTAATATTGATCCTAGTGTCTAATTTTATTCCCTTGTGTTTATAATCACTCGGGTTTTAAATATTAATCCAATGGGTTTAGTAACATCTTGAGTTTATAATATTGTTCTAATGGTTTATAATACTAATTATAGGGTTTATTTTGTAAAGGTTTAGTATTAATATTATGGTTTAATATTAATCCCTTTAGCTTATAATCCATTGAGTTTATAATATTAATCCTTTAAGGTTATTAATCTTAGGCCTTATGTTCTTAGTAATTAATATTATTGTGACATTTAATGTTATTCCCTTGGATTTAAAATCTCATGTGTTTTTTATATAAATCCCTTAGTTTATTAATCATATAAGTTTATAATGTTGATCCTAAGATTTATAGTATTAATCTTAGGGTTTAATGTTTATTTTAGGGTTTATAATATTTACCTTAGGGTTTTTATCCCTTGAGTTTATAAAATTAATTCTTTGTGTTCAATATTATTGTCATGCGTTTATAATCCCTTGTGTTTATTAGTCTCTTGATTTTATGATATCAACCTCTTGGGTTTATTAATCATAGGGCTCATATTCCTACTAATATAATATTGTTCCTAAGGATTATAATATTAACCCTTGGGTTTAATTTAATATTAATATTGATCCCTTGGATTTGTTTAAGTTTAATATTAATATCTTCGATTTATAATTTGTAATATTAGGGCTTATAATATTAATCGTTGAGGTTTATAATACTAATATGTTAAGTTTACGATCTCTTAGGTTTATAATATTAATTTGTTGGGTTTATTAATCCCTTTGGTTTCTAATACTAATAATTAGTTGGGTTCATTAATTCCTGAGGTTTTTAATATCCTAAGTTTAGAATATTAATAATTAGTTCGGTTCATTAATCCCTAGGTTTTATAATATTAATCCCTTAGGTTAATTGATCACTTGTGTTAATAATCCTCAAAGTTTACAATATCAATCCTCGGGTTTTACTATTAATAATTCCTTTTGTTTATTAATCGCTTGGGGTTTTACCGTTAATCACCTTGGTTGATTAATCCCTTGGGCTTTTAATATTAATACCATGAGTTTTTAATATGTTTGGTTTTTAATATGAAGAATCCCTTAGGTTTATTAATCCATTGGGTTTATAATATTCATCCATTGGGTTTATTGTATCAATCAATTTGGTTTACAATATTAATCCATTGGGTTTATTTCCCCTCGGGTTTACAATATTAATCCTTTGGGTTTATAAAATTGAGGTTTTTTATATTGGGTTTATAATGTCACATTTAGTATAACGGTTTGAAATGTTCAATTTTTAATATTGAGGTTGATAACATTGGGTTTATAATTTTATGGTTTGTAATATTAATATTAGTCCCATAGGTTTACTAATATTAAGGGTTTATAATATTTTTCCCTTGGTTTTATAATATTTATAATCGATTGGATTTATAATATTAACCCAATGGGTCTATTATTCCCAAGGGTTTAAAAAATTAATAATTTCAGATTATATCATTAATACCTTCAATTTATTATTAGATTTTATACTACTAATATTATGTTTTTTAATAATTTCAGATTATATCATTAATACCTTCAATTTATTATTAGATTTTATACTACTAATATTATGTTTTTTAATATTAATTTTCGGGTTGATAATAATGGGTGTTATGATGTTAGGTTTTATAATACTAGGTGTACTATTAAGGTATAATAGCATGATGTATCACATTGTTCTTATTAATAACGTATCATTTTAATCCTAACGTTTAGTGTTTTTGCATTTAGTTTATTTTCCCTTGGTTTTACAATAGTAATCCCTTGGATTTATAATATTAAACCATTCTCTCTATTTCCCCTTGGGTTTATAGTATTAATCCCTCAGATTTACAATATTGTAGGTTTTTTTTGGTTTATAATATTGCATTTTGTATGAGGATGTGAAATGTTTGGTTTTTAATATTTGGGTATATAATATTGGGTTTAATATTGATTTTTTAATATTAGGGTTTATAATAGTAATCCTATGGTTCAAATTATTTACTTTAAGGTTTATAATATTAATCTTAGGGTTTATAATTTTGGACTTATAATAATTGATTTAATATTGTTATCTTGATTCATAAATTTATCATTATGTATAAAAGATATTGATAGTTATACTAATATTTTAATAAATGTATATTAATCATTAAAATAACGATGATGGATAAAAAAGTATTATTATTATATTATGTTAATTTTTTATTGTTAAATATATATGTGTGTGTGTTATATCATTTATGTATTGATTAATAAGTACAAGTAGCGAATATTTAATAGGCATATTAACACTATACCTATAATAATTGTTAATATGTTTGATAAATTCCTATCAGCTTATATCAATCATATATCAATCACATTTACTAGTGTGGTTGAATATGTGCTTCATGTATTCCTATAGGCATATATCAGCCACATTGTTAAATATGGTTGTGCTAGTATTAAAACTATGAGCTTGATTATTTCAGCTAGGTTGATTACACATCATTTTGTGCTTTATGTGGCATATAGCTAGCATGATAAAAACTTACTATTTTCTTTCATTCTCTTTTCAATTAATTTTCTGACACAATTTAAATGTAATTTATATGTTAATGTAGTAATTATATTAAGTAATTGTGAAAAAAAATTAAATATGTATTTATATGATGATATTTATTTTTATATAAAAATTGTATGGTAATTTCATAATAATATAAAGTAAGTATGGAAAAATATAGATTAATTTAAAAATGTAAACTAGTTAATATTCATCCATTGATGTAAAGACACGCTCAAAATATACTAAAATATTACATGTAGATCAGACAAATTAATTTACCAACTTTTACTAACAAATGTTTGATGTAATTATATCTTTATATAATATAATTTATTTATTTATATACATAAATTATGAATAATATTTTTTTTAATTATGAAAAGTAATAATTTAAATTATGAAGATAACGTTATATATTAATCAATCAAATTGTAATTTAAACGAAATATATACCTTTTAAGTTTATTAAATTATAAGGTTAAAAAATGAAAATGATTAAAAAGTTGACATGGAAATATATGCTTAATAATTCGAACATAAATTATCATTATAAATATTAGTATATTTAGAAAAACTGAGATAAAGAATAATATACTTAATAATTTGAACCTAAATTCTCATTATAAATATTATTATATTTAGAAAAAGTGAGCTAAAGAATAACTCAACTTTTGCTTTCTTCGTGTTTCCTTTAAATTTTTACAATGTAAAATTCAATATCCATTAGTAAATTTGATTTATGATCGTTTATATGAAGATATCGACATTCCAACGTTTTATCAAAGCCTTTTGAGAAAAAGGCTCATTTACAAGTCCAAATTGTTATTTGATTTTAGCTAAACAACATTATTTGATTTTAGCTAAACAACATTGGTTTCAATCTCCTTGCAAATCAGATTAATCGACATGAGCATTTATGCAATCAATAATCTCAAGTAATCAGCTACACTGTTTTATTTTGAACTCACGAGGAAGCATTTAAAAACCAAGCAATCTAAATGCAGCAACAGCTGCATAATTATCACGGGGTATTCTTATGTCTCTTTCTGATTCATGGAAGAGGTGAGATCAAATAATTAACATCACCCATGTCCATTGGATCTCATAATATTCAGCAACAGAATTAAGGTAGGGGCTATTATGCAAAGTTTGCAACGAGAGTTCCGAACACACATTCCCAGCCTCATAAATTGACCTTTCCATGTGATTCTTTGTTGGGTGGTTTCGTAGGAGTGGAAGCTCTAATCAGCAGGCAATTTCCAACTGCAAACATTGAGACAGCGCTATCCTCCTCAACCAACTATCGAGAGCTATACAGCTCACCTACGTATCACGTAGATCCTTATGGGCTCCATCATTCAGTTCATGCTGCAAATCGGCCATCGAAGCATCCATTTAGCATGTGTAACATTTAATTTTATATTATAGCCAACCATTCAAGCTGTGCATGCAATTAGTTAAACGAAATTGACAATTAAGAGATGAATTCAACCTATACAGGCTATTTTCCAAATTGGCGGTGGATCATTTCATAAACTAAAGAAGAATTGATAAGCTCCGTCTTTTTACATTTTAACTCAGTGACATGTTTTTCACTCATTTTATAAATTATTAATTTCTCTTTTTGGAGCCGTGTATTATTTTAATTGCTCTTTTTGGAGCCTTGTATGATTTGTGCCTCACTAATAGGCCACGATTATAGCAATGAGTTGGTCATTGACCCTGTACCATTAGACTTAGACATTTTATAAGTTCCTTTGTCAAATGTTAAAAATAATTTTTCATTTTCTGATATTTGATAAGTATAATAATTTTGCATTTTCTGCTATTTGATTGGCTTTTAACTTCCAAGTATTTATTGCAGTGGTGACCTATTTCTGCTGTAGATGCTACCATTCAATGTTTATGAGCTTGGATGGAGTTTCTTATTATATAGGTAATTGTAACATCCCTTTTCTTGATCCCGTCAAAGTGGATAGAATTGACCCATGGTATTAACCCATGGTATTGACCCATGGCATTTCTTGATGGTATTTTCCCATGGTATTGACCCATGGTATCTCTTGTTGGTATTGACCCATCAAGCCTATAAAAGGGGAGAGAAGCTAGGCATTTAGGGCATTCTGGATTATCTATTTTACTATTTTTGGGTTGAGAACCTGGTCTGGCCAGTTATTTTATTGATCCCGGGATGAAAACCCCGCGGTAATGTTTATTTGGTGGATCCATTCAGGATTCACAATTGGGCTTCAATTTCTTATATGTGATGTGTTCTGTGTTTTTATATGAAATACCTAGATGTGTTGTTTGATTTAAAATTTTGATCCTTGGGATATTACAGTGGTATCAGATTACAGTGGTATCAGAGCTGTGCATCCTGCCACCCTGAGAGTTTTATGCAAGGAACTTCAGTGAAATTTGATTTTCACCCTAGCCAGCATCTTTCACTTCAGTGATATTTATCACTCTAGTTGGATTTTTATTTTTCGGTAAATTATTTTATTGGGAGAAATAAGTGAAGGGAAAATCATATATAAGTATGTGGGTTAAATTTGTGAAAATATTTGAAGGCATGATTGACAAAATCATTTATAGCTTGTATATGGCCTCTTATGAATAAATGTACCCATGATATTTATTCATTTGTATGGAATATTATAAATGTACCTATGATATTTATTCATGTGTATGGAAGATTCATATATTTCTTGCAAATATGGTCATTGTTGAAAGCATGGAAAGCTATTGCTAGACAGGGATCATTCTCAGGTTTCTCATTAGCTAAGTATTGAGATCCATTGATGCCAATGTCTTTATTTTATTTTTGGAAACGCCACAAGAATCAACATAGTGATATATCAGTCAATTCTCTGGGCTAAAATACTTCTGTAGATCAAATATGGCAACAACATACAAATCAGAAGCAAGAGCACAGCAACAGGCCTTTCTCTCGAAAGGTCCATGTTATCCTTCAGCAGTCAAAAGATATCCGGAAGGAAGATGTAACAAGCAAGTATCTCTTCAAACTTGGATCCAAATTGCAAGGTACAAAGTCAAAAGATGTTCTCCTACAGCTAGACACATTATATGCGGCTTTGAGATTGATAGATAAATCAGAATGGGAAGGGTCAAGCTGGGCCTTGAATCCATCCATGCTTGCTTTGATACAACCTAGGTTCTTGGAGAATTCTTGTGAAAATGTTAGACTCACCATCGCTTCTTGTCTCAGTAAAATCATAGCCTTAACAGCACCGCTTTTTCCCTACAAGGATGAAATCATGAGGAGGACTTTTCAGGTAATGGTAGAAGCACTCGAAGGGTTGGAAAACACCACCATTCTTACTTTTTACCAGAAGCGCAAAATTCTGAAACGCATCGAGAAATTCATATTTGGTATGCTTATGCTGGATCTAGAGTGTGATGATTTAATCCTTCAGATGCTCCAATACTTCTGTAGTGGAATTACAGTGTCTCATCCAAACTACATCAAAACAGACATGCAAAAGATCATGTCTCTGATATTAGGAGAAGATAGGGCCATCTGCGAACAATTGAGATCCAAATTGTTGGCCATTTGGAGGAAGGAGCTAATTGCATCACCTGCTGCTCATGAAATAGTTGACGGGTTGATCAAACAGAGCATCAAACTACTTAGAAAGAAGTTAACCAAGGAGGAAATAACAAAGATTTGCGGAGACAACAAGAATGAACTAAGGAGGAAAGCCTTATGCTTTGTATGCAAGGCAGTTTGGGCACTTGACCATTCATGTCCAGACAATAAGGAGACGAAAAGGATAGAAAAATTAGAGACTTCTTCAGATCATGGGGATTCATCCATTGATGGGTTCGCTGGTTTTCAAGAGAGGACCTATGAAGGATCTGAGCAGTCAAATACAAATGGTGAACAGAAACACCATGCTCTTCAGACAAACTTGCAGGACAAGTTGATCAGTCAACTTGAAAAAGTACATGACGAAAGGAAGGATGCAATTGCTCCTGATGATGTGGTAATTGAATCTATAAATGCTATGGAGGACATCCATAAAGAGTATTAGCAATCAGGTATAGACAACAGTCCACCAATACATCCATGTTTGACAACCAGAAAGAATGGACAACTCATCCTCACATGTGAAGAGCTCCAGGTTGAATACACTCAAGGAGAAACAAATGAGGAGAGAATTGTGCATTCTGAGGAGAGGATCATGCATTTCAAGACAGATCTTATGTTTTTGAAGCAAAGAGTTTGGACAGTTCGAGACACTGTCTTACAGGAGAACAGAAAAATTGAGGAACTCATAGGGAAATGTGCCAAATCATTGACGAAGCTGTCTAGTATTGAGGAAAAACTCAATTCCCTCACAAGGCCACATGAGGAGTACAATCGGGAGTCCCATAGCAGCACTCTACAGGAATACATAGATAAGGCTTGCAACACCAACAACCCACCTTTATACATTGGGAAGAGAAGCGAAGACTTCTCCAACTGCATCAGGTTGGGTAACCAAGTAGAGAAGCATGAATTGAGAATCGAACAACATCAACATAGTAGATTTGCAAATATTCATCCCTCCCCAAGTCTGGATTGCTGAGATATTATGAGTTGGTATTCTATCGATAGGTTGATTCTTTGGAGGATACTCACAGCCGAGGGCATATTACAGCTTGGGCCCTTTGGTGCGGACAATGATGGAGGGTTAAAATGGTACCATAACCCACAGGTCCCAGGATTTAGGTGGCATTGGGATCTAGGTGAATCCATTGGGGAAATGACTGGCCAAAGGATTGTTTGGGATCCACGTAAATCTATTCCGGGAAGGATTGGTCAAAGGATTGTTTGGGATCCAAGTATTGAAGGATCCATTCAGGACCATTCAAAATGGAGGGTACATCAGATTGTATGGGATCCTGGTATCCATGTACAAATGCTTCTGTTATGGATAGAAGTGGATCTGTTGAGGACAAGCAATCTTTGGGCGGGAGGATTTGTAACATCCCCTTTCTTGATCCCGTCAAAGTGGATAGAATTGACCCATGGTATTAACCCATGGTATTGACCCATGGCATTTCTTGATGGTATTTTCCCATGGTATTGACCCATGGTATCTCTTGTTGGTATTGACCCATCAAGCCAATAAAAGGGGAGAGAAGCTAGGCATTTAGGGCATTCCGGATTATCTATTTTATTATGTTTGGGTTGAGAACCTGGCCTAGTCAGTTCTTTTATTGATCCCGGGATGAAAACCCCGCGGTAATTTTTATTTGGTGGATCCATTCAAGATTCACAATTGGGCTTCAATTTCTTATATGTGTTGTGTTCTGTGTTTTTATATGAAATACCTAGATGTGTTGTTTTATTTAAAATTTTTATCCTTGGGATATTACAGTAATTTATTGCTGTTGCTCTACTTGGCTTTGTCAATTTCACTGGCCAATTGAATCCCAATTCACTCTCCATTATTACTACGTTCTACTTAATAGCACACTGGCCAATTGAATTCCAATTCACTCTTCATTTATTTCTACGTTCCAGGAACCAGTGAATAGCATGTATGACACACGTATGACACACTGTAATTCCCACCAAATTCAAGATACTACGATCAATGATCCAAATTGAAAGTAAAGTACAACTAACAAGTTTGGTGGGAGGGATGTATGAGGGGATATCAAATGGAAAAAGGCCGAATGGGATCTCTAACTCAGCTCTACTAATCTCCCTCGTATTGTCATTGCTCTACTTGGCGCTTTGTCGATTTCACTGGCCAATTGAATTCCAATTCACTCTTCATTTATTACTACGTTCCACTTAATATCACATTGGCAAATTTAATTCCAATTCACTCTTCATTTATTGCTACGTTCCATGAATATCAAATGGAATATGAAATGGAAAAAGGCCGAATGGGATCTCTAACTCAACTCTATTCATCTCCCTCATATTGCCGTATATATCCTGCTATCTCAACTAATTTATTCATGTGAGTGAGTGAAGTTGTGTCGTTGTTATTTTGGTGTTCTGCATAGATGGAAAAGTAGCAGATGTGAGGGAAGAAAAAAAGGGAAAAGAGTAAGGAGTGATAAATTAATTTTTGATTTGGCTATATATTTTTATTATTTAAAATTATAATTGCTATATATTTTTGTTATTTACATTTTTTATTATTCAAAATTATAATTTTGAATTTACCAATTGTATTATCATAATATTTAATTTTAGATTTATTCTTATAATATATAATTTTACATATATTTAAAATATTTATATGACTGAAATGAGGCTAGATTCATGTTAACCCCAAATTTAGCAAGGGATCAAATCTCTAAAGGTGTAAACCTTTCTTCTCAAATTTTACATTTGAAAAGGAGATTTGCATGAAAGCTTGATAGATCCGGGGTTGAAATTGTAAGAAACACAAAATGGAAACCAAATAAACTATATTAATTGATTGCAATCAATGATGTACAATGTGTACATATTAATACATAAATGAAATAGTTGAATCAGTTTCTGGGTCTTTTTGAACTCTAGTAACCATCAACTTATTACAAACTAACCTCAGGATTGGTTGTCTAATATTCCCCCCTTAATTCAAAGGGATCTACCAAAGTCCAATAAAGAGAGCTCAAAATGTATAAATGCTTCTCCACCAAGAGCTGAGTGTCTTTTAGAAATGATTTTTAAGGATGACCACAAACCAAGATCGGAGAACTAAAGGTCAAAACCAACACCAACTTTAGAACCTATAGAGCAGTTCTCAAAACACAAAATGTCGTTTTAAGGTGACCACAAACATTGGAACTATCACAGGAGTTCCTCGAACAATTCTGAATCTAGAAATGCTCATTCACAAACAACTCAATAAACTAAAGTCTCACAATTTGTTGTAATCCTACAGGATTCCTATGGGATTCTGTACAGTTAGGTTAGGTAGTTAGGAATTTGTTCAGTTAGTCATAACTAATTTCTGAAGTATAAATTTAATATGGAATTCAATGAATGAAACACAGAGATCACATATTTTTAATTCAATAGTGGTATCAGAACTAGATACTTTCAAATTTCGGATCCTCCTTTGCTGAAGAGAAAGTGTGCGCGTTGACCATCCGGAGGGAGTCCATTTGGATTTGGTGTGAACCCCAACCCTGTGGGAAACTCTGTGTGAAGTTTTGTTATGCTGAATTCATTTTTTGATTAGTGCGAGTGTTTAAGAAATCTATGCAGATAGACTATGACTTTGTTGTTAGTGTTTCTTCTTGTTTGCTACATCTTCAATCAACGGTTTTATTGAATGCACTTATAATAGTGCATTCTTGGGGTCCTGCAATGACTACCCCCTTTCTTCTTAGTTCTTTTGCGAAGGCATGATTGATCTATATTTAAACAAGAGTGTTGTGGCAAACAAAAATCTTTGCTTTAATTTTTTGGCAGAATTTTTGTTGCAGAGTGAAGGCGATGCTTTGTACCCAGTGAAGAAGGATCAGTAAGTTAAAAAATCTGTTTTTTTAAGAAATATGTGGTTGAGATTTTGGTTGAAGTAGAAGTGTTGAAAGTTTCAATTATTGTATTTAAAACAAAATTCATATTTAAGAAAAATTAGTGGCTTTTAGCGATAAAATAAAAATATCACTGAATTTTCAAGTTAAAAATATATTTTTTAAGAGAAATCAGTGTCAGCGGGGTATTATAAAGAAATTTTTTTTTTTAGAAGAATTCTGTGGCAGTGATTTAGACTAGATTTGAAAAAAAATTAAGATTTGTTGAAAAAATGAGCTCCTTGGTATCCTTAATTGGGGTTGTCCTTTCTAGAAAGGAAAATTATCAAGAGGGGTTAAGGAAAGTTTAAAATAATCCGATCTTTAATGATTTATGGGATGGAGTCTATGAAGGAGAAGTAGAGAATGCACCAGAGTGGCCCGATGAGTGAAAACAACTAGAAATCTCACAAAGTAAGGATAAGAAGGTCATTGCCTTAATCTCCACTTCGGGCTCAAAAGATGTGAGAAGATACATTACTCAGATTAAAACAACTTATGATGCCATAAAAATGTAACAGAGCTTTATGATTCACATTCTCAATTGGAAATAATTCAGTGATTGTTGAAGTTATATAATCTCTAAATGAGCAATAATGATCCTCTAAAAAATACCTATGAAATTAAAGACATCCATCATGAAACTAAATCTACTGGAGTTAAATTTGATTTTTCTCTTACTAGCATTATAAAAGTTGTTTACCCTTGTTATTCACACTACTTGGAATCTCTTCAAGCTAGTGTAAAATTAAAAGATTTAGATTTTGAAAAATTAGTAGGGAAAATTGCAGAAAGAGAGAAGGATTTTGGTAAGAAAGAAGCATCACATAGTTCTAATACCGAAACCCTATGTCTTGCTAAAAAGGGCCGAAAACCCCAAGAGGAATTATTAATAAATACTAAGGGTAATAGAGGTCGAGGTGGGAAGAATTAAAGAGGTAGGGGGGCAGAAATATTCAGGGAGATATATGGTAGAATGAAAAATAAAGGAATTTTTCTAATAAACCAGTTGTAAAATGGTATAGATGTGGTAAAATTGGACATACTACTGCAAGTTGTAGAATTTCCTAAAAGAAAATTAATGAAAAAAAATAACAATTGCTTGAAAAGAAAGATCATATAGTTCCAGACAGAGGACATTCTTCTGAGAATGCACATTATGTTTTCGCTCATTGTAATTTCCACATGGAAGATGTTTTTAGTACCTCTTTTTCTTCATGGTATGAAAATTGGATTGTAGACACATGTTCCACGTGTCATATGACCTTTCGAAGAGATTTTTTTCATCAATTAAGTGATAATATTGACGCAGTAGTGTATTTTGCTGATAAGTCGCAAATAAAACCAACATGGATTGGCTCAATCAGTTAAAAATTCCCAGACATTCAAATTATATCTTTAATGATGTTCTTTACATTGTGCAGTTCCAAAGAAATTTGTCATCTCTTATACAAATAAGATAGTAGGGACATTCCATTGACATATTTGATGGTAAAGTAGAAATTAGAAGAGCAACCAACAATAAAACTATAATGGCTGGTGTGGAAGAAGATAAACTATTGAAGTTGCATGGTATTGCATCTGTTGCATTGAACACAACTTATTTGGTTCAAAAAAATGATACTCTGTCATCTTATTTATCATGGGATGCACACTTTAGTCATGTTAATTATCAAAGTATTCGAATTATGAAACAACAGGGGATTAGGGGACTTCCAATAGTTCCCAAAAAATTAACCCCGTGTAATGCTTGTATATTGGGCAAGCATCACAAACAGTCTTTTCAGAATTCTAAGTCTAGAGCTAAAAGGAAATTAAGCCTCATACACTATAATTTATGGGGTCCAATTCCCGTACCAACTGAAATTGGAAATAAATAAATACTCACTTTTATTGATGATTATTCGAGGATGTTCTCAGTTTATCTTCTTACAAAAAAATCACAAGTTTTTGATGTGTTTAAGAAATTTCATCTCTTGATAAAAAACGAAGCACAACTTACTATTAGTACTATAAGGACTGATAATGGAGGATAATATACTTCACATTCTTTTGAAACATAGTTACAAGAGAATGTATCAAACACCAATCCACAATACCATATAATCCACAACAAAATGGTGTTGCTGAATGAGTGAACAGAACATTGCTTAATATGGTAAGGTCAATGACGTTTTTAAGAATGTGAAATTGATGTTTTGGGGAGAATTTGTGTTGTGTGGGGCATAAATTAGAAGTCTTTGCTCTTCCCTTGTCATTAACAACAGAACTCCATATGAAATGTGGTGTAGTCATCTTCCTGTTGTTAAACATTTTTGAATTTTCAGTTCTTAATGTTATGCTTTGATTCCTAAACATCATAGGAATAACATGAGTGAACGTAGTAGAAAATGTATATTTTTAGGGTATTCCATGACTTCTAAGGCATACTGATTTTATGATGAAGAGAAAAAAAGTTTATTTTGTCAAGCAATGTATTTTTTCTTGAAACTGATAAAGATTCCCTCACTATTGATAAACAACTTAATCAGATAGAAAAGTTTGTGCCTCAAAAGTTTTATTATGGATCAGATAATATACTTTCCCATTCTCAAGGGGGGATTACTATATTGGATTAGCCTGTGGATTTTCCTTCTCTCAATGATGAGAAATTGGTTTATGATGATATTTACGTTGTTGCTGATGAGAAATTGGTTGATGCAAGTATTTCTATAGAAACAATGACGTAAATTGCAAGAACTTAGTCATATGAAAAATATGAGAAACTTGTACACCTTATTGAAAAACTTACTATACAACCTTTACGAAGGTCAACTGGTGTTCAAACATCTCCAAAGAAATATGACGAGTTTAAGGTTGGAAGTTTCTTAGGTAACTATTTTCATTCTGAATTTGTTTTTTTTGTGGATTGTGAACCTACTTGCTTTGAAGAAGTTGCTAGTTATGAACAATGGAAAGATGTAATGCAAACGGAATATGAAGCTCTCATAAAAAATGGCACAAGAAAAGACAAACAGTCATGCCCCGTACCCTTTTTCTTTTTATGCAATTATTGCAGAAGTCGAATAATATAATCCACGCTTATATGACTCGTTTATGCACAGAATCTGGGCGTGAATTGTGCCACGAAATTCTTCAGAAGATTCACACCCATATCGTCCCTTGAATCTGAAATCCCCGAAGTTATGCCAAAAAACTTCCTTGAGGACCCAAGTAGTTTCTCCTTGACTAATCCATCTCTCTGCATCGGGAGTCACGTGTTCTATGTTGGTGAACAAAAGCAGGAAGGAGAACATGTTTTGTGTCATTCTCTATCTTGCTTGTGTTCACTATCGTGGCTCCACTGCATAATGAAAACCATGTAGGCCAATTCCAATCGTGCACGTAGGGGTATTCTCGCCTCTGATTCACTTATTCTTCATTTTAATTCCATGTTCGGCCACATTGCAGTGTGCAGGTAACTAAAGGACAACAATGAGCAAGAAAAAGACAGTAGATGTGATGTAGGAACACTAGGAAATGCAGTTTGAGGAGGAGAAAAGCTTTTCAATGTTCTAAAACTTGCAGAAGTACCTAAATATACTGCAGTTACAAAGGTTGGAGGAAGGCATGTTGAATTCACCAGTGTTACCGCTTTCAAATTCCAATTCAGTCAACAAAAAAAAATATCCCTTTCCTGTTATAACCTTCTAATGCTTAAAACAAAAGCATTTCATGTCACATAATTTCATAGGATTTTATAAACTATTATTGTCAGACCTCGGTTCACTTTTGTCACTCAGATAATGTTTTTCAAGACTTTGATGCCCATTTTGGTTTTCCTATGGACTTGGGAATTTCTAAAAGTTTCATATCAATAACGTTCAACTCGTCAATTTCAGTGTGCCGATAAACATTCACAAACATATTGATTTCTTCTAGCATAAAAAAATATTGTCGCCTTCATTTGTCCAACTCATCTATTAACACTTTCACCAAAAATGCGATAATTTCACAACTTCAATACAGCTCAAAGTCACTGTTCCAATCCAGCACTACACTAAACTCCTTCTTGGCCCACTATGTCTCTTCAAGCGATGGCTCTTGCAGCGGAATTGGCTTTTAGTGGTGGTGTTAAAAATTCAACAAGGATGTTCATCTACAAAACTACGGTTGTCCACATGAATGGTAAACCTTGGTTCTCATATGCAACTAAACAAGAAGTTATTCACACTAGTGGCTACGCTCTCAATGTTCTAGATGACCACAAAACTAGTGGCATAATTCAATCAACATGGTGGTTGAACAACCCGCTCTCCTACCACTGTAAGACACACAAATTAGAAACCAAATAAACTGTATATTAATTGATCTCAATCAATAATGTACAATGTGTATATATTAATACATACAGTAAACAATTGAATCAGTTTCAAGATCATATTAGATTATAATAACCAATCAACCTAACACAAACTAACTCAAGAATTAATTATCTAAAAATTAATCTAAACTAGTTTATTTTCTAAAAACACTTCACACTTAAAATATATGTTTATCTAATTAATTACGATATATCTAAATCGATTATTAAACAAACAATATATCAAAGTTCTATTTAAATTTTTTTTTTTTACATAATTTAATATCGAAAGTTCAAAGCACAAGAAAAGTTTTAAACCTTACTCATTCCATAAGGCAATGACAATCCATTTGTCACTCGTATAATTCGGAGAGAATTGATGATATGAAGTGTGAAATTGACTACAAGCGCTTTTTAGAGTCCTAGTTAACAAATTCTGGTGAATTGTCAAAAAAAAAAAAAAAAAAATGTTTTAATATTTGGTGCAGGAACCACTCGGAAAACTCGATGCTTTGTATGACACACAGATCACATGAAAACTCGATTCTTTGTATGACACACGGATCACATTATAGATGTAACATTGAGATAATAGGTTTTAAAATTTGGTGCACGAACCACTCGGAAAACTCGATTCTTTGTATGATACACGGATCACATTAGAGATGTAACATTGAGATAATTATGTGGTGTTCGACTGTTCCTACCAGTTCAAAGTGAATACTAGAGTGTGAAACTAGGGGACCTGTTTTTTGCGGAGCCGTACACCTCATCATTTAATAAATTCCGCAAAATCCCAATTCCAACTTAATGCCGTATTCATGTTCCAACTTACTTGATTACCGGGTCACTTATCAT
Source organism: Pinus albicaulis (assembly GCA_034641835.2). NCBI lineage: Eukaryota > Viridiplantae > Streptophyta > Pinopsida > Pinales > Pinaceae > Pinus > Pinus albicaulis. The sequence continues at coordinate 1,018,089,590 of CM076572.1, read as the reverse complement.
TATCACTCCACATGGAATAAATATGTGTTATGTTCCAGGAATAATATGTTCTAGCAGTTGGATGATTTTCGCATGTGTATAAAGCAAAGAGAGCTTGCATTCGTGGCAATTTTAGGTTCAGCGGCCACAATAGCGACTGCAATTTCGAGGCTTATCATTCTTAATATGTAGTATATACTATGTACCGTAAAGTGGAAACGTAAGTGAAATACACGCAATCCGATTATTTCAGATGTGGATTTCTCATCCACTCAAATAATTACAAGCTTTCAAAAATATACTATGCGTTGTCTGATTTCGAAAATTCAGAGTGACATGGATTCTGGTGCAGATGCCAAAAGCAATCATTTACCAATCATTTTAGTGTGGCAGGGAAGTTTTTTAGATTCAGGATGACATGGAATCTGGTGCAGGTGGTAAAACCTATCATTTTAGTGTGGCAGGCGAATCTTTCAGTCGACATGGACCATTATTTAAGGCCTCGGGGAAAAGCAAATCGCAGATAAAGATAGTCAGGTATCAGACATCAATATAATTGGAAAAGATACCACAGCTGTGGATAATGACTTATCCTACACGAAGGCCATTGGAATTTTTAGACTGATGGGAATATACAAATGCGAGAACAATGGCATTTGTTAGCATATTCCTATTTACGTTTTTTAATACAGGCTGACCTATTTGCCTAGATATCTAGTTCGTAGGTTGTATTCAGCTCTGAGCTTTGAGGGCAAGTGGGGTCTAGGGCTACTCACATGCACCAAACATGGCATAACTTACGATATATTTAATGTGTCATGGCATAACTTACGATATATTTAATGTGTTATGGGTTGCCGTATTTTGGAAGTGCTTTTGCATTTTATTTCAATTAACTTTTTGTAATATCTGGTTGATATAAAATTATGATAGTGGGTGAGAATAAACAATAAAATTAGTGTTGTAGGATAGAATTGGATAACAAAATATATTGATGAACAAGTTCATTAAATATATATTTATATTAACTTTAAATCCACAAAGAGAGATTATAATATTTTGTAGTAAGTTCATATTTAGATTAATTTTAAAGTGGTTGAGAATTTATAATGTTTGAATAGATTTTATGATAGTGGGTGAGAATAAAATTAGATAAAGAGAGATTATGATATTTTTTAGTAAGTTTATAATTATATTAATTTTAAAGTGGTTGAGAATTTATAATGTTTGAGTTGTTTTTATGATAGTGGATGAGAATAAAATTAGTGTTGTAGGATAGATTTGGATACCAAAATATACTGATAAATAAGTTGATTAAATTTATATTTATATTAACTTTAATCTATAAAGAGAGATTATAAGATTTTTCAGTAAGTTAATATTTATATTAATTTTAAATTGGTTGAGAATTTATAATGTTTGAGTTTTTTTAGGTGTTGATAATTGAAGTCATTATCATTTCAACAAATTAATATTAATTATAGATACATTAATATTTATTAACTTTGAAGTTGTTTTTACGTTTATAGTTAATATTATTATATTTAAAAAATTAGATTCATATTTATTTTTAATTGATTTAAAATTAATAATATATAAATTATTTGAATTATATATATAAAGAAATGGGAAGTTAAATACCATTTCAAATAATAATACTTAAGAAAACAACCTTATAAATTTAGTATGAAAATATTATATTTTAATGAGAAACATGTAACGATAGGAGAAACATGTAATATGTTATATGCTTACTGTATATAAATATGAAAGGAATTACAAATATATCTTATTATAAATAATATTATTAAATTTTTTTATCAAGATTTATTTTAAATTTAGATATATATTATTTATTAAAAGGATGTTTTGAATTTCATGTTAAATATTGAATAAATTACATATTTTTGTCATATTAGAATGAGAAATACGAATTTTTTTGAATTACCAATGAATATCTAATTTATTTTGACTCTAGATTTATCCTATAGCAAGAGGGGTTGAATCTTTGTAAAGGGAATTTTGTTTTCAAGATGTTTCATTCAGGAAAAAATTTCACATCACAGTTGATCTCTTTCTGAGCGCATGATATACATAGAATTAATAAAAATTTACAATGTTTAATATATGCCATACCTTAATTCCTCGTTGAGTAGTTAATAAATTAGAGGAATATCACCCATCACTTAACTATTTTTTTTGGGATATATAATTGTTTTTTATGTATATCTATGTATGAAAATATTTTTTTTTTACTTATTAATTTTTCTAAAACATTTTAAATGTCAACTCTATAGTAAAGATTAAAGTATTTATAGATCACTTTTATATTATAGCTTAGAAAGTAAAATATATTTATATTTTATTATTGTATATTTTGTTATATATAATTGATATAAATTAGTTTATTTAAGATTGATATTTAAATATTTATTTATAATCATATATTAAGTATTTTATTGTTAGAAAAATAGATAGAGAAATTGCTCACAACACAAAATCTTAATGTGATTTTATCTATTTCAATGATTACGTATTTATAGTATATAGATCATTCACTACGACACATCTAGATAGCTCATACAACTCACACATAGGAAAATATATACTTCTAGATTGAAGTATATAATATAATAAACACATATTATGACAACAATGATCTTTGTCATATTTGTCTGATATGGTCATCACTAGCACTTATTCCCACTCCGAAATCTCACGATTTCTGCTATTTTCTTCACCACATTTTCGAGCTTCCCACTTCATCCATTTAAGACATAAACACTTCAAATCATCATTGACGTATTTTTTAAAATTGATGCTTCTCAACCTCCCCGAGTTCAACGGGAAAATCTTGATACTAAACCATCCTAGGGAACTACCACCCTCTCTTGAATATATGGTCTTCTACTATATTCACCAATTATCTAGGATAGAATTTTGGGTACATAATGTCTTCAATAAAAAATTCTACAGATTGATCTTGTATAAAATAACTTGTACACTTGACCTTATTAAGAATTACCTATGATGAATTCTTTCGAAACACTACGGATCACATTATTCTATTGAATAATTGTGATGTTGTGTCTAGTTCTACATCATCTGATACTTTCAAAATATAACAACGTACTAAAACCGCACCATTACCATCATTTTTTTTTTAATATAATCAAAATTCATAAATTACAATCCAAGCAACTTGAAACTTTGGAAATGCTACCATATTTCCTTGGTAACATGACAAGATGAGAAAAATCAGTACACATCATTACTGCTTGAATTTGAAATGTTTGCCAGATATGGTTGGAGAGTTGAAAAAGTCAATACTTCTCATAATATACTTAGAAATTGGGGGCTCGTGGCGGTAGAAATTTGTGGACATTATGCACAAATAATCCCTTGCTCCCTTGCAAGCAGTGAGGTTGGCCTCATGTTAGACCTTATAAGAGCGCAACAGGCGTTCTCTCACATGGTTGGTACCACTTTGAGATACAAAATTATTCAACAAGGTGATTTTAAGTGATACATCAATCATTCACTATTCCCTTACGAAGGAAGGAAAACTGCAGTCTCCCACAAAACTTCAAAGTGAATTTTCCCACAATTACTAACCAGTAAGCCATAACCAGAATCTCCTATGAATTCACACCAATTCCTCTCTAAAATGGATCCATAATCCATGCTAAACACATCGTTTCTACACAAATATATCTCCCACAGAAACAAAAAATGTGGCAGGACACATGTGAAGTATTTGGTCAACAACCTTTACCATTTGCTACAACATATGGGGATGTGTGTGGGAAGAAGCCAAGAGAGACATGAGATTGAGTGTTCATAGCTCATTATATCCCATGCTATGACAATAATTACTCACACAAAGATCTAAATTATCGCAGTATCACATCTCTTTCCCTCTGTAGTTCCAAACACTATTGTCTACATCAAACAAAAAAATGAAACTCATTGTGCTGGCATTGGGATTTCTTGAACTGGGCTAGAATATTTGCATCAACTAAATCCAATGCTCTAGAATTAAAAAAAATCAAGAACGATGCTCCCTTCATAGGATACACCACTTCACTCCTTAATTTTTGGTAGTGGCGATCAAATCTGAGTCCCAGTTGACTTGACAACTTGCGACTCCAACTAATGTAGAAGTGGTTAGTTAGAGAAAATGCTTTCTCGCCAAAATTTATCAGAAAGAAAGATCTATATATCTTCACCTAGGAACAATCACATGAAATCTTAATTGACACATCTAAGTTACAACTAATCTAATTATAAATATAAAGTAGTAGAACTCAAGACTTTGTCACATCTTCTTGGCTCTCCCTTGAAGAATTCAGTCCAAAGGAGGCCCTGATATCATGTCAGAAAAATATAGAGAGTAATTACACACAACAAAAAATCACATTATTATTTTATTGATCTCAATGATTACATATTTATAGTATATAGATCACTGACTACGACACATTTTGATAGTTATTACAACTTGCACATAGAAAAACATCTACCTCTAAATTAACTCCTAAAGACTCATAATAACGACCTACAAATCACATGTTATGAAAAAATTATTTAAAATATTTAAATACAATACTAAAAACAATATTAATTTTTATAAAATACAAAAATAAAACTAATGCAGAGGATTTAAAATTCCAAACCTAAATACAAAACGATGATTCCTCATGACTCTTAATTTCATGTACATTTAAATCACAGGTATAAAATAGAGAATTTCAATTTCAAATCCTAATAAAAATTACAAAATATTGACTTGTCATAAATGGTATTTTCAAAGGATTGCACTTAATTTCATCTGCTTTTGGTTCAAGAAATACAACACTCGTTTTGACATTTGCAATAGCCATATTCGTTAAGTAAATGAAATGTTGTTATATTACATTAGCATGCGAATTCAATTTATTGTAATGATATGTACCCGAGAGTAGCTTAAGGGTTCGACTTACTACATTTTTTTTTAATGATAAGGAGATATATTTGAAGGAGAGCTAGTAAAAATTAAAGGTAAAATAAAATAAAATTAAAAGATAATAATTATGTTGATAGATATGAATTGGTTATGGATGTTGGTAGAAATGAATAGGTTAGGTGAATTGTTGAGATATAATCTCCATGCTATGTCCTGAAATATTGGTATGTGGTATTGGTAAGGAATTCTATTGGATCATGAAATTGTAAGAAAAACTATTTATAAGTTAAGAATTTCCATAATAAACTAGGGGTGGCTCTTCATGGTTAAAAATATTGTCTAACTTATATGTTAATTCTTTTTTAATTAATAATAATTAAAATAATTAAAATAATGATAATAATAATTTAAAATAAAAGCATAGTTTGTGTAATTTTTAAATATGGGGAGCATGAAATGTATGTTCCCTGCGAGAAGTTATGGTAGAGACTCGATGTGATAATGGTTCCTCCCGAGTTAAGGGTTGTTGTTAGTAGATTATAGGATATTTTTATTGCCATGCTTAAGACCATGGAGTGTTGGTCTAGTGATATTAAATGAAACACCAACATTAAGAAAGGGTGTCTCCTATCCCCTACCATTTTTGGCATTTACATTGACAAGCTTGAGGTGTAACACCCCTAGTTTATGTGTTTGAAATAAAAACTAGACATTTCAACTTTAATCCTAAGGGGAGTGGACCCCAAAGGACAAGAATTTTGTGAATGTAATTAAATATTTAAATTTGAGAAAATGAATAAAATTATTTTGTCCAGATTGACCAAAATGAGATTTATGAGATCACTTGCTAAATCCATGAGGATGGATAAGGCAACTATTTCCCCATAATATTTCAAAAATCCTTGAAAGAAATTATTTCTAATCTAGATTTTTGAGGAAAAATCTAAATTCTCCAATGATGAGGAAAGTAATTGGGAACAGGTAAAAAGCTGGAAAAGCTGGGAAAAGCATAAAACAACTTTAAAGAATCCCTAAAATGGGAAGCCTAGGCAAACAGGAAGAAAATCATCCTGAGATTCTGGACGCAGAATTAGAAACATGCTTTGGGAAATAATAGCTTAAATAAGCTGCTCCTAAACAGATTAGAGGTTGATCTGTCCTAGGAGGTGATCTCAGCTCGGGGGTGAGTTCTGGGAGACAGAAGGACTCTAAGGTTGGGAGGTTGGTCAATTGCAAGAGTGGTATGTCTCTAAATTGATTGGTGTGTTTTTACTTCCTGTGGTGTGAATTGGCTACATATAACAATTGATTTGTATGTTAGATTTATTAGTACTACATTTAACAGAATTAATCATAAGGAATTCACCTTTATAATTCTGTATAGCTGTAGAAAAGAAATCTGTAGAGTAGAATCCAACATAAACTCTAAACTGAGGTTGGTTTAAATCTGAGGATACATATTCCTCCACAGATAATTTAACTTTAAACTGCTCTTGATCTACTAGTATAAATTTATGCACATGATTAGGATAGAGCAATATGGGAGTTCCTGTACCATAATCGAAAATAGTAATAGATGAACTAAAATCTAAACTGTGCATTAAATGAGACAGAAATAAAAAGATACAGACTAGCTTCTAGGGTCAGCACATCATTCATACATAAACAGAAGTACAATAGCAATTTATTTCTACATATAAGAAATTAATTCCACAACAGAGGGAAGCAATTATCAATTAGCATGAGACTGCTTTTTACTATTTATTTTATGGAGCCATTTCTACATGAGAGGCTAGAACTAATAGGTGAAAGAAAGTTAAGTAAATAATCAACATGCAGATTTCACAAGAGCAAGGCATATTTAGCTGTGAGTATTCTATTCTATCATGTGAACTAAAGGCAAGAGTGTATAGTGACATATTAGAAATGCAAATATCTTCTAGACATATGTACACATATATATATTAACACATCACCTGTAGGTATTCATGCAGCATGAAGAGAAATGATGCTAACAAGGTAAACAAATATCCTGTGCAAATTAATGAGAAAAAGGTATAGAGCAGAGCTAGTAATATTTTGTACTATTCCCAAGATTATTGAAGAGACCTAGATACTGTTACTATCAAAACTACAAAACAGTGTGGTATGAGGACCACATACAAATCCCTTGGACAACAAATCTTCCTGCTACGAAAATGGTTTAGACAGAACAATTACTTGAACACCATAATAAAATGTGGAGTTATAAGAATGTAGGTAACTGATTTTACACTATGGATAAGAACAGTACATTATTCACTAAAATATCACCATATTCATGAATATAGTTTAACAAATGTATGGCCTGAAAGCTTTAAGGCAATAAAATACACAGAATGTGGGATATACAAAATAGAAAATTCCATCAGTAAGTATTAAGCTAGAGCCAAGTCAAAAAGAGTCAAGAGAGAGCATTGCTGGAACACATAATAATCCACGAAATCAAAACGGGTATTATGATATAAAAAAAAAAACCAACAATTACAAGCCCACTCTGGCCTGGGGACAGTCTCATAATGTTCCAGGAGCTGATATAAAGGAAAATTCAATGTCGAGACTTAAAATTTATAATCGTCAAAATTATACAACTTCATCAATAAAATTTTTAAGCTGTCGGAAAAAAATATAGAACAATGAGAGAAGAACAGACTTCCTCTAACCAGTGTTCGGTGAATACTGACCTGCAAGTGGCAAGAGGAGTAAATTTTAATGCAAAAGGAAGCCACATCTCGCATGGTTCAAGAGAGAGAACAAGATGCAAGTCGTAATTACCTGTAAGAGACAAAACCCCAATATGAATACGATGCAGAACATGATGAGGAAGAAAAACGGGAACAAAGATAAAATGATGACTGAGAAGGGAATAACTACCTGGTGAGGGAGAAACTCCATTCCTTCCATGACCTGTTACATATAATAGGAAATTTTCGTAAATAAATACAAATTAGAGGTTGGCGTTCAAATTAGAATAACGAAGCTAGCACTCTGGTGAACGAACAGTAGGAATTGCGCTCTACACAGGTCGAGGGAAGAAGCGAACCAGAATGTCGAGAGGGGTAGAATCCCTCTAGCGCCATGCGAATGACCTTGAAGCAACCTTCGATGAGCGTAAGGTAGAGGGTAAGCTATGAAACCATAAGAGCATTCGTTCAGTCTCGCTCCTGAGAATACGTGTAAGGAAATGCAAATACTATGAATTTAAACCAAGCAAATCCAATCACTTGAAATAGAGAAAACAAATTCTCTGCAAAAACAATATAACAAATTATTGGACATAAAACAATCTGGAACAAAACGATGGTAAACGATCCATCTAAATCCAAAATCTCAGTACTGGCTCAACGCAAGGAGCGTAACTCTAAAAAAGAAAAGGGAAGCCCATCTTAAACGGTAAGAACAGAGTGTGAAATTTCAAAACTCCAAAATGATCATACCTGAGTGGTCGATTTAAACTCAGGGATACGTCGAAGACTGAACCGAATCACGCTCAGTTTTCCATGGAGTTTAATTTCACTGTCATGCGACGAACCAAATGAGTAGGAAGGGAAAAGAACCAACGAGCCAAATAACATGGTGAATTGATATCAATGTCCCCTGAATCGATCAACGAAACCCTAATGCACTAGATTAATCCGCGTCGTCCATATGGCAAGATCTTAAGGTGAAGCCAAGAATCGAAAGGTTTAATGTGTCATGTACACCATACGTTCAAAATTTAATGTGACAAGCAATGAAATAAATGTCACAGCGTTCTGGCCGTGCCATAGAAATTGCCTTGGCAATAAGGTAGGTTGGCGGGATGAGTCTAGAGCTACGTGGAGCTAACTCACGTGACCACGAATGGAATGAGAGCCATTACAACCTCTACGACGAGACAGAAAATCCTATATAAGATTACGTGGAAACTAGCTTCACGTCTCAATTCCCAACTATGTTGAACCAATTTACAAATTCGTATTACATGGAGACCAAAATAAATGAGTTCAATCTTAATATAAATGAGGATGAGAAGTCAATAAATGGACATGAGTGCCAGGTACGCATAGATATCAACGTGGGTAAGTTAAATCCCACTAAGGTTTATATGTTATCAACGAGTGGGGACATAGAGTGGTAAACATGGGTAATCGAATTGATTTCATATAGGTCCATTGAAATATAACAATATGGTTAACATGTGAAAGCGAATCGATCCCACATATGCGAATATGTTGAATGTTCAAAGGTTGATTATATACAAAAGAAGGTGGGACATGAAACTGGCTGGTGATAAATAAACCCATTATGTTTTATGTCAAACATGGTTATGTTTTGTTACAAATCTATTTAATTCCCATTTGGTTGTATATAGTTGATATATGGAAATAAATCTTAATTAGGGAAACAAATCTGATCTGGTTAAATCTACATAGTGATAGTATAATACCTTGCTAGAATTATACTTGAACAGATGAATGAAAAAAAAAATTTGGGAAGGAAAATGGCAGGTGTGACAAATGGTATCAGAGCCCAAGTTATAAAACTGGGCTGGTGACATTGTGCTCACTGTGGATGTGTGTTCACTGTATAAATTGATTTCTGTTGGAAAAAAATAAAAAAAAATTATTTTTATTTTCACTGATTTGTGTTGTGTAGTGTACAGTGGTGCTGGAATGGCAGAAGCTAAAGAAATTTATGTGGATCTGCGTGATGAGTATAATACACCAGATCCCAACGCTTCGGTGATGGCTATGTTGCACAGGTTGCAACGAGAAATGGCTGAGCTAAGAAGCCAAAATGACAGGTTGTCATTAGCCAGTGAGGAGCAGGAAAAGCTCATTAGAGAGCTAACTTCACGGAACAGCCAAGAAGATGAAGGTTCCGGAAAGAGGAAGATCGATGAGTCTGAGGATGATTATGCTATTCGGCATCAGTATAAGTAGAAAAAGGAATTACAGGGGGAATTCCGAAAGATCAAACCTCCCTCCTATGATGGGGAGAAGGAGGAAGATGCTGAAGTCTGGTTGTTGAACATGATTAAGTACTTCCAGGTCTATGAATATGAAAGCAATATGAAGGCTAGATTAGCTATTTACCAACTACAAGGTAAGGCTACCTTGTGGTGGGAGGAGACAAAAATGGTGCATGCCATTGATGAAAAGACAGTTACCTGGGAAGATTTCCAGATTAAGTTCAAAAACCGCTACCTAAATGAACATTACTATGATGATAAAGCCAATGAATTTCATGAACTTAGACTGGGACAACTCACTATTGATGAGTTTGTTACTAAGTTTACAAATCTGCTGAGATATGTACCCTACATAAGGGAAGAAAAGGAAAAGGTACAAAGGTTTCTGAATTGTTTGCCTAATGTATACAAAGAGAAGATCGATTTTGATAACCCAAAAACAATGGACGAAGTTGTTAGAAAAGCTAGATTGTGCTACCAACAGTTCAAAAGAAAAACTGAACATGGGAAAAGCTAGGTAAATAGGAGTGAATTCAAAGGGAAGAAACAGAAACCAGCCTATTTGAAGAATTTTGGCAGAGATCATCAGTGGAAAAAGTTTAATAAACCCAAAGAAAGTCAAATTGCTCAGTCCCAAGTGGCCTCAAAACAAATAGATGGAGACAATAAGAAAGCGGGCACAGTGAATATGAGAGAACCCCTAAAATGTTGGGGATGTGGAGAACCCCATCTGTTGAGAGATTGTCCCCATCGAAACATTCAGATGATTATGAGAGAACGAGAAGCCACCACAGTAAATGACATAGCCAGAAATATAGCAACTATCAGTGCATCCTTGGAAAATCGACAAGCAGAACATCAAGCTACCATGGTTGAAATGGAAGGTAAGATTTCTGACCAATCTGTTATAGTTTTGATTGATCCAGGTGCTTCTTTGAGTTACATTAGTCCAAAAATTGTAGAAAAATGTAATCTTAAACCTGAAAAATTTCAGCAGTCATGGTTGGTTCAGCTGGCCACTGGAACCAAGAGGAAGGTAACACATAAATTGCCCCGAACAGCAATTAAATTAAATGATTTTCAAACATAAGTAAATTTGAACATTCTGCCCTTAGGTTCATATGACTTGCTGATAGGAATGGACTGGCTGGAAAAGAAGAAGGCTATGATGAACTGTTGGAACAAGACCGTGCATTGTGTAGATGAAGAAGGGAAACCTTTTATTCTCAAGGGAAAACCAAAACCTATCTCTGTAAGACAAATATCAGCACTGCAATTAAAACGAATAGCTAGAAAAGGATACCAAGTTTATGCAGTACATGTGGAAGAAACAGAACAGAACACTGAAGAAAATTTGTTGGATACTTTACCAGTATTAAGAGCGTTTAAGGAAGATTTTCCAGATGAGATTCCTCATCTTCCCCCCAAAAGAGAGATTGACTTTTCAATCGATCTGGTGCCGGGAGTAGTACCTGTTTCCCGAGCCCCTTATCGAATGAGTCCCCCTGAACTTATGGAACTAAAAATGCAATTGCAAGAACTGCTAGATAAAGGTTATATCATACCGAGTGTGTCTCCTTGGGGAGCACCGGTGCTGTTCGTGAAAAATAAAGATGGAACTTTTCGGATGTGCATTGATTATAGTCAATTGAATAAGTTGACCATTAAAAATAGATACCCTTTGCCTAGAATTGATGATATTTTTGATCAAGTGAGAGGAGCTTCAGTATTTTCGAAGATTGATTTCAGGACTGGTTATCACCAGCTCAGAATTAAAGAAGAAGACATCAGCAGAACAACCTTTCGAACCAGGTATGGGCACTACGAATTTGTAGTCCTACCTTTTGGCTTGACAAATGCCCCTGCCACTTTTATGTTCCTAATGAACAATGTGTTAAATAAGTACTTGGATAAATTTGTCCTTGTGTTCATAGATGATATTTTAGTCTACTCAGAAAGTGAGGAGGAACATAAAGAACACTTGCGGATAGTATTGCAAACTCTGAAGGAAAACGTATTATATGCCAAGTTCATCAAATGTGAATTTTACAAATATAAGATCCAATATTTGGGTCATATTATTTCGGAACAAGGGTTGGATGTTGACCCTGAAAAGATAAAAGCTATTAAAGAATGGCCTGTACCAACTGATGTTTCAGCAGGGAGATCATTCATGGGGATTGCAGGTTATTATCGCAGATTTGTAGCAAGATTTCTGCAATAGCACATCCCATAACCTCATTACAAAGGAAGGGTGTCAAATTTGAGTGGACTGAAAAATGCCAAAACAGTTTTGACCAATTAAAACTAAAACTTACTACAGCCCTTATAGTGAAGATTGCAGATCTTGATAAAGAATTTGTGGTATGTACGGATGCTTGTAGAGAGGGGTTGGGAGGAGTTCTTTTGTAAGAAAATTTAGTTATTGCATATGAATCTAGGAAACTGAAGATACATGAACAGAACTATAGTGCCTATGGTTTAGAATTGGCGGCTGTTATCCATGCCTTGAAAATGTGGCGACATTATCTCCTTGGAAAAAAATTTACCTTGATGACTGATCATATTAGTATTAAATATTTCTTTTCTCAAACTGATCTGAATGCGAGACAGGCCAGATGGCTGTCCTTTCTAAGTGAATTTGACATGGATATAAAGCATATCAGAGGAAAAGAAAATAAAATTGCTGATGCTTTAAGTAGAAATTCTTTTAAAATTCTAGGCAGTAGTGGAAGTAGTGCCCAGTTTCATTTAGAAGAGATAGTGAAACACGCAGCAGACCAGGATCCCAATTATGAGAACTTACAAGTGAAAATCCTAAAGAAGGAGATGGTTGATTTCACTCAAAACCAGAAAGGACTGATCTGTTATAAAAACCGATTGTATATTCCCAATGTGGAGACCTTGAAAAAAGAGATTCTAGATGAATATCACAAACAGCCATATGCAGGACATCCAGGATATCAGAAAATGTTAACAGCTTTGAAAAGGAAGTTGTTTTGGCCAGGAATGAAGAGAGATGTAACAGAATATTTAACTAGATGCATGGAATGTCAACTAGTCAAAGTTGAGCATCAGCGTCCTGCTGGTCTTTTAAACCCTTTGCCGATTGCAGAATGGAAATGGGACACAGTTTCCATGGATTTCATAACAGGATTACCCATAACCAAATACCAACATGATTCAGTGATGGTGATAGTAGACACTTTAACAAAAGCTGCACATTTTATACCAGTGAAATCTACTTTCGGGACAGCTCAAGTAGCAAATGTGTTCCTGAAGGAGGTAGTAAGGCTCCATGGGGTTCCAAAGGTGATTGTTTTTGACCGAGATGCTAAGTTTACAACAGCATTTTGGAAAGGGCTATTTGGAGGGATGGGTACTAAGTTGAATTTTAGTACTGCTTACCACCCTCAGAAAGATGGTTAAACGGAGAGAACAAATCAAATTCTGAAGGACATGTTGAGAATGTATGTGATGGATAGGCCATCAAAGTGGGAAGATTACTTGTGTTTAACTGAATTTTCCTATAATAACAGCTACCAATCCTCCATCAAAATGAGTCCGTTTGAGGCACTCTATGGGAGAAAATGTCGTACTCCCTTGAGCTGGAGCCAGCCAGAGGATAAATTGATGTTGGGGCCAGATGCTTTACAAGAGATGGAAAGAATTGTCAAACATATACAAAGAAATATCAATACAGCACAAGATTGCCAGAAAAATTATGCTGATAAGAGGAAAGTACACTGAGAATTTAAAGTGAGAGAGCATGTGTACCTATGTATTAAACCAAAAAAGAGCACACTTTATGCTGGAAGTTGTGCAAAATTGGCTCCTAGATATTGTGGTCCTTTGAAGTATTAGAAAGGGTGGGACCAGTGGCTTACACGCTGGCCTTACCACCCCATGTTAGAGTTCATGATGTGTTTCATGTTTCGTTTTTAAAAAGATATGTCCATGATGCTTCTTACATAGTTGATTGGAATGTTGTACAGGTGGAACCAGAAGGGGATTTTCTGCCAGAACCGCTTCGAATATTGGAGCGGGAAGAAATTGAATTGAGGAACCAAACGGTAGCAAAAGTAAAGGTGCAGTGCTTTACTGCTGAAGAAGCTACCTGGGAAAGAGAAGCTGAAATGATGGAAAGATATCCATTTTTGTTTGAAAAATGAATAACAACACTGAGGACGGTGTTTGCTTTCAGAGGGGGAATATGTAACACCCCTATTTTATGTGTTTGAAATAAAAACTAGACATTTGAACTTTAATCCTAAGGGGAGTGGACCCCAAAGGACAAGTATTTTGTGAATGTAATTAAATATTTAAATTCGAGGAAATGAATAAAATGATTTTGTGGAGATTTACCAAAATGAGATTTATGAGATCACTTGCTGAATCCATGAGGATGGATAAGGCAAATATTTCCCCACAATCTTTCAAAAATCCTTGAAAGAAATTATTTCTAATTTAGATTTTTGAGGAAAAATCTAAATTCCCCAATGATGAGGAAAGTAGTTGGGAAGAGGTAAAGCTTCTGAAAAGCCGGAAAAAGCATAAAACAAATTTTAAAAATCCCAAATGGAAGTTTAGGGAACAGTGAAGAAAAGATTTGAGACTTCAGAACTTGCACTAGAAACATGCTTTTGCAACAATAGCTTAATACGTTGCTCCCAAAACGATTAGAGGCCGTATCCGTCCTATAGGAGGATTCTCACTTCTAGTAGTTCTGAGACGAGGACTCTAAGGTTGGGAGGTTGGTCAATTGCAAGAGTGGTATGTCTCTAAATTTATTGGTGTTTTACTGTAGAAATTAAGCAGAATATGCATAATGGATTTGTATGTTATATTTATTATATTTTACATTTACCGTAATTAATCATAAGGAATTCACCTTTATAATTGTGATAGTTACAGCAAACTTAGGAGAACTGTGCAAAGAGGCTCTCCCGAGGTTTGTTTTTCTAACTGAGGATACATATCTCCACGTATAAAATATAATTAACTTTAAACCGTTATTCTTGATCTACTAGTATAAATTTATGCAGCTATGATTAGGATATACATGGGAGTTCCCACTGCACTGAATGTTAAGAGATGAACTGAATCTAAACTCGTGAGGATGAGTATATAGTAAATATACGCATCGACTTCCAAGGTCAAAAGATATCATTCATAGATGCAAGAATACAATAGCAATCTATTTCTCGCATATAAGAAAAGACAATTCCACAATAGAAGGAAGCAATTATCAGTTAGCATGAGATTTCCCATTTATACTTATTTCAATAAACCTTTCTTACTGTAGAGGCTAAAATTAATACGGGAAAGAAAGTTAAATAAATAATCAACATGTAGATTTCACAACAACAAGGCATATTTAGCTGTAAGTATTCTATTCTATCATGTGAACTAAAGGCAAGAGTGTATAGTGACATATTAGAAATGCAAATATCTTCTAGACATAAGTATATATATATATATATATATGTATATATATATATATATATATTAACACATGACCTGTAGGTATTCATGCATCATGACGAGAAATGATGCTAACAAGGTAAAAAAATATCCTGTGCAAATTAATGAGCAAAGGTATAGAGCAGAGCTGGTAATATTTTTTACTATTCCAAATATCATTGAAGAGACATAGATACTGTTACTATCAAAACTACAAACCAGTGTGGTATGAGGACCACATACAAATGCCTTGGACAACAAATCTTCCTGCTACGAAAATGGTTTAGACAGAACAATTACTTGAACACCGTAGTAAAATGTGGAGTTATAAGAATGCAGGTAACTGATTTTACACTATGGAGAAGAACAGTACATTATTCACTAAAATATCACCATATTCATGAATATAGTTTAACAAATGTATGGCCCGAAAGCTTTAAGGCAATAAAATACATAGAATGTGGGATATACAAAATAGAAAATGCCATCAGTAAGTATTAAGCTAGAGCCAAGTCAAAAAGAGTCAAGAGAGAGCACTGCTGGAACACATAATAATCCACAAAATAAAAAAGGGTATTATGGAAATCAAGGAACGACAGAGATACACACACACACACACACACACACACACACACACACACACACATATATATATATATATATATATATATATATATATATATATATATATATATATATATATATATAACGAACAATTACAAGCCCACTCTGGCCTGGGGACAGTCTCATAATGTTCTGGGAGCTGATATAAAGGAACATTCAGTGTCGAGACTTAAAATTTATAATCTTCAAAATTATACAACTTCATCAATAAAAATTTTAAGTTGTCGAAAAAAATTATAGAACAATGAGAGAAGAACGGACTTCCTCTAACCAGTGTTCGGTGAATACTGACCTGCAAGTGGCAAGAGGAGTAAATGTTAATGCCGAAGGAAGCCACGTCTCTCATGGTTCAAGAGAGAGAACAAGACGCAAGTCATAATTACCTGTAAGAGACAAAACCCCAATATGAATACGATGCAGAACGTGACGAGGAAGAAAAATGGCAACAAAGATAAAATGATGACTGAGAAGGGAATAGCTACCTAGTGAGTGAGAAACTCCATTCCTTCCATGACCTATTACATATAATAGGAAATTTTCGTAAATAACTACAAATTGGAGGTTGGCGTTCAAATTAGAATAACGAAGCTAGCACTCTGGTGAATGAACAGTAGGAATTGCGCTCTACACAGGTCGAGGGAAGAAGCGAACCAGAATGTCGAGAGGGGTAGAATCCCTCTAGCGCCATGCGAATGACCTGGGAGCAACCTTCGATGAGTGTAAGGTAGAGGGTAAGCTCCAAAACCATAAGAGCATTCATTCAGTCTCACTCTTGAGAATACGTGTAAGGAAATGCAAATACTATGAATTTAAACCAAGCAAATCGAATCACTTGAAATAGAGAAAAAAAATTCTCTGCAAAAACAATATAACAAATTGTTAGACATAAAACAATCTGGAACAAAATGATGGTTAACGATCCATCTAAATCCAAAATCTCAGTACTGGCTCGACGCAAGGAGCGTAACTCTAAACAAGAAAAGGGAAGCCCATGTTAAACGGTAAGAACAGAGCGTGAAATTTCAAAACTCTGAAATGATCATACCTGAATGGTCGATTGAAGCTCAGGGATATGCCGAAGACTGAACCAAGTCACGCTTATTTTTCCATGGAGTTGAATTTCACTGTCATGCGACGAACCAAACGAGTAGGAAGGGAAAATAACCGACGAGCCAAATAACATGGTGAATTTATATCAATGTCCCCTAAATCGATCAACGAAACCTTAATGCACCAGATGAATCCACGTCGTCCACATGGCAAGATCCTAAGGGTGAAGCCACGGATCGAAAGTTTTAATGTGTCATGTACACCATACGTTCAACATTTAATGTGACAAGTAATGAAATAAATGTCACAACGTTCTGGCGGTGCCATAGGAATTGCCTTGGCAATAAGGTAGGCTGGCGGGATGACTCCAGAGCTACGTGGAGCTAACTCACGTGACCACGAATGGAATGAGACCCATTACAACCTCTACGATGAGACTGAAAATCCTATATAAGCTTACTTGGAAACTAGCTTCACGTCTCAAATCCCAACTACATTGAACCAATTTACAAATTCGTATTACGTGGAGACCAAAATAAATGAGTCCAATCTTGATATAAATGAGGAAGAGAATTCAATAAATGGACATGAGTGCCAGGTACGCATGAATATCAACGTGGGTAAGTTAAATCCCACTAAGGTTTATATGTTATCAACGAGTGGGGACATAGAGTGGTAAACATGGGTAATCGAATTGATTTCATATAGGTCCATTGAAAAGGGATCGATTCTCTTTCACATGGGTAATCGAATTGATTTCATATAGGTCCATTGAAATATAACAATATGGTGAACATGTGAAAGAGAATCGATCCCACATATGCGAATCTGTTGAATGTTCAAAGTTTGATTATATACAGACGAAGGTGGGACATTAAAGTGGCTGGTGATAAATAAACCCATTATGTTTTATGTCAAACATGGTTATGTTTTGTTACAAATATATTTAATTCCCATTTGGTTGGATATAGTATATATGTGGAAATAAATCTTAATTGGGGAAACAAATCTGATTTGGTTAAATCTACATAGTGATAGTATAATACCTTGCTAGAATTACACTTGAACAGATGAGTGAAAAAAAAATAAAAATTGGGAAGGAAAATGGGAGGTGTGACATGAGGAATGCTTAGAAGTTGTTCGGTGTAAAGGACCCAAGCTCGTTTCATAGTCCTTACTCTTCTCCCTTATGCTGATGATATCGTTCTTCTTACTAGGAGTCTTGACAATCTCAATAAGCATATTAAATCCCTCTAGGACTTCTGTTCCAAGATGGGTATGATTTTTAATATTGACAAGACTAAAGTTATGATTATTAAATCCAAAAAGATCACCTATGATAATTTATTTTATGATAAATTGAGAATGTTTCTTCTTACAAATATTTAGGTATTCGAATCCACCATTAGCTCAACTAGAACTATAGCATTGATAAAAGGATTATAGGTGGTTGGAAGCTTACTATGACCTTCAAAAAAAATGTAAGACGACTGATCTTTGAGTTTCAAGTAAAAAAAAAAGTTTCTTTTCGAGACTCTCGTTACCCCTATTATTTTATATGGATGTGAGGTGCGGGGTTGCAGTATATCTAGAGATTCATGGAGAAAGATTGAAATGATCTAGAAGTAATTCATAACCTACAACATCAAGAATAAAGGTAATACTCCCTACCCTATTCTCTTAATTGACGCTAGTCTTTCCCCCATTGAATGCACAACTATGTTTAGGTATATGATGTATAATAAGAATTTTTATGACATGGAAGCCAATAGACTCCCAAAAATTTCTTCTAACTCTCATTAAAATCACCTACGACTGAAGCGAGTGTGGCATAAAGATGCCAAGTCCTGGCTCGATCATTTGGAGATAAAGGACGAGATCATCTTGGGGAATAAGGGTAATACTAAAAATGTCATTACTTCCAAATTTAAGGATAATTTATGGAGTGATAAAGAGTTAGCGGGAAAAATAGTTAAGATACTATAAGGAGGTTATCACCCCCATGCTTGCTAACCATAATTACCTTTCTGTCTTAACGAGTGCTAAGAACAAAATTAATATTGCAAGGATTGGAACTAATTTTCATGATCTTTGGAGTGAAACAAGACATTGGTTTATTCCAAGGATACCTTAGGACGAGAAAATATGCCTCCTTTGCAATACTAAGATAGTCGAATATGAAAATAAATTTCTCTTCGATTGAACGACCCTTACTGACATCCGCTCTAATTTCCAAAAAACATTCTCCACAACCAACGTCCTTGCCTTGTTTAGTTAGCAAAACTACAGTGACCTCGAAACGCTCCTTTCCCTCCTTTTTGATCACAGAAATACAATTTTAAATAATCTCAATTAATGATTCTTTCTTAAGGTACAATAGGCCATATTGGTCTTAGTCGACATTAATCATTATCCTTAAGAAATTGTTTTTATGCTTATGGATGCCTGTTAACAATTATATAATTTATATAATTATACTAATAATAATAATATTAATAAACTTATTATTATTATTATTATTATTATTATTATTATTTATTTTTTATTTATAATTTTTTTAAACATATTTTTATGTGTTGAATGGTAATGGAGTCTTTTATGAGAAATTACAAAATACCTAATGAGTAGTTAACTTTAATTACTAAATGTTAAATTAAAATAATACAATTATAAGACTAACTCTAATAAAAAATAATTTAAAATTTAATCTAATTATAATTTTAATATATCATAATAGTAATAATAATAATAATAATAATTAATATATATATATATATATATATATATATATATATATATATATAATCAAAATAAATTAATATAAAGATAGTACGTACATCATCATTATAATATCAATTTTTAAGACAAATAAATGTTAAATTAAGATAATTATATTTATTATTTTTTTCTTAAAGTTAGTCATTTTGTATTAAGTCAAATAATTATTAGTTAGATCAAAAAATTTCTCTCAATAATTTATTAGAAGTGAAGTTAAATTAGAAATATAAGTTTAAAGTTTTGAAGTTGTGAAGACCTACGTTAGTAGGGGCATCTTGTAAACAGAAAATTATAAAAATAAGGTGGTTGTTTCATACTTTGCAATATATTGACATGAGAAAACAAAAAAGGCTATAGTATTGAGCAAAAAAAACAAGTGAGACATAACCAATGGGTAAAATCAAGGATAAAGAAATATTGGTTGATATGGGAGATAATGGTTTATTTCTTATTTTGTCAATTTTTCCTTAGCTTTGCCAATCTCATAGAATTTTCTTTCAAAGTCATCCTATACCACCTTGTGTAGTCTGTGATATTCAAATTATATTTAGCTTTTTCTCTGTCATAATTGATGAAGTGACACATTGCATGGAATCTGCACAATATAATAATGATATTTCACTTTCTCCATGTCATAATTGATGAAGTGACAAATTGCATGAAATCTGCAAAATATGATAAAAATGCACATTTAACCTGGCAGCATTTCAAAGTTAGAGTAGAACTCTCACACCTAAACACCATCGTTAGAGAGAAATTACATTTTAACATAACTAAAATAAGAGACACATGGTATGGAGATTTATCAAGCTCGCCTATCATTAACGGCAAGAACTCGCATATGAGTACAGCAGTCCAATCTACTCTCATTAGTATAGACACATGGTATGGAGATTTACCAAACTCACCTATCATTAACAGCAATGAACTCGTGCATGAGTACAGCAGTACAATCTACTCTCATTTTTGTAATGTGTGGGTGACTATTACACGTTTTCATTGCATTTCCTTGTAAACAACACTTGAAACTACATTCTAAAAAGTGGAAATTTACAATTTCATGTAAAATTTTAATGATTTGATTCCTTGAAAACAAAATAGAAAATTTTAATGGTTAGACCATCATGGTCAAAATATATTTTGAAAAGATATAAATCCACACATGAAAATTTGTATCACCAAATTCCAAAAAAGTAAAAACTTCTGATAATTAGCTGCTCAGTTTTGTTATTTTCTCAAGTAAGGCGAGGTTTTCACTCAGTTATTACTAGCATAACCACATTATATTTACTAATGTGGTTTATATACGCCGATAGGCCTATATCCACTACCCATCACATTAATTTATATATCAATAAATAAATTTTATATATAATAATTTTATTATATTAACTTGAAAAATATATATTATATATTAATAAGAATATTTATTAATATATTAATTATGGTTAAAATCACAAAAATATTTTATATATATTAATAATATTGATTGATATATTAATAATATTATAATATTTATTAATATATTACTATCATAGATGGTTATATTATTAATAAACCAAAAGAACTAATAATATGTTAATAATATATATTAACATATATTATATCATAGTTGGTTATATTATTAATAATATTAGAATAATATTAATATATATTATTAATAATATTAAACTCAAAAGCATAAGAAATTAATAAATTTTAAGAATTATAAACCATTACCCAACAAATTATAAACCAAAGAAATTTGTGAACCCAAGGGAATTGATTTAAACATTGAAACAATTGCTGTCAGAGTGCGACGTTGGACCAACTATGACCATGCTTGGCCATGGGTGATTTTCTTATTGAGACAATATCTGTCAGAATGTGACATCTGATCATGGATGACATTGATCTATTATTCATATTATAAACCAAAAGAACTAATAAACCCGAGGGTTTAATATTATAAACAAAAGGAATTAGTGAACCCAAGGGAATTGATTTAAACATTGAGACAATTGTTGTCACAATGCGACGTTGGACCAACTATGACCATGGTTGGCCATCGGTCATTTTCATATTGAGACAATATTTCGTATCGTGATATTTGATCATGGATGATACGATCATTATTCATATTATAAAACTAAAAAATTAATAAACTTAAGGGTTTATATTAGTAAACCAAAGGAATTGGTGAACCCAAGGAAACCATTACTCAAAAAATTATAAACCAAAGGAATTTATGAACCAAGGAATTGATTTAAAACATTGAG
Source organism: Pinus albicaulis (assembly GCA_034641835.2). Lineage (NCBI taxonomy): Eukaryota > Viridiplantae > Streptophyta > Pinopsida > Pinales > Pinaceae > Pinus > Pinus albicaulis. The sequence continues at coordinate 1,018,067,500 of CM076572.1, read as the reverse complement.
ACAATTGTTGTCACAATTTGACATTGGACTAACTACGGCATTGGCGAAGGTCATGGGTGATTATATTGAGACAATGTTTGTCGTAATCCTCCATTTGGATCATGATGACATTGATCGATTATTCATATTGTAAACCAAAAAAACTAATAAAACCAACGGTTTAATATTATAAACCAAAGAAATTGGTGAACCCAAGGGAATTGATTTAAACATTGAGACAATTGTTTTCACAATGCAATGTTGGACAAACTATGACCATGGTTGGCCATGGACGATTTTCATATTGAGACAATATTTCCGAGAATGTGAAATTTGATCATGGATGACATTGATCGATTATTCATATTATAAACCAAAAGAACTAATAAACCCAAGGGTTTAATATTATAAACCAAAGGAATTGGTGAACCCAAGGGAATTTATTTAAACATTGAGACAATCGTTTTCACAATGCGACATTGGACCGACTATGACCATGGTTGGCCATGGGTGATTTTCATATAGAGACAATGTTTGTCAGAATGTGACATTTGATCATCAATGACATTGATCGATTATTCATATTATAAGCCAAAGGAATTGGTGAACCCAAGAGAAAACCATTACCGAACAAATTATAAACTGATGGAATTGGTGAACCCAAGGGAAACCCAAGGGAATTGATTTAAACATTGAGACAATTGTTGTCACAATGTGACGTTGGACCGACTATGACCATGGTTGGCCATGGGTGATTTTCATATTGAGACAATGTTTGTCAGAATGTGACATTTGATCATCGATGATATTGATTGATTATTCATATTATAAACCAAAGGAATTGGTGAACCCAAGGGAATTGATTTAAAAATTGAGACAATTGTTGTCACAGTGTGACGTTGGACCAACTATGACCATGGTTGGCCATGGGTGGTTTTCATATTGAGACAATATTTGTCAGAATGTGACGTTTGATAATGGATGACATTGATCGATTATTGATATTATAAACCAAAAGAACTAATAAACACAAGGGTTTAATATAATAAACTAAAGGAATTGGTGAACCCAAGGGAATTGATTTAAACATTGAGACAATTGTTGTCACAATGCGACGTTGGACCGACTATGACCATGGTTGGCCATGGGTGATTTTCATATTGAGGCAATGTTTGTCAGAATGTGACATTGGATGATCGATGACATTCATCGATTATTCATATTATAAACCAATGGAATTGGTGAACCCAAGAGAAAACCATTACCCAACAAATTATAAACCAAATGAATTGGTGAACGCAAGGGAATTGATTTAAACATTGAGACAATCATTGTCACAATGTGACATTGGACCAACTACGACCATGGCTGGCCATGGGTGATTTTCATATTGATACAATGTTTGTCAGAATGTGACATTTGACCATGTTTGACATTGATCGATTATTCATATTGTAAACCAAAAAATATAATGAAACCAAGGGTTTAATATTATAAACCAGAGGAATTCGTGAACCCAAGGGAATTGATTGAAACATTGAGACAATTGTTGTCACAATTCTACGTTGGACCAACTATGACCATGGTTGGCCATGGTCGATTTTCATATTGAGACAATATTTGCCAGAATGCGACATTTTCTCATGGATAACATTGATCGATTATTCATATTAAAAACAAAAAGAACTAATAAACCCAAGGGTTTAATATTATAAACCAAAGGAATTGGTGAACCCAAGGCAATTGATTTAAACATCGAGACAATTTTTGTCACAATGCGACTTTGGAGCGACTATGACCATGGTTGGCAACGGGTGATTTTCATATTGAGACAATGTTTGTTAGAATGTGACATTTGATCGTTGATGACATTGATCGATTATGCATATTATAGACCAAAGGAACTGGTGAACCCAAGAGAAAACCACTACCCAACAAATTATAAACCAAAGGAATTGGTGAACTTGAGGGAATTGATTTAAACATTGAGACAACTGTTGTCACAGTGCAACGTTGGACCAATTTGACCATGGTTGGCCATGGGTGATTTTCATATTGAGACAATATTTGTCAGAACGTAACATTTGATCATGGATTACATGGATCGATTATTCATATTATAAACCAAAAGAACTAATAAACCCAAGGGTTTAATATTATAAACTAAAGGAATTGGTGAACCCAAGGGAATTGATTCAAAGATTGAGACAATTGTTGTCACAATGCGACGTTGGACCAACTATGACCATGGTTGGCCATCAGTCATTTTCATATTGAGACAATATTTGTCAGAATGTGACATTTGATCATGGATGACGTTGATCGATTATTGATATTATAAACCAAAACAACTAATAATCCCAAGGGTTTAATATTATAAACCAAAGGAATTGGTGAACCCAAGGGAAAACTATTACCTAAAAAATTGTAAACCAAAGGAATTGGTGAACCCAAGGGAAAACCATTACCCAAAAAATTATAAACCAAAGGAATTGGTGAACCTGAAGGAATTGATTTAAACATTGAGACAATTGTTTTCACAATGTGACATTGGACCAACTACGACAATGGCTGGCCATGGGTGATTTTCATATTGAGGCAATGTTTGTCAGAATGTGACATTTGATCATGGATGACATTGATCGATTATTCATATTGTAAACCAAAAAAACTAATAAAACCAACGGTTTAATATTATAAACCAAAGGAATTGGTGAACCCAAGGGAATTGATTTAAACATTGAGACAATTGTTGTCACAATGCAACGTTGGACCAACTATGACCATGGTTGGCCATGGACGATTTTCATATTAAGACAATATTTGCTAGAATGTGACATTTGATCATGGATGAGATTGATCGATTATTCATATTATAAACCAAAAGAACTAATAAATCCAAGGGTTTAATATTATAAACCAAAGGAATTGGTGAACCCAAGTGAATTGATTTAAACATTGAGACAATTGTTGTCACAATGCGACATTGGACCAACTATGACCATGGTTGGCCATGGGTGATTTTCATATAGAGACAATGTTTGTCAGAATGTGACATTTGATCATCGATGACATTGATTGATTATTCATATTATAAACCAAAGGAATTGGTGAACCCAAGAGAAAACCATTACCCAACAAATTATAAACCAAAGGAATTGGTGAACCCAAGGGAAACCGAAGGGAATTGTTTTAAACATTGAGACAATTGTTGTCACAATCCAACGTTGAACCAACTATGACCATGGCTGGCCATGGGTGATTTTCATATTGAGACAATGTTTGTCAGAATGTGACATTTGATCATCGATGACATTGACTGATTATTCATATTATAAACCAAAATAATTGGTGAACCCAAGAGAAAACCATTACCCAACAAATTATAAACCAAAGGAATTGGTGTACCCAAGGGAATTGATTTAAACATTGAGACAATTTTTGTCACAGTGCAACGTTAAACCAACTATGACCATGGTGGGCCTTGGGTGATTTTCATATTGAGAAAATATCTGTCAGAATGTGACATTTGATCATGGATTACATTGATCGATTATTCATATTATAAACCAAAAGAACTAATAAACCAAAGAGTTTAATATTATAAACTAAAGGTATTGGTGAACCCAAGCGAATTGATTTAAACATTGAGACAATTGTTGTCACAATGCGACGTTGGACCACCTATGACCATGGTTGGCCATGGGTGATTTTCATATTTAGACAATGCTTGTCAGAATGTGAAATTTGATCATCGATGACATTGATCGATTATTCATATTATAAACCAAAGGAATTGGTGAACCCAAGAGAAAACCATTAACCAACAAATTATAAACCAAAGGAATTGGTGAACCCAAGGGAACTGATTTAAACATTGAGACAATTCTTGTCACAATGTGACATTGGGCCAACTACGACCATGGCTGGCCATGGGTGATTTTCATATCGAGACAATGTTTGTCAGAATGTGACATTTGACCATGGATGACATTGATCGATTATTCATATTGTAAACCAAAAAAACTAATGAAACCAAGGGTTTAATATTATAAACCAAAGGAATTGGTGAAACCAAGGGAATTGATTTAAACATTGAGACAATTGTTGTCACAATGCAACGTTGGACCAACTATGACCATGGTTGGCCATGGCCGATTTTCATATTGAGACAATATTTTGTAGAACGTGACATTTGATCATGCATGACATTGATCGATTATTTATATTAAAAACCAAAAGAACTAATAAACCCAAGGGTTTAATATTATAAACCAAAGGAATTGGTGAACCCAATGCAATTGATTTAAACATTGAGACAATTGTTGTCACAATGCAACGTTGGACCGACCATGACCATGGTTGGCGATGGGTGACTTTCATATTGAGACAATGTTTGTTAGAATGTGACATTTGATCATCGATAACATTGATCAATTATTCATATTATAAACCAAAGGAATTGGTGAACCCAAGAGAAAACCATTACCCAACAAATTATAAACTAAAGGAATTGGTGAACCCAAGGGAATTGATTTAATCATTGAGACAATTGTTGTCACAGTGCGACGTTGAACCAACTATGCCCATGGTTGGCCATGGGTGATTTTCATATTGAGACAATATTTGTCAGAATGTGACATTTGATCATGGATTACATTGATCGATTATTCATATTATAAACCAACAGAACTAATAAACCCAAGGGTTTAATATTATAAACCAAAGGAATTGGTGAAATCAAGGGAAAACCATTACCTAACAAATTGTAAACCAAAGGAATTGGTGAACCCAAGGGAAAACCATAACCCAGAAAATTATAAACATAAGGAATTGGTAAAGCCAAGGGAATTGATTTAAACATTGAGACAATTGTTATCACAGTGCGATGTTGGACCAACTATGACCATGGTTGACCATGGGTGATTTTCATATTTAGACAATATTTGTCAGAATGTGGCATTTGATCATGGATGACATTGATCTATTATTCATATTATAAAACAAAAGAACTAATAAACCCAAGGGTTTAATATTATAAAACAAAGGAGTTGGTGAACCCAAGGGAATTGATTTAAACATTGAGACAATTTTTGTCACAATGCAACGTTGGACAACCTATGACCATGGTTGGCCATGGGTGATCTTCATATTTAGACAATATTTGTTAGAATGTGACATTTGACCATGGATTAAATTGATCAATTATTCATATTATAAACCAAAAGAACTAATAAACCCAAGGGTTTAATATTATAAACCAAAGGAATTGGTGAAACGAAGGGAAAACCATTACCTAACAAATTACAAACCAAAGGAATTGGTGAACCAAATGGAATTTATTTAAAAATTGAGATAATTGTTCAAACAATGCGACGTTGGACCAACTATGACCATGGCTGGCCATGGGTGATTTTCATATTGAGACAATATTTGTCAGAATGTGACATTTGACCATGGATGACATTGTTCGATTATTCATATTATAAACCAAAAGAACTAATAAACCCAAGGGTTCAATATTATAAACCAAAGGAATTGGTTAACCCAAGGGAATTTATTCAAACATTGAGGAAAATGTTGTCACAATGCAATGTTGGACCAACTATGACCATAGTTGGCCATGGTGATTTTCATATTGAGACAATATTTGTGAGAATGTGACATTTGATCATGGATGACATTGATTGATTATTCATATTATAAACCAAAAGAACTAATAAACCCAAGGGATTAATATTATAAACCAAAGGAATTGGTGAACCCAAGTGAATTGATTTAAACATTCAGACAATTGTTGTCACAATGCTTATCGTTGTTGGATTCCACTATGACCATGGTTGGCCATGGGTGATTTTCATAGAGACAATTTTTGTCGAAAGTGATTGATCATCGATCACATTGATCGACATTTCATATTATAAACCAAAGGAATTGGTGAACACAAGGGAATGGATTTAAACATTGAGGCAATTGTTGTCACAATGTGACGTTGGACCAACTATGACCATGCTTGGCCATGGGTGGTTTTCATATTGAGACAATATTTGTCAGAATGTGACATTTGATCATGGATGACGTCGATCGATTATTCATATTATAAACCAAAAGAACTACCAAGGGTTTAATATTATAAACCAAAGGAATTGGTGAACCCAAGGGAATTGATTTAAACATTGAGACAATTGTTGTCACAATGCGACGTTGGACCAAGTATGACCATGGTTGTCCATGGGTGATTTTCATATTGATACAATGTTTGTCAGAATGTGACATTTGATCATGGATGACATTGATCGATTATTCATATTATAAACCAAAAAAACTAATAAACCCAAGGGTTTAATATTATAAACCAAATGAATTGGTGAATTCAAGGGAATTGATTTAAACATTGAGGCAATTGTTGTCACAATGCGACGTTGGACCAACTATGACCATGGTTGGCCATGGGTGATTTTCATATTGAGACAATGTCATCACATTTGACCATGTTTCTGACATTGATCGACATTCTCTACATTCTAAACCAAAAAATATAATGAAACCAAGGGTTTAATATTATAAACCAGAGGAATTGGTGAACCCAAGGGAATTGATTGAAACATTGAGACAATTGTTGTCACAATTCTACGTTGGACCAACTATGACCATGGTTGGCCATGGTCGATTTTCATATTGAGACAATATTTTCCAGAATGCGACATTTTCTCATGGATAACATTGATCGATTATTCATATTAAAAACCAAAAGAACTAATAAACCCAAGGGTTTAATATTATAAACCAAAGGAATTGGTGAACCCAAGGAAATTGATTTAAACATTGAGACAATTTTTGTCACAATGCGACTTTGGAGCGACTATGACCATGGTTGGCAACGTGTGATTTTCATATTGAGACAATGTTTGTTAGAATGTGACATTTGATCGTTGATCACATTGATCGATTATGCATATTATAGACCAAAGGAACTGGTGAACCCAAGAGAAAACCATTACCCAACAAATTATAAACCAAAGGAATTGGTGAACCTGAGGGAATTGATTTAAACATTGAGACAACTGTTGTCACAGTGCAACGTTGGACCAATTTGACCATGGTTGGCCATGGGTGATTTTCATATTGAGACAATATTTGTCAGAATGTGACATTTGATCATGGATTACATGGATCGATTATTCATATTATAAACCAAAAGAACTAATAAACCCAAGGGTTTAATATTATAAACTAAAGGAATTGTGTCCCAAGTGAATTGATTCAAAGATTGAGAGATTGGTTTTTAGAGATACGACGCAAATTCAACTATGGTACCATGGTTGGCCATCAAGAATTTTCATATTGAGACAATATTTGTCAGAATGTGACATTTGATCATGGATGACGTTGATCGATTATTGATATTATAAACCAAAACAACTAATAATCCCAAGGGTTTAATATTATAAACCAAAGGAATTGGTGAACCCAAGGGAAAACTATTACCTAAAAAATTGTAAACCAAAGGAATTGGTGAACCCAAGGGAAAACCATTACCCAAAAAATTATAAACCAAAGGAATTGGTGAACCTGAAGGAATTGATTTAAACATTGAGACAATTGTTTTCACAATGTGACATTGGACCAACTACGACAATTGTTGGCCATGGGTGATTTTCATATTGAGGCAATGTTTGTCAGAATGTGACATTTGATCATGGATGAGATTGATCGATTATTCATATTGTAAACCAAAAAAACTAATAAAACCAACGGTTTAATATTATAAACCAAAGGAATTGGTGAACCCAAGGGAATTGATTTAAACATTGAGACAATTGTTGTCACAATGCAACGTTGGACAAACTATGACCATGGTTGGCCATGGGTGATTTTCATATAGAGACAATGTTTGTCAGAATGTGACATTTGATCATCGATGACATTGATTGATTATTCATATTATAAACCAAAGGAATTGGTGAACCCAAGAGAAAACCATTACCCAACAAATTATAAACCAAAGGAATTGGTGAACCCAAGGGAAACCGAAGGGAATTGTTTTAAACATTGAGACAATTGTTGTCACAATCCAACGTTGAACCAACTATGACCATGGCTAGCCATGGGTGATTTTCATATTGAGACAATGTTTGTCAGAATGTGACATTTGATCATCGATGACATTGACTGATTATTCATATTATAAACCAAAATAATTGGTGAACCCAAGAGAAAACCATTACCCAACAAATTATAAACCAAAGGAATTGGTGTACCCAAGGGAATTGATTTAAACATTGAGACAATTTTTGTCACAGTGCGACGTTAGACCAACTATGACCATGGTGGGCCTTGGGTGGTTTTCATATTGAGAAAATATTTGTCAGAATGTGACATTTGATCATGGATTACATTGATCGATTATTCATATTATAAACCAAAAGAACTAATAAACCCAAGGGTTTAATATTATAAACTAAAGGAATTGGTGAACCCAAGCGAATTGATTTAAACATTGAGACAATTGTTGTCACAATGCGACGTTGGACCACCTATGACCATGGTTGGCCATGGGTGATTTTCATATTTAGACAATGTTTGTCAGAATGTGACATTTGATCATCGATGACATTGATCGATTATTCATATTATAAACCAAAGGAATTGGTGAACCCAAGAGAAAACCATTAACCAACAAATTATAAACCAAAGGAATTGGTGAACCCAAGGGAACTGATTTAAACATTGAGACAATTCTTGTCACAATGTGACATTGGGCCAACTACGACCATGGCTGGCCATGGGTGATTTTCATATCGAGACAATGTTTGTCAGAATGTGACATTTGACCATGGATGACATTGATCGATTATTCATATTGTAAACCAAAAAAACTAATGAAACCAAGGGTTTAATATTATAAACCAAAGGAAATGGTGAACCCAAGGGAATTGATTTAAACATTGAGACAATTGTTGTCACAATGCAACGTTGGACCAACTATGACCATGGTTGGCCATGGCTGATTTTCATATTGAGACAATATTTTGTAGAACCTGACATTTGATCATGGATGACATTGATCGATTATTCATATTATAAACCAAAAGAACTAATAAACCCAAGGGTTTAATATTATAAACCAAAGGAATTGGTGAACCCAATGCAATTGATTTAAACATTGAGACAATTGTTGTCACAATGCAACGTTGAATGACCATGACCATGGTTGTGGCGTGAGTTTGACTTTCATATTGAGACAATGCTTGTCAGAATGTGACATTTGATCATGCGATGACATTGCCTCCACTTTCATATTATAAACCAAAGGAATTGGTGAACCCAGAGAAAACCATTACCCAGCAGTTATAAACTAAAGGAATTGGTGAACCCAAGGGAATTGATTTAATCATTGAGACAATTGTTGTCCGCGATCAGGCGTTGAACCAACTATGCCCTTGGTTGGCCATGGGTGATTTTCATATTGAGACAATATTTGTCAGAATGTGACATTTGATCATGGATTACATTGATCGATTATTCATATTATAAACCAACAGAACTAATAAACCCAAGGGTTTAATATTATAAACCAAAGGAATTGGTGAAATCAAGGGAAAACCATTACCTAACAAATTGTAAACCAAAGGAATTGGTGAACCCAAGGGAAAACCATAACCCAGAAAATTATAAACATAAGGAATTGGTAAAGCCAAGGGAATTGATTTAAACATTGAGACAATTGTTGTCACAGTGCGATGTTGGACCAACTATGACCATGGTTGGCCATGGGTGATTTTCATATTTAGACAATATTTGTCAGAATGTGACATTTGATCATGGATGACATTGATCGATTATTCATATTATAAACCAAAATAACTAATAAACCCAAGGGTTTAATATTATAAACCAAAGGAGTTGGTGAACCCAAGGGAATTGATTTAAACATTGAGACAATTTTTGTCACAATGCAACGTTGGACAACCTATGACCATGGTTGGCCATGGGTGATCTTCATATTTAGACAATATTTGTTAGAATGTGACATTTGACCATGGATTAAATTGATCAATTATTCATATTATAAACCAAAAGAACTAATAAACCCAGGGGTTTAATATTATAAACCAAAGGAATTGGTGAAACGAAGGGAAAACCATTACCTAACAAATTACAAACCAAAGGAATTGGTGAACCCAATGGAATTGATTTAAAAATTGAGATAATTGTTCAAAGAATGCAACGTTGGACCAACTATGACCATGGCTGGCCATGGGTGATTTTCATATTGAGACAATATTTGTTAGAATGTGACATTTGACCATGGATGACATTGTTTGATTATTCAGATTATAAACCAAAAGAACTAATAAACCCAAGGGTTCAATATTATAAACCAAAGGAATTGGTGAACCCAAGGGAATTTATTCAAACATTGAGGCAAATGTTGTCACAATGCAATGTTGGACCAACTATGACCATAGTTGGCCATGGTGATTTTCATATTGAGACAATATTTGTGAGAATGTGACATTTGATCATGGATGACATTGATCGATTATTCATATTATAAACCAAAAGAACTAATAAACCCAAGGGCTTAATATTATAAACCAAAGGAATTGGTGAACCCAAGTGAATTGATTTAAACATTCAGACAATTGTTGTCACAATGCGACGTTGGACCGACTATGACCATGGTTGGCCATGGGTGATTTTCATATAGAGACAATTTTTGTCAGAATGTGACATTTGATCATCGATGACATTGATCGATTATTCATATTATAAACCAAAGGAATTGGTGAACCCAAGAGAAAACCATTACCCAACAAATTATAAACCAAAGGAATTGGTGAACCCAAGAGAAACCCAAGCGAATTGTTTTAAACAATGAGACAATTGTTGTCACAATGCGATGTTGGACCGACTATGACCGTGGTTGGCCATGGGTGATTTTCATATTGAGACAATGTTTGTCAGAATGTGACATTTGATCATTGATGACATTGATTGATTATTCATATTATAAACCAAAAGAATTGGTGAACCCAAGAGAAAACCATTACCCAACAAATTATAAACCAAATTGAATTGGTGAACCCAAGGGATTTGATTTAAACATTGAGACAATTGTTGTCACAGTGCGACGTTGGACCAACTATGACCATGGTTGTCCATGGGTAAGTTTCATATTGAGACAATATTTGTCAGAATGTGACATTTGATCATGGATGACATTGATCAATTATTCATATTATAAACCAAAAGAACTAATAAACCCAAATATTGAGACAATATTTGTCAGAATGTGACATTTGATCATGGATGACATTGATCAATTATTCATATTATAAACCAAAAGAACTAATAAACCCAAGGATTTAATATTATAAACTAAAGGAATTGGTGAACCCAAGGGAATTGATTTAAACATTGAGACAATTGTTGTCACAATGCGACGTTGGACCGACTATGACCATGGTTGGCCATGGGTGATTTTCATATTGAGACAATGTTTGTCAGAATGTGACATTTGATCATCAATGACATTGATTTATTATTCATATTATAAACCAAAGGAATTGGTGAACCCAAGAGAAAACCATTACCCAACAAATTATAAACCAAAGGAATCGGTGAACCCAAGGGAATTGATTTAAACATTGACACAATTGTTGTCACAGTGCGACGTTGGACCAACTATGACCATGGTTGGCCATGGGTGGTTTTCCTATTGAGACAATATTTGTCGGAATGTGACATTTGATCATGGATGACATTGATCGATTATTCATATTATAAACCAAAAGAACTAAAAAACCCAAGGGTTTAATATTATAAACTAAAGGAATTGGTGAACCCAAGGGAATGGATTTAAACATTGAGACAATTGTTGTCACAATGCGACGTTGGACCAACTATGACCATGGTTGGCCATGGGTTATTTTCATATTGAGACAATGTTTGTCAGAATGTTACATTTGATCATCGATGTCATTGATCGATTATTCATATTATAAACCAAAGGAATTGGTGAACCAAAGAGAAAACCATTAACCAACAAATTATAAACCAAAGGAGTTGGTGAACCCAAGGGAATTGATTTAAACATTGAGACAATTTTTGTCACAATGTGACATTGGACCAACTACGACCATGGCTGTCCATGGGTGATTTTCATATCGAGACAATTTTTGTCAGAATGTGACATTTGACCATGGATGACATTGATCGATTATTCATATTGTAAACCAAAAAAACTATTGAAACAAAGGGTTTAATATTATAAACCAAAGGAGTTGGTGAACCCAAGGGAATTGATTTAAACATTGAGACAATTGTTGTCACAATGCAATGTTGGACCAACTATGACCATGGTTGGCCATGGCCGATTCTCATATTGAGACAATATTATCCAGAATGTGAAATTTGATGATGGATGACATTCATCGATTATTCATATTATAAACCAAAAGAAATAATAAACCCAAGGGTTTAATATTATAAACCAAAGGAATTGGTGAAGACAAGGGAAAACCATTACAATACAAATTATAAACCAAAGGAATTGGTGAACCCAAGGCAATTGATTTAAACATTGAGACAATTGTTGTCACAATGCGACGTTGGACCGAACATGACCATAGTTGGCCATAGGTGACTTTCATATTGAGACAATGTTTGTCAGAATGTGACATTTGATTATCGATGACATTGATCGATTATTCATATTATAAACCAAAGGAATTGGTGAACCTAAGAGAAAAACATTACCCAACAAATTATAAACCAAAGAAATTGGTGAACCCAAGGAAATTGATTTAATCATTGAGACAATTGTTGTCATAGTGCGACGTTGAACCAACTATGACCATGGTTGGCCATGGGTGATTTTCATATTGAGACAATATTTGTCAGAATGTGACATTTGATCATGGATGACATTGATCGATTATTCATATTATAAACCAAAAGAACTAATAAAACCAAGTGTTTAATATTATAAACCAAAGGAATTGGTGAAATCAAGGGAAAACCATTACCTAACAAATTATAAACCAAAGAATTGTTGAACCCAAGGGAATTGATTTAAGCATTGAGACAATTTTTGTCACAATGCGACGTTGGACCAACTATGACCATGGTTGGCCATTTGTGATTTTCATTATGAGACAATGTTTGTAACAATGTGACATTTGATCATGGATGTCATGGATCGATTATTCATATTATAAACCAAAAAAACTAATAAACCCAAGCGTTTAATATTATGAACCAAAGGAATTGGTGAACCCAAGGGAAAACCATAATCCAACAAATTATAAAAATAAGGAATCGGTAAAGCCAAGGGAATTGATTTAAACATTGAGACAATTGTTGTCACAGTGCGATGTTGGACCAACTATGACCATGGTTGGCCATGGGTGATTTTCATATTTAGACAATATTTGTCAGAATGTGACATTTGATCATGGATGACATTGATCGATTATTCATATTATAAACCAAAATAACTAATAAACCCAAGGGTTTAATATTATAAACCAAAGGAGTTGGTGAACCCAAGGGAATTGATTTAAACATTGAGACAATTTTTGTCACAATGCAACGTTGGACAACCTATGACCATGGTTGGCCATGGGTGATCTTCATATTTAGACAATATTTGTTAGAATGTGAGATTTGAACATGGATTAAATTGATCAATTATTCATATTATAAACCAAAATAACTAATAAACCCAAGGGTTTAATATTATAAACCAAAGGAATTGATGAAACGAAGGGAAAACCATTACCTAACAAATTACAAACCAAAGGAATTGGTGAACCAAATGGAATTGATTTAAAAATTGAGATAATTGTTCAAACAATGCGACGTTGGACCAACTATGACCATGGCTGGCCATGGGTGATTTTCATATTGAGACAATATTTGTCAGAATGTGACATTTGACCATGGATGACATTGTTCGATTATTCATATTATAAACCAAAAGAACTAATAAACCCAAGGGTTCAATATTATAAACCAAAGGAATTGATGAACCCAAGGGAATTTATTCAAACATTGAGGAAAATGTTGTCACAATGCAATGTTGGGCCAACTATGACCATAGTTGGCCATGGTGATTTTCATATTGAGACAATATTTGTGAGAATGTGACATTTGATCATGGATGACATTGATTGATTATTCATATTATAAACCAAAAGAACTAATAAACCCAAGGGATTAATATTATAAACCAAAGGAATTGGTGAACCCAAGGGAAAACCATTACCCAACAAATTATAAACCAAAGGAATTGGTGAACCCAAACATTGAGACAATTTTTGTCACAATGCAACGTTGGAACGAATATGACCATGGTTGGCCATGGGTGATTTTCATATAGATACAATTTTTGTCGCAATGTGACATTTGATCATCGATGACATTGATCGATTATTCATATTATAAACCAAAGATTAGGTAGCCAAGAGAAAACCATTACCCAACAAATTATAAACCAAAGGAATTAGTGAACCCAAGAGAAACCCAAGAGAATTGTTTTAAACATTGAGACAATTGTTGTCACAATGCGATGTTGGACCGACTATGACCATGGTTCGCCATGGGTGATTTTCATATTAAGACAATGTTTGTCAGAATGTGACATTTGATCATGGATGACATTGATCGATTATTCATATTATAAACCAAAAGAACTAATAAACCCAAGGGTTTAACATTATAAACCAAAGGAATTGGTGAACCCAAGGGAAAACCATTACCCAACAAATTATAAACCAAAGAAATTGGTGAACCCAAGGGAATTGATTTAAACATTGAGACAATTGTTGTCACAATGCGACGTTCGACCAACTATGACCATGGTTGGCCATGGGTAATTTTCATATTGAGACAATATTTGTCAGAATGTGACATTTGACCATGGATGAAATTGATCGATTATTCATATTATAAACCAAAAGAACTAATAAACAGAAGGGTTTAATATTATAAACCAAATGAATTGGTGAACCCAAGGGAATTTATTCAAACGTTGAGGCAAATGTTGTCACAATGCAATGTTAGACCAACTATGACCATGGTTAGCCATGGGTGATTTTCATATTGAGACAATATTTTTCAGAATGTGACATTTGATCATGAATGAAATTGATCTATTATTCATATTATAAACCAAAAGAACTAATAAACCCAAGGGTTTAATATTATAAACCAAAGGAATTGGTGAACCCAAGTGAATATATTTAAACCATTGAGACAATTGTTGGCACAATGCGACGTTGGACCGACTATGACCATGGTTGGCCATGGGTGATTTTTATATAGATACAATGTTTGTCAGAATGTGACATTTGATCATCGATGACATTGATCGATTATTCATATTATAAACCAAAGGAATTGGTGAACCCAAGAGAAAACCATTACCCAAAAAATTATAAACCAAAGGAATTGGTGAACCCAATGGATTTGATTTAATCATTGAGACAATTGTTGTCACAGTGCGACGTTGGACCAACTATGACCATGGTTGGCCATGGGTGGTTTTCATATTGAGACAATATTTGTCAGAATGTGACATTTGATCATGGATGAAATTGATCGATTATTCATATTATAAACCAAAAGAACTAATAAACCCAAGGGTTTAATATTATAAACTAAAGGAATTGGTGAACCCAAGGGAATTGATTTAAAAATTGAGACAAATTTTGTCACAATGCGACGTTTGTCTGACTATGACCATGGTTGGCCATGGTTGATTTTCATATTGAGACATTGTTTGTCAAAATGTGACATTTGATCATCGATGACATTGATCGATTATTCATATTATAAACCAAAGGAATTGGTGAACAAAAGAGAAAACCATTAAACAACAAATTATAAACCAAAGGAATTGGTGAACCCAAGGGAATTGATTTAAACATTGAGACAATTGTTGTCACAATGTGACATTGGACCAACTACGACCACGGCTGGCGATGGGTGAATTTCATATGGAGACAATGTTTTTCAAAATGTGACATTTGACCATCGATGACATTGATCGATTATTCATATTGTAAACCAAAAAAACTAATGAAACCAAGGGTTTAATATTATAAACCAAAGGAATTGGTGAACCCAAGGGAATTGATTTAAACATTGAGACAATTGTTGTCACAATGCAACGTTGGACCAACTATGACCATGGTTGGCCATCGCCGATTTTCATATTGAGAAAATATTTTCCAGAATGTGACATTTGATCATGGATGACATTGATCGATTATTCATATTATAAACCAAAGGAATTGGTGAAGCCAAGGGAAAACCATTACCCAACAAACTATAAACCAAAGGAATTGGTGAACACAAGGCAATTGATTTAAACATTGAGACAATTGTTGTCACAATGCGACGTTGGACCGACCATGACCATGGTTGGCCATGGGTGACTTTCATTTTGAGACAATGTTTATCAGAATGTGACATTTGATCATCGATGACATTGATCGATTATTCATATTATAAACCAAAGGAATTGGTGAACCCAACAGAAAACCATTACCAAACAAATTATAAACCAAAGGAATTGATGAACCCAAGGGAATTGATTTAAAAATTGAGACAATTTTTGTCACAGTGCGATGTTGAACCAACTATGACCATGGTTGTCCAAGGGTGATTTTCATATTGAGACAATATTTGTCATAATGTGACATTTGATCATGGATGACATTGATCGATTATTCATATTATAAACCAAAAGAACTAATAAACCCAAGGGTTTAATATTATAAACTAAAGGAATTCGTGAACCCAAGGGAATTGATTTAAACATTGAGACAATTGTTGTCACAATGCGACGTTGGACCAACTATGACCATGGTTGGCCATCGGTCATTTTCATATTGAGACAATATTTTTCAGAATGTGACATTTGATCATGGATGACATTGATCAATTATTCATATTATAAACGAAAAGAACTAATAAACCCAAGGGTTTAATATTATCAACCAAAGGAATTGGTGAAATCAAGGGAAAACCATTACCTAACAAATTATAAACCAAAGGAGTTGGTGAACCCAAGGGAATTGATTTAAACATTGAGACAATTTTTATCACAATGCGATGTTGGACCAACTATGACCATGGTTGGCCATGAGTGATTTTCATATTTAGACAATGTTTGTAATAATGTGACATTTTATCATGGATGTCATGGATCGATTATTTATATTATAAACCAAAAAAACTAATAAACCCAAGGGATTAATATTATAAACCAAAGGAATTGGTGAACCCAAGGGAAAACCATTACTCAACAAATTATAAACCAAAGGAATTGGTGAACCCAATGGAATTCATTTAAACATTGAGACAATTGTTCTCACAATGCGACGTTGGACCAACTATGACCATGGCTGGCCATGAGTGATTTTCATATTGCGACAATATTTGTCAGAATGTGACATTTGACCATGGATGATATTGATCGATTAGTCATATTATAAACCAAAAGAACTAATAAACCCAAGGGTTTAATATTATAAACCAAAGGAATTGGTGAACCCAAGGGAATTTATTCAAACGTTGAGGCAAATGTTGTCACAATGCAACGTTGGAGCAACTATGACCATGGTTGGCCATGGGTGATCTTCATATTTAGACAATATTTGTTAGAATGTGACATTTGAACATGGATGAAATTGATCAATTATTCATATTATAAACCAAAAGAACTAATAAACCCAAGGGTTTAATATTATAAACCAAAGGAATTGGTGAACCCAAGGGAAAACCTATACCTGACAAATTATAAACCAAAGGAATTGGTGAACCCAATGGAATTGATTTAAACATTTACACAATTGTTCTCACAGTCCGACGTTGGACCAGCTATGACCATGGCTGGCCATGGGTGATTTTCATATTGAGACAATATTTGTCAAAATGTGACATTTGACCATGGATGACATTGATCGATTATTCATATTATAAACCAAAAGAACTAATAAACCCAAGGGTTTAATATTATAAACCAAAGGAATTAACAAAGAAATCGGAAAACCGTTCTTTTAACGTTTATAATAGGAATTTAGGAACGATGGATTTAAACATTGAGACAATTGTTGTCACAATGCGTCGTTGGACCAACTATGACCATGGTTGGCCATGGGTGATTTTCATATTCAGACAATGTTTGTAAGAATGTGACATTTGATCATGGATGTCATGGATCGATTATTTATATTATAAACCAAGAAAACTAATAAACCCAAGGGTTTAATATTATAAACCAAAGGAATTGGTGAACCCAAGGGAGAACCATTACCCAACAAATTATAAACCAAAGGAATTGGTGAACCCAATGGAATTGACTTAAACATTGAGAGAATTGTTCTCACAATGCGACGTTGGACCACCTATGACCATGGCTGGCCATGAGTGATTTTCATATTGAGACAATATTTGTCAGAATGTGACATTTGACCATGGATGACATGGATCGATTTTTCATATTATAAACCAAAAGAACTAATAAACCCAAGGGTTTAATATTATAAACCAAAGGAATTGGTGAACCCAAGGGAATTTATTCAAACGTTGAGGCAAATGTTGTCACAATGCAACGTTGGAGCAACTATGACCATTGTTGGCCATGGGTGATCTTCATAACTAGACAATATTTGTCAGAATGTGACATTTGACCATGGATGAAATTGATCAATTATTCATATTATAAACCAAAAGAACTAATAAACCCAAGGGTTTAACATTATAAACCAAAGGAATTGGTGAACCCAATGGAATTGATTTAAACATTGAGACAATTGTTCGCACAATGCGACATTGGACCAACTATGACCATGGCTGGCCATGGGTAATTTTCATATTGAGACAATATTTGTCAGAATGTGACATTTGACCATGGATGACATTGATCGATTATTCATATTATAAACCAAAAGAACTAATAAACACAAGGGTTTAATATTATAAACCAAATGAATTGGTGAACCCAAGGGAATTTATTCAAACGTTGAGGAAAATGTTGTCACAATGCAATGTTAGACCAACTATGACCATGGTTGGCCATGGGTAATTTTCATATTGAGACAATATTTGTGAGAATGTGACATTTGATCATGGATGAGATTTATCTATTATTCATATTATAAACCAAAAGAACTAATAAACCCAAGGGTTTAATATTATAAACCAAAGGAATTGGTGAACCCAAGTGAATATATTTAAACCATTGAGACAATTGTTGGCACAATGCGACGTTGGACCGACTATGACCATGGTTGGCCATGGGTGATTTTTATATAGATACAATGTTTTTCAGAATGTGACATTTGATCATGGATGACATTGATCGATTATTCATATTATAAACCAAAGGAATTGGTGAACCCAAGAGAAAACCATTACCCAAAAAATTATAAACCAAAGGAATTGGTGAACCCAAGAGAAACCCAAGCGAATTTTTTTAAACATTGAGACAATTTTTGTCACAATGCGACGTTGGACCGACTATGACTATGGTTGGCCATGGGTGATATTCATATTGAGACAATGTTTGTTAGAATGTGACATTTGATCATCAATGACATTGATTGAGTATTCATATTATAAACCAAAATAATTGGCGAACCCAAGAGAAAACCATTACCCAACAAATTATAAACCAAAGGAATTGGTGAACCCAAGGGAATTGATTTAAACATTGAGACAATTGTTGTCACAGTGCGACGTTGGACCAACTATGATCATGGTTGGCCATGGGTGGTTTTCATATTGAGACAATATTTTTCAGAATGCGACATTTGATCATGGATGACATTGATCAATTATTCATATTAAAAACCAAAAGAACTAATAAACCCAAGCATTTAATATTATAAACTAAAGGAATTGGTGAACCCAAGGGAATTGATTTAAATATTGAGACAATTGTTGTCACAATGCGGTGTTGGACCGACTATGACCATGGTTGGCCATTGGTGATTTTCATATTGAGACAATGTTTGTCAGAATGTGACATTTGATCATCGATGACATTCATCGATTATTCATATTATAAACCAAAGGAATTGGTGAACCCAAGAGAAAACCATTACCCAACAAATTATAAACCAAAGGAATTGGTGAACCCAAGGGAATTGATTTAAACATTGACACAATTGTTGTCATAGTGCGACGTTGGACCAACTATGACCATCGTTGGCCATGGGTGGTTTTCATATTGAGAAAATATTTGTCAGAATGTGACATTTGATCATGGATGACATTAATCGATTATTCATATTATAAACCAAAAGAACTAATAAACCCAAGGGTTTAATATTATAAACTAAAGGAATTGGTGAACCCAAGGAAATTGATTTAAACATTGAGACAATTGTTGTCACAATGCGACGTTGGACCGACTATGACCATGGTTTTCCATGGGTGATTTTCATATTGAGACAATGTTTGTCAGAATGTGACATTTGATCATCGATGAAATTGATCGATTATTCATATTATAAACCAAAGGAATTGGTGAACCCAAGAGAAAACCATTAAGCAACAAATTATAAACCAAAGGCATTGGTGAACCCCGGGGAATTGATTTAAACATTGAGACAATTGTTGTCACAATGTGACATTGGACCAACTACGACCATGGCTGGCCATGGGTGATTTTCATATCGAGACAATGTTTGTCAGAATGTGACATTTGACCATGGATGACATTGATCGATTATTCATATGTATACCAAAAAAAATAATGAAACCAAGGGTTTAAAATTATAAACCAAAGGAATTGGTGAACCCAAGGGAATTGATTTAAACATTGAGACAATTGTTGTCACAATGAAACGTTGGACCAACTATGACCATGGTTGGCCATGGCCGATTTTTGTATTGAGACAATATTTTCCAGAATGTGACATTTGATCATGGATGAAATTGATCGATTATTCATATTATAAACCAAAAGAGCTAATAAACCCAAGGGTTTAATATTATAAACCAAAGGAATTTGTGAAGCCAAGGGAAAACCATTACCCAACAAATTATAAACCAAAGGAACTGGTGAACCCAAGGAAATTGATTTAAACATTGAGACAATTGTTGTCACAATGCGACGTTGGACCGACTATGACCATGGTTGACCATGGGTGACTTATATATTGAGACAATGTTTGTCAGAATGTGACATTTGATCATCGATGACATTGATCGATTATTCATATTATAAACCAAAGGAATTAGTGAACCCAAGATAAAACCATTACCCAACAAATTATAAACCAAAGGAATTGGTGAACCCAAGGGAATTGATTTAAACATTGAGACAATTGTTGTCACAGTGCGACGTTGAACCAACTATGACCATGGTTGGCCATGGGTGATTTTCATATTGAGACAATATTTGTCAAAATGTGACATTTGATCATGGATGACATTGATCGGTTATTCATATTATAAACCAAAAGAACTAATAAACCCAAGGTTTTAGTATTATAAACTAAAGGAATTGGTGAACCCAAGGGAATTGATTTAAACATTGAGACAATTGTTGTCACAATGTGACGTTGGACCAACTACGACCATGGTTGGCCATCGGTCATTTTCATATTGAGACAATATTTGTCAGAATGTGACATTTGATCATGGATGACATTGATCGATTATTCATATTATAAACCAAAAGAACTAATAAACTCAAGGGTTCAATATTATAAACCAAAGGAATTGGTGAAATCAAGGGAAAACCATTACCTAACAAATTATAAACCAAAGGAATTGGTGAACCCAAGGGAATTGATTTAAACATTGAGACAATTGTTGTCACAATGCGACGTTGGAACAACTATGACCATGGTTGGCCATGGGTGATTTTCATATTGAGACAATGTTTGTAAGAATGTGACATTTGATCATGGATGTCATGGATCGATTATTTATATTATAAACCAAAAAAACTAATAAACCCAAGGGTTTAATATTATAAACCAAAGGAATTGGTGAACCCAAGGGAAAACCATAACCCAACAAATTATAAACCAAAGGAATTGGTAAACCCAAGGGAATTGATTTAAACATTGAGACAATTGTTGTCACAGTGCGATGTTGGACCAACTATGACCATGGTTGGCCATGGGAGATTTTCATATTTAGACAATATTTGTCAGAATGTGACATTTGATCATGGATAATATTGATCGATTATTCATATTATAAACCAAAAGAACTAATAAACCCAAGGGTTTGATATGATAAACCAAAGGAGTTGGTGAACCGAAGGGAATTGATTTAAACATTGGGACAATTTTTTTCACAATGCAACGTTGGACCAAATATGACCATGGTTGGCCATGGGTGATCTTTATATTTAGACAATATTTTTCAGACTGTGACATTTGACCATGGATGAAATTGATCAATTATTCATATTATAAACCAAAGGAATTGGTGAACCCAAGGGTTTAATATTATAAACCAAAGGGAGTTGGTGAACCCAAGGGAAAACCATTACCCAAAAAATTATAAACCAAAGGAATTGGTGAACCCAAGGGAATTGATTTAAACATTGAGACAATTGTTCTCACAATGCGACGTTGGACCAACTATGACCATGGCTGGCCATGGGTGATTTTCATATTGAGACAATATTTGTCAAAATGTGACATTTGACCATGGATGACATTGATCGATTATTCATATTATAAACCGAAAGAACTAATAAACCCAAGGGTTTAATGTTATAAACCAAAGGAATTGGTGAACCCAAGGGAATTTATTCAAACATTGAGGCAAATGTTGTCACAATGCAATGTTGGACCAACGATGACCATGGTTGGCCATGGGTGATTTTCATATTGAGACAATATTTGTGAGAATGTGACATTTGATCATGGATGACATTATTCAATTATTCATATTATAAACCAAAAGAACTGATAAACCCAAGGGTTTAATATTATAAACCAAAAGAATTGGTGAACCCAAGGGAATTGATTTAAACATTGAGACAATTGTTGTCACAATGCGACGTTGGACCAACTAGGACCATGGTTGTCCATGGGTGATTTTCATATTTAGACAATATTTTTCAGAATGTGACATTTTATCGTGGCTGACATTGATCGATTATTCATATTATAAACCAAAAGAACTAATAAACCTAAGGGTTTCATATTATAAACCAAAGGAATTGGTGAACCCAAGGGAATTGATTTAAACATTGAGACAATTGTTGTCACAATGCAACATTGGACCAACTACGACCATGGTTGGCCATGGGTGATTTTCATATTGAGACAATATTTGTCATAATGTGACATTTGATCATGGATGAAATTGATCGATTATTGATATCATAAACCAAAAGAACTAATAAACCCAAGGGTTTAGTATTAGAAACCAAAGGAATTGGTGAACCGAAGGGAAAAATATTTATAACCTAAGGGAACAATAAAGCGAAGGGAAAAATATTAAAAACAAAATAGCTTAATAATCCTGAGGGAATATTAATAATATAAACCAAAAGAAATAATAAACTGAAGGGTTTAATATTCTAAATCAAAGGAATTGGTGAACCTAAGGGAAAATTATTAAAAACCTAAAATGAAGTAAATGATTTAAAACAATTTACATATTATGAGGTTAGCATGTTACCAATAGTAATAGTAACAGTAATAGAAATAAAAATAACATAACATAACATAACATAAGGGGATGATCATCCCACAATTATTGTGGATATAATTATTTTTTTAATAGAAAGGAGTTATTATTAGTGTTACATTTTTTCTTAAATTATAAATTTCTTGTTAGAATCACTAGAGGAACTTTTCAAAAAAAAATGTGATTGATGGAGTGTTGAAATAAATCATAGTTGGTCCAACATCGCATTATTTCGACCAAGTGAAATTTGATGTCTTTGAAATGTAGTCTTACTTTAATGTTATGATAGGATAAGATAATTTTGATAACTTTTATTTTCTTTAATCACAAGACACTTTCTACTTATTACTTATAAATAAATAAAATATTTTAATACTACATATTATATTATATATATATATATATATATGAATAATTTTGTTAATATTTTATATGAAATTGATATATAATTATTTAAAAAAATAAAATATATATATATATATATATATATATATATATATATATATATATATATTCACAATCTTATAAGGTAAATATCTTTCTCTATAAGGATATTTTATATTTTATATTTAAGAAAATTACTAATAACAAAAAAAATTAATATTAAATATAAATAAAATGTTTCAATATCTATTTTAATTAAAATATTTTATGATGGATTATATATATATATATATATATAACACTGTGTAATTACTTTATTTCATATTTATTAAATATAGAGTTGAGACATGATATTTAAAAAAATATTAAAAAAAATATTTTATATCAATTATAAAATATAATATTTTCTTTTCTTTTTTAAATAAAATATTTAAATATCAATTATATATATATATATATATATATATATATATATATATATTTTCTATGATGTGTATAAGAAAGTTGTTTAATTCATTTCAAAAATTTGACTTTCAATTTATTTTGAAAAAAATGTAAATACAATTTAATTTCAAATTTGTTTTGAATTGAGAAGGATAAAATATTAGAAGGACAATCCTTTTAAAAATGCTAAAATTGAGAAAATAATAATATGTTTAAAAATTTAATACTTTTTAGTATTATAAATTTAAAATTAACATTAATATTGATTAAAACATTTTAATAATGTAAATATAAAAGAAATATATAATTAATTTAAATAAAAAGTTGAAAAATATATGTATATTTATTTTAACTTAACATTAATATTAATTAAAACATTTTAATAGTGTGAATATAACATACATATATAATTAGCTTGAAAAATAATATATATGTATGTATTTAAACTGTAAATTTATTCTATAAACAAAAAGGTACTCGGATGTAATTTTTTTAATCTCGCATATGAGTCAAAAATCCAAATCCAACTTATATAGTGATGGTTTAGGGATTGTTTAAACTATTAACTAACAACAAACCCCACTTCTATTGTGATGGATTAGGAATGGTTTAAACTATTGACGTGTATATGCGTTACAGAATATGGAAATTTTCTCCTCTGTGTTTCAAACGCTTTTAGTATTCGATTTTAACTCCATGGATTACAAATGTTTTAGATTATTGACCTAATTATATGCTCTATTGATGTATTTTGCAAAAAAACCCCTAGCAGCCATTCAGACGCCAGGTGAAGATGGAATGAAGTGGTTTCAGGGCACTGCAAATGCAGTGAGACAATTCAGTTGGATTTTCAAGGTAAGGCGTAATTATTTGAGAATTATACAAGGTAGACTACTTGTGGGGTGCCCATTAAATTTTCTATGGGTTGGTACCTTACTTATGTTTGCTAACTACTCTTCTAGGATGCCAAGAACAAACATATAGAGCACTTCTTGATTTTGTCTGGTGACCATCTATATCGTGTGGATTACATGGACTTTATATAGGTTTTTATATAACTGCATTGCATGACTATGTTGTCTATTCAACAATTCATCTCTGCATTCAGTTATCTGTTATGAAGTCTATTGTTTTACAGAATGGCCTGAATTATTCCACTTGGATGTTTTCGAACTTTTTGATATTGAAAGTTTCCTAAGTTGGTTTCAGGAATTAACCAGTTTCCTATGCGTTTCCTCTTCATGCAGAGGCACATTGATACTGGGGCTGATATAAAAATCTCCTGCATCCCAATGGGTGACAGGTATGAGTCTTTGCCATCATGAGCATGCCGATATTGTCTGCATATTGAAGATGTACTTGACAAATTACCCTATATCTGAAAATTTCAAAGGGAGTATTGCAATGAATGAAAATATTTGTTGTCGGTGCATTTAACATGTACTAAGAGTCATGCTATCAACCTCTCTTTAGATCATTTAATTGATACATCTAGAACTGAGAAGTCTACTGGCGATGCCTCTATAAATATGCCCAAAAATCTACGGAAGCAGTGGAATTAGAAAAGAAAGATATGCTAGAATGGCTGACATCCTTTTTCCATACTCATATATAATTCCTATCAATAATTGTTGTTTGTTAATTCTGTACTTGAAGTTCGTCAAATATATAGAGCTACGTTGTCATATAATAATTAGATGGAGTGCAATATATAGGGAAGCTGTTCTTCTCGAAGATTATAAGTGTAATGGATTAACATGCGATATATTGTTCTTCTTAAAGACTATAAGTATAATGAATTAACATGCAATATTTAACTATAGTTGTGAATCATAGTGAACTGAAGAGCATTTGTTGTTAACTATTCTCACTTCAAACCAATGAAGTAACTCAATCTTACATATTCAAACAGATATTAGGAGCCATGTCTACTTTTTAAGCTAGGGAAAGATGTTGGATGTTAATTATTAGATAAAATCGATGGCCCCGATAGAGAAATCGTGCAATTTGAATTGAATGTACAGCGAGTTACAATTCGGGTAGAATTTAGAAGTGGGTCCTTGGTCAATAAGGAACCTTGAAGGCGAGAACCGGAACCATGAAGTATAAGAGTGAACGTGGTTTCAAGTTAATCTGGCAGTATATCGCAAGTTAGAAAAGTGGTAAGCTGTAATTCAGAATTTGGAGCGATCCCATAGGTTGGGTGACACATGTTCCTGAACGATTTTGGAAAACCTCTCTCATCGCGGGTTAAAGTTCGTGTATAATAGCCACGCGAGATTTGAACAGAGACATCGGATCATTAGAAGCAAGGCAACGTACTTCCCACCGTTGGATGGAGACGACTGTTAAGCATTGGAACCATGCATATATACATTGATCGTTGTAAAGGTTATGGTTCAACAAAGGGATGAAATTTTTATATTGACAAAGATTAATTACATGTGAACCAGCACTGGTTTTCGTTAAGTCGAGGCCATGGTTGTAATGTATAGCATCACATTAAACCTTAGATCGTGGATCTAAAGCACTGTTGAATGCGCATAGTACCTAGGTGTGGGACCGGCCATAGTATGTCAAATTCTGGTGGCATAAGGTTATAACCTTATGGTTCAGTGTTATGAGCACTGTGAGGATGGTTGAGTCGAAATTAGAGGTACTTATATTTCTCTCCAATCATACTTATATTTCTGAAGTTGGTAGATTATTCTCCTTTTGATCTCACATACACAGTGAATCATAGCATTTGCTAAAACCCTGTGAGAGGTCAAATTCAGACACATGAATCGGAAAACCTGAGATATAATTAACTCATATAAGAAACTTGTGGAAAAAATTAATACAAATTAATAGCATCTCGTTAATATGAATAATTCCTAGTTTGGTTATGATAAACAGGAAACCAGAGCGCGATTTTGGATAACGAAGAACCATTCACGACCGTACATTTATATTTATTTGATTAATAGAAAAATTCTTGTAGGAAAGGTTACCGCCCTATGCAGTGACGATGCCAATAACATGGATGCCCTACGTAGTGCTATTATATTGTTGGCGATGATAAGTGTCAGGGACAGAATTAAGGTGGGGAACATAGTTGATATTAGGGTCAAGCAATACCCTATAAGGCAAGGACTTGCCAAGAAGCTGCAACTCCTGCTGGCCTACATGTGTAGAGAAAGTAGGGTTCGTGGATGAAAATCGGAAGGGGGTTTCAGGAATACCCGTGAAGCGCTACACCATAGCTTTGAAATTCAGAGTGTCGGTGTTCAACACTGTCGTGGGTATTTTGCTGGAGGCTCTGGATCGTTTCTTGCTTACCTTGACGGCTCCTCCCCCATTCACAAAGAGACTTACCGAGGGATGCCATTGCTTCGATGTCATCCCCGATGTTGATTCTCCGTTGGTTGACATGGATGTGAGAACAGGTCGACACTGATCTATGTTATGTGAATAACACAGTTCAAACGATCGAGCAGAACACTTGTTGTTGGTCCTTTTTTGAATCCAATGTATTCTCAATTTCACTGTACGCGAATCGAACAGGGACCATATTGCTGGACGCCAATGTTTCAAGGCACTGCGCAAATGAATTAGTGCACTTAGTCCAGTCCAGGGGCCTTGTCCATCCCGGCTTCTTCAACAACAATTCATCAAGCTGCGCGATCGATCTCTCGACATTCACAGCGAACGCAAGGCCCTGCAGATACGCGACCCTGGGCGATATCTCGAAGGTAATCGATGCACGGAATGCTTCCATTGCCTGCGACAGACCGAACTTGAAGGAGTCGAATGCCTGCGAGAGATGCCAACATAAAGTCATTGAGAAGGCCATGGAATTGCTGAATCTCACAATTTCCAAATGTCTCGGCTGCTCTGAACAGGGTGGCCTTATGGTTTGAACGAAATTGGGAGCGTTACAGAATTTCAAGCATCACCTTCGGCATGATGGAGAATGTCCACGGAAAACTCATCTTCCTTATCAACGTGTCGTTATTCCTTCAACATCCATATGTTTTAGAATCCAAATAGACATGTGTTTCAAAGTGCGCGTTGGAGAATGTCGACGGAAAATTCATCTTTCTAATCAACCTGTCATTATTCCGTCAACATTCACATGTTTTAGAATCCAAATAGACATGTGTTTCAAAGTTTAGCTATAATCCCTCATACGTGGCGATAAATAAGACGCACAGTAAATTTTTAATGCTCATTTTGTAAAAAATTTATTTAAGTAGGGTTTAAACACTTGATTTAGACATGCAAAGAGGTTATGGCTTTTAATTTCATTCATTGATTGAGTGGCGACGACGAGAATATACCGGCATCTTTCAATCTAGACCATCCGAGGAAAAAAATTAATTAGCATAATCACTAATGAAGCGATTTCCGATAGGGGGCTATTGCTATCCGCGTAAATATAGATTTATCCCACTCCAAACGTCTAATAACTAGCTGCTCGGTTTTGTAATATGGGCAGGTAGGCGAGGTTTCCACTGAGTTAGTAATATGCATTAATTCCATTGCCACTTGACCTTTAAATAATATTTGGGGCGACTAATTCTACTGAATATCAAGCTTGTGAGCGTTGTGCACGGGCTGAGCATCTGAACTCTAAAAAATACTCTTTCAGGGAAGGAAAGGTTTCACGACTTGATTAATTACCAGCCGCATATTAAGAGGAACGAAAGGCAGTATTTTGATTCCGAAAGATTGATCAATATTTTGAATGTTTCGGGGACGAATGATATGTTCCAACATTCAGTTTTTTTCACAGTTACCAAATTCAAATCGATTAGGAAAAAATTTGACTTTGAAAAATTTTATACATGGAAAGTTTGAGAATATATATAACATGATGTTTAACATATTATTATTTTTTTCAAAGAGTCCAACTTAATAATGAATTTTAAAAATTGCAATTTTTTAAATATAAAATTTCTATTATATCTTTTAATATATAAATTATTATTTTTTCATATTTTCTAATAAATAATTTTGATAAACTAAAAATTGTAAAACCAAATATTGCTTTTCATATTTTTTCATATAAATTTTAATAAAACTAAAAATTATAAATATATAATAAAAAATATATAATTTTGATAAACCAAAATTGTAAACCCAAATACTATTTTTTCACGCTTTAATATTAAAAAAAATGAGTTCTAATATAAAATTTATAAAGTTATATTTTGATAAACCATCCGAAGGTAGATAAATATTTTTAAAATCATAAACTTATGTGTATATTCTACCTCAGGGGAAATCCATCCAAAAGCTGTTCTTCAGCGTCTAGTCGTTACAGGCTGTTCAAATTTGGAACCGTATTAAAATTGGTATATTCTAACGAATCGAACCGTATTAACGAATTTCTGAACTTTTTCTGATTTTTTTCAGTGATAATTTCATATTGAATTTTAACACTTAATTTGTTGGGAATGGATCAAGTGAAGTCCATCCTAAAAATGATCCACCCTGACACATTAAAAAATATAATAAAAATAATTTGAAAATTTACTATTTGATGTACAAAATACCTCAACATAATATAAGAACCTTGCTCAAATTTAATTCTCAATAAATTTTTACACTCACCAGAAATTAATCACGAGTACTAATTACCGCTTTACAAAAAGTAATAATAATAGTTTGGGAAAAATAATGATAAACTAGTGGCTGTTTTCTCGGCCATTGATAAAATCATCGGACAGACTGTTGTATGGTACCATCTTCTGGACTATAACAGGCGACAATTCCAAAAGAAAGTTTATTGAAAACGCCACGCATTCTTATCCTAACACGGTGTGTACAGTCATGGGAGCCATTTTGATTGTAGTGGGCCATTCACTTCGGGACCACGCAAATTACCTCACCGCTGACGATATCCAACAAGTCCGAAATTTTCTTCCCCTGGTCACAGTTTGAACCTATAAGAAGACAACTTATAATCCACATTGTGTTCACAACTTCGACACGAATATAATTTAGATTTTAAAAAAATTGTCTGTCTTTTTGTTTTTTTTTTTGTGAAAATGTTTATTGTCTTTATAAAAAAAATATCATGTTTAAAATACCCACTTATAATCTGCGAGCACTCAGTTTTGGCCTAGGCACAAGTTGTCCATTAAAAGGCTTCATCTGAAAGGAGAGGATGTTGAATGTTTTGTATGTTCTGGTGCTTTGGAATCTCACATAACATTATAAAAGCTTCTTTATCATTTCTTAATCATTAATCAGGAACGTGGGGTTTGTGCTTTATGTTGGCATATAAGTAGTATGATAAAAAGTTATTTTCTTACATTCTCTTTTCAATTAATGTTCTAGGTTTATTAATTATGGAAAGAGGTAAATATGTATTTGTTGAGATATTAATTTCAGTGTTGCTGTTGTTGTGAGGTGTTATAATATTTAATTTCATTGTTTTTTAGGTGTCATCATATTTAATTCCATTGTCTTCTAGGTGTTATATTTAATTCCATTGTCTTCTAGGTGTTATAGTTGGTTTTGATATTTTTGAATTTAGTTAAATCCGAATTTCTCCAGTATTTTATTCTTACTTTTTCCTTATCTTCTATAAAATTTTATTTCACTGATTTTGAATGACAAGAATAGTTCACTCAATTCCAACTTAATTGGAATTTCTCTAGTATTTTATTCTTACTTTTTTCCTTATCTCCTATAAAATTTTATTTCACTGATTTTGAATGACAAGAATAGTTCACTCAATTCCAATTTTCGAATTCCTTCTTTGTATATTTCCACCTCTTTTCCTTTTTCATGGTATCAGTCGCATAAAACTCCAAACAAAGTAACATGTCGTTAGAGTTCATTGAGGTCATCGACAAGAGACCAAGGAACTTGATAAACTAAGTGTGACAACCGCTTGACTTTCGCACGTGTAAAGAAAAAGAATTTCGTGACTTCCACACCACTACAAAAAAAATCAAGTGCCCAAAAGTGTGAAAAACTTACCAAATTGTGAAATATTTGGGCTGACGCACCCCGTCAGTGGAAACAATCTGGCTAACGCACCTCGTGAGTGGAAATAATGTGCAAAACTGCGCATACAACCTCTGTCGGAAGCTGCACAAAAGATGACGAATTTAAAAAAAAAAGAGTTACTTTCTTAAAGAACCATAAGTCAACCTCTGTCCGAAGCTGGACAAAAGACGACGAATTTAAAAAAAAAAAGAGTTACTTCTTAAAGAACCATAAGTCATTTTTTTAATTTGCATCACTAAACCACAAACAAACTACTTTTATGTGAAAAGTCAAAATCAAATTTGTTTTTTTTTAAGGTTCCGCATTTATTTATTTTTGAAAGGGTCAGCCGTGGGTATTTGGAATTCATAGATATTTTTATGAGATGAAAAAATCCCAAAGTGTATTTATCAAAATCGAAAAAGACCAAGTATATTTATCAAAATTGAAAGAGCATTTAAAAAGAGGAAGAATCTAAAAAAGGGGGCTTTGTGGCCTTTGTTAATGAAAGTTTTTGCTTCTTTTCTTTTAAAAAGAGGAAAGTAGTTTTTTTTAAAGAAAAGGAAGGAAAGTATGTTTTTTTTGGGGCTTTTTTTGGGGATTTTTTTCTTCTTAAAGAGCTTCTTTTTTAAGGGGATTCGAATTCCTTTGCAAAGGAGTAATAAAAATAAATTATTATTCAAATTTCAAAAAAAGGAATTTAAAAGGGTGATGCTTGGTTGTTGTTTAAGTTTTTATCGTAAAAGGGGAGTTTGTAAAAAGGAAAAGAAGTGTGTTTCCATATTAAAATAAATGGGTTTTTCCATTGTTTTTTCGCAAATTTTTTGGAAAAAATTATGAGTTTTGGTCTTTACGAATTAAGATATTTTTGCAATCTCAAGATTGTTAGGATACGTTGTAAAACGATTATATAGAAGCATTAGCAACCATGAACAATAATGACAAAAACATCATTGCAGAACTCAAAAAGAAAGAGCACATAGTCAAATGTTGGATACAAAACTTAATTGATTACTTTATCTTCGACAAGATAACCAATGCATCAACAGAAAAAGAACATTGGAATATTTTAAAAGTTGTGTATCAAGATAATGATACAGAGTATAATGTTCAATTGCAGATAATGAGAGATAAGTCCAAAACTATGAAGATGACTCACACAGAGAATGTGGACCAATTCATGACTAGAGTCATAGGCATAGTCAATCAGATCAAACTCATCAATGAAACCATTACAGATCAGAAGATTGTTGAAAAATTCCTTCGAAGCCTACCCAAGAAATATGGCATGGTTGTAACAACCATTTTGGAATCCAAATATTTTACAACCTTCATAGTAAAATAATTGACTCGATTACTTCATACACATGAAACAAGACTTAACTTTGCAGAAGATTCCATCGAGTAAGCTTTCAAAGAACAACTCTCTCTTGGCAGAGGCAGAGGATATAGAGGCAACAATAAGGGAGGAAAAGGAAGATCATAACATCATCATGCGCTAGAGCAACTGAGACCTTCACAAAACAGAACATAGAGAAGAAGAACATGGAGAAAATCGAATATCCAGTGCTATTACTACAAGATATTTGGGCATAATTATGAACACGAATGAAAAAAGAAATAGTCATATTAACAAAAATGTTGTCTCCATCTCTCCAACAATAAAGGAGAATCCTCTAAAATAATGCTTCTTAAACAAGACTTAACTTTGCAGAAGATTCCATCGAGTAAGATTTCAAAGAACAACTCTCTCTTGGCAGAGGCAGAGGATATAGAGGCAACAATAAGGGAGGCAAAGGAATATCATAACATCATCATGCGCTAGAGAAACCGAGACCTTCACAAAACGGAACATAGAGAAGAAGAACATGGAGAAAATCAAATATCCAGTGCTATTACTACAAGATATTTGGGCATAATTATGAACACAAATGCAAAAAGAAATAGTCATTTTAACAAAAATGTTGTCTCCATCTCTCCAACAATAAAGGAGAATCCTCTAAAATAATGCTTCTTTCCTGCCATCTTTCTAAAGATGATCACAATGAGGAACTTTGATTGTTGAACATTGGTTGCAACAATCATATGACATGTAACAGTGATTTACTTTCTTGCATTGATGTTTCCATAACATATGAAATTAATCTTGGAGATCGTTCCTATATTAAAGTTGAAGGACAAGGTATTTTCCATGTTCTTACCAAACAAAATCAGGATAAATGCATACTTGATGTTTATCACGTTCCACATCCGAAGCATAACCTCATTATTGTAGGTTAATTGATGGAACATGGTTATGATATAATATTCCAAGAGAACACATGTTGTATCTATGAAAAGCCTGTCAATAGAAGACTCATAATTTCAGCTCTTTTATTTTCTATTTTAAACCTGAAAAGGTAATTCGAGTTTCAGGTTGATGTAAGTGACTTTGCCATTTCATTTCCTTCAGAAAAATTCAATGCTGCAACGATTAAGTTGCAGTGATTAAGGCACTTTTATTTGATGGGTGTTCGTCCATAATTCCACTTGGTCGAAAGCTATAAGAGAGGTATAAGTCACAAGTTTGTTGATATGCCTTCTAGCCCTGTTATTGTGTAGCTATAGTATGCCAGCATCCTTTTGTTTTACATGAAAGTCATGTTCAACAATATGCATACTTTCAAGATGTACATTCAAGTTTGAGATAAGTAAACCAAGTAGTGGAATTTTTTTACCAATTCCATCATAATTTATTGTGTCATCTTGGTAATAAGGATGCTTCTTTTGATGGAGACATGGAAAATCTCAAGAATTTCATTGAACGACTCCAAATGGTACATAAAATAGTGCAAGATCATCTTGAAAATAGAAAAGGCAAGTATAAGTATCATATCGATCACAAACACCTAGTCGATGATGGAGTTTGGCGTCACTTTCGTTAAGAGAGGCCTGAAAGTGAAGAATAAGGAGAGAATGTCAAAATTCCATATTTTGAATATTTCGCTTAAAAATTCCTAAATGACCTTCCAAAAGACGCCATTCTTGACAGAAGAACAAGGATATCAAAAAGAGGGAATGTTGCTTACCTTCATGTGGGGCTCAAAGGCACATATCATTCTAAGGAAAAACAGATCGAGATTAGAAAGGTGAGGGAACTATACCATCAATTGTTGAACAACTGAAAGTGATATTTTGGGGTCTAGAAGCTTCTAGTGGGGAGGCATGATCAGTTGCTCAAAATAATGCTCAAAAAACAAAATTTTCGGATCAGTGTGGAACGTGAATGACCGCGTAGATCGCGACGTTATGAATCTGGTGCAACTCGTTTCACATAAAACCGACACCATATGCTCCTATAAACATGTTCTGTCCACTTTGTGAAACATGTATAATTTTGGAAGAAAAATTGCAGGGACAACCCAGTTAGTAGTCTGTATTGCTGACTGGGCATGCAGAGTGTGGTCAATGGAAATTTCTTCACCGAATTGTTTTGTGCCAAGTGGAATGATGGTATTGGTTCGTTTGTGGCTATTTTTTATTGGTTGGGTATGTGGCCAACCACATGTTGCCACATGGCCCAACTAGAGGCTGCCAAATGGAAACCCAGTAAGCCAGAAAATTCTGGGTCAAGTCTGAAGGAAGCAACCGGGGATCAAACCCGTGACCAACTAACACCAAGTGCCAAGCCAAACCACTGCGCCACACACCTAAGACTTAACATATAAGGGTTGGAACAAAGTTGTTATATAACAAAGTTTTTATGTTGGAGGGAGGGGGCCAAGGTCTAGCCCTAACCCTGTTCAACGTTGGAGGTGGGACCACGGGCAAGAGACTAGCCCCGTGCCCCTAGTCATAACCGTTAACATATAACATAAAATTATGATGGTTCTTGTGACCGTTGGAGCTGGGAACCGCTATTCCTAACCATAATCTATAACTATTGCAATAAAAATATCAGCAGCTCCACAACATGTGCGCACAACTGGTGTTAAGTTCAACGGTTAGCCCTAACCATTGGCACATGATTTTCGAATACTAGGACTCATTGAGAAAATTAACGCAACAATAATATCTCTGTATTTTTGGGAAATTTATTGCTGAAATAGCAAAAGTTTTGGCAGATTTCTAGGATGGTGCCAAATTTTGAGGAGTTTATGGAACGAATAGTGGAGAAACTAGAGGAAGTCATAAATTATTTAGTTTTTGGCCAAATTTGATGCAGAAATAGGCTAGACAGAAATTTTTGGTCATTCTGGAGCCGAGGGAATAGATTTCAAAGTTGTTTGAGCATTTTAAACACATGTAATCACACTTTGGAGCATAATAGAAGTGGGCTAAGCCATTGGAACTTGTACGAAGGAGAATTAGCCCATGAGGGGTATACTCCTTCATCATGTGCTATTGTGTTATTATTTATGGTGATTTTCATGTATGTTATATGTGGCTTTTTAGCATTTTGTTTATGTTAATTTTCTCATGAAATTCACATAAAAACACATAAAAATCATGTTCAACTTGCAATTAACCTCATAATTCACAAGCAATTTGTTTATATTTTGAATTATATCTTAGCACAAAAAAAGTAATATTTCCATTCACATGAGTCTTTCTTAATGTAGTTGTTTATTTGTGGTTAGAAATGTTGATAGGAAATTTTTCAAACAAGTATAGATTGGCACCCATTGATAGATGCATCATAGTCATATGACAAATTTTCACGTGGGGAAAAATTCTTATAATGGAGGAATGCAACTATTGTAGGTGTGTTTCCTTGATTTAAGTCAATTCTTGTTTGAGAGCATGACAAGTTTGTATAGTTTTTTTTGTTTGAGCTGGTATTATTGAAGGCCTTTAGTGATTTTCATAGTGCCATAGGTTGAGAATAGTGAGATTGTGCATAACTAGGAAAAATTTCGATATAAGCCATGAAATGTTGATCACAATCCATTTCCTCCAATTCATCCAATTGAATCTTATGAAGAAGAAGAAATTCAAAATCCACCTGCATATTCTAGGGAGAATTAGTGGGAGATATTGTGTTCATTGTATCAGAATATATATATATATATATATATATATATATACACACTCTCTGATACAATGAACACAATAGATATATATATTACAATGAGTTTGAGATGTTGGGACATAGATATCATGATCATGCATATAATTGGATCACACATTTTCTTGATAAGGTAAATTTGAATAATGATATTCATTTCATATATGAAAATAATGTTTAATTTCATCTGTGCTAAACAACATGCAAATTCCTATTCCTTGGAATTTTTGGGAAGCAAAGAATAACATTTCATATTATCCTTGGCCATTTTAGACCAGGGGTTGATTGACTACATATGATAATCCAAGGAACTGCAAGTATAGGAAAATCTTACTTTATTAAAGCTATTAAAAATTCCATTGAAACTTAGTCCTCTCTGGAGAAGATTCCCTTACTTATTTTAGCTCCTACAAGGGTTTCAACTTGCAACATATATGCAAGAATAATTCATTCAACACTTCCACTTGAAATGAAATCCATGCCACCTCTGAAAGGAGCAAGTTTAATGACCTTACAACAAGAGATGAATAATGTGAAGTATATATTGATCGATGAAATGAGTTTCATTAGAAAAAATCTATTAAAAAATATTTATAAGAGGCCTCAACAAGATTTCCCAGAAAATGAAAATATTGAAGTATATATTTTTTGATTAAATGAGTTTCATTGGAATAAATGTATTACAAAACCTTGATAAGAGACTTCGACATGATTTCCCAAAAAATAAGAAGATTTGTTTTGGAGGGAAGTCGATTATATTGTTCGGTGATTTGAGACAATTGTCTGATATTATAGATAAATCTATATAGGCATGTAAAGGTACTGCAAAATAATTATGGAATTCATTCACAATGGTTGTGACCCTTAATACCATGTTTCGACAAGTTGGAAAAAGTAATCAACAAATATATTTTTGTTGTTTTTAATGAATGTAAGGAATGTAATACCAACTATGGAAGATTGGAAAACACTTACGTATCATACAAATACATGATTGGATACTTCCCAAAAAATTCCTTTGATAAGGAGACACATTTGTGTGTGACAAATGATGATGTACAAAATCATAATAAGATTTTTTTATGAAGCCTAAATTTTCCCATTGCTACAAAAATAAAGGAAACTACATGAAAATATATGAAGAATAACTGGAACTTGAGTTACTTATTTCAATTGGAACTCGAGTGATGTTTACATAAAAAATATGGACTGATGTGGGACTCATAAGTGGTTCCCTTGGAATTGTAGAAACAAATTATGTACAAATGTGGAATTTCACCCCCAAAACTACCCACATATATTAGTAAGATTTGATAATTATATGGGAGTACCATTGGGTGAATCATCCCCTCAATCAATTCCTATTAACCTATAAAAATAGTTAATAGAAGACAACTTCCTTTAAAACTTGCTTGGGGCTTAAGAATCCATAACTCAAAAGGATTGACTTAGAGAAATATACTATTAATATTGGGAAGCAAGGGAGACATAGTATAATGTTTACTCCAATATATCAATTTAAAAATATGAGTGGTGTATAATTCCAACCTTCCTTTTCATATAATTGATATATAAAGAGGAAAAAGTAACGTGTGTGACGGCAAGAAAAGAAAAATATTAAAGATTGAAATCAATCACATTGTAAACTATTTTTTGATTGACTATTTCCTTAATGTTTGAATTTTTGATCATTCGGTATTCTAACTTTGTATTCAATGTTTTTATTAACATAATATATAAATTTAGATGTATTCCCATAACATATAATTTTAAAAATATATAATATATTTAAAATGATCACATAATTATATCTTCAACATATTTTTGGTGGCCACTTATGGATGAAACTAATGTAGATCCATCTGAACCCTGGATCTATCAAGCGCCAAGAAGGAACAAATATCTTGAGTTACAAACATTTCCTCAAGTTTTGCATTCAAAAAATAAGTTTTCACTTCAATACTTTTAATCAATATCAAGGTTGGATAGATCTAACGTTAAAATGGATCTTGGCTAGTTTATTCTCTAAAAAAATTATTAATGTGTTACAATTAAGATAAATATTTATAAAACTAATTAAGATATATTTAAATGGATTATTAAATGAAAAATATATTAGTGCTACTTGTTTAAGTTATGCTTTTAAGTATAATTTTTTCGGCAGATTTTAATATCGAATGTTTAAATGACAAGAAAAAGTTTTACGCCTTATTCCATACGGTGATGAAAATCTAATTTTCAGTCGTATAATCTAGAGAGAATTGATGATATTGAGTGAAAAATTGAGTACGGCCACATTTTTCATTCATAGTTAATGAATTCTTTTGAATCTCTCCAAAAAAACGTTAGAAAAATTGGCGTAGGAATTACTCGAAAAACTCGCTTCATTGTATGACACACAGATGTCACAGGGATCACACTAGAGATGTAACATTGAGATAATGATGTGGTGTTCAACTATTACTACCAGTTCAAACTAAATATTGGAGTGCGAAGCTAAGGGAACCTATTTTTTTTACAGATCCCTACACCTCATTATTTAATAAATTGCACAAAATATGAATTCCAACTTGATATTGAATTCATGTTATAACTCACCTGATAACTAGGTCATTTATCATTATAATTCCACGTGCAATAAATATGTGCTATTTTCGCAGAATAATATGTTCCAACACTCGAATGCTTTTCTCATGTTGGTGTATAAAGCAAAGAGCGCTTGCATTCGTGGCAATTTAGGTCCAACAGCCATGATAACTACTGCAATTTTGAGGCTTATCATTCTTAATAGTACATAGTATGTACTATGTACTATCAAATGGAAATGTAAGTAAAATACATGCAATCATATTATTGTATATGTGTATTTCTCAACCATTCAAATAAGTCATAGTCTAAGCAGCCTGATTTTTTTCCATGAAAATCATGGAAATTGTGACAAGTTTTTAATAAAATTCGGCAAATTTTTTTGTAAATCTGGGTTATAGCTATCAAAATTGAATATTTTGGGTTCCCTTAAGGTTTTTTATAGTGTTGAATTTATTTCCACTATCAAAAACATGATTCAACACTACTACTGCTAGATTTCGTAAAAAAATTTGCCCGAACTCTGGCCAAGTTTCTGGGAAATTCCTCCACCTTCATAGACAACTCCCTCAGATAATCATCAGACTATTGTCTAATTTCAAAAATTCAGGGTGACATAGAGTCAAGGTGATATGGTGTTTGGCGCAAATGCTAAAACCAATCATTTTATTGTGGAAGGGGAGTTTTTTAGATTTCGCGTGACATGGATTTTGGTGCTAATGCTAAAACTTATCATTTTAGTGAGGCAGGAAAATATTGCAATCAACATGGACCATTATTTAAAGCCTTAGGAAAAAGAAAATAGCAGAAAAAGATAGTGAGGCATATGGCTTGAGTATAATTAGAAAAGCTATCACATCTGTGGATACTGACTTATCCTAGATGAACACCATTAGAGTTTTTTAGACTGATGGGAATATACAAATGTGAGTTTAATGACATTTGTTAGCATATTCCTATTTACATATTTTAATACAGGAAAAACTATTTGCCTAGATATCTAGTTCATAGGTTGTATTTATCTCCGAGATTTGACGACATTTGGGTCTAGGGATACCCACATGGGACCAACATGGCATAGCTTATGTTGTATTTAATGTTTTATAGGTTGTCTTGTTTTGGAAGTAGAAGTTTCTACTGCATTTTATTTTAATTAACCTTAATTAGTTTTACATTATTTGTAATATCTTGTTGATATAAAATTATGATAGTGGGTGAGAGTAAAATTGGCGTGGTAGGATAGATATGGTTACCAAAATATATTGATAAATAATTTGATTAAATTTATATCTATAAAGAGATTATAATATTTTTTTAGTAAGTTCATATTTATATTAATTTTAAAGTGGTTGAAAATTTATAATGTTTAAATATTTTTTAGATGTTGATAATTGAATTCATTATCATTTCAACAAATTAATATTAATTTTAAATTTATTGAAAAATTTTAACTTTAAATTTTTTATGAATATACTTAAAATTATATATATATATATATATATATATATATATATATATAACTGAATGTTAAATTCTATTTAAAATCACAATACTAGATTTTAAGGAGAAACACTTAATAATTAGAAACATGTAATACGTTATATGTTTATTTTACATAAATATGAAAGGAATTACAAATATATTTTATTATAAGTAGTACACTATTACAATTTTTTTTATCAAGATTAAGAAGAAGTTTTCTATATAATTTTCAATATTGAATGATTTACATATTTTTTTCATATTAGAATAGGAACTACTAAATTTTTTAATTAGCAATGTAGATTTAATCTATTTTGACTGTGGATCTAGAATGAAGAGGGAATGAATCTCTCTAACATTTAAAAAAAAAAAACTATTTGGATATTTCATTTAGGAAACTTTTTCACGTCGCAATTGTTCTCTCTTTGAGTGCATGATATATGTATAATTAAAATAAATTTAAATTGGTTGATATATGTCATTTCTTAATTCCATGTTAAGTAGCCAAAAATTGAAAGACATATCACACGTTATTGAATTATTTTTATCAACGAAATCGTTTTTTTTTTATATGTATAATTGCTTTTTAAATGTATCTATGTAATTAAAGTTGATATTGAAATATCTTGTTTATAACTTATATGATTTTTTTTTTATTAACATTTAAAAATAAATCTTAAATGTGAAATATATATTAAATATTATATTATTTAGACGTTACCTTTATATTATGGTGTAGAAAGTATAATATATTTATATTTTATTATTTTATATATTTTTTTATATATAATTGAGATAAATTATTTTATTTAAGATTGATATTTAAATATTTATTCTTAAACCACATTAAATAGTTTTATTGTTAGAAAAATGGAGAGAGAAATTACACAACACAAAACCGCACTCTCATTTTATTGATCTCAATAATTACATATTTATAGTGTATAGATCAATCACTACTACACATCTAGATATCTATTACAACTCACACATAGGAAAACACCTACTTCTATTCTCATGCCTAGGGACTCATGATGATAACCTACAAATCACGTGACGCACATGACGTGGAAGAAATGTTTTCCAATACCCTCCCTTAATGCTTACATGTTACAAATATAAAAAATACATATCATAAGTATAGTATTAATCTTTGTCAAAAAAATTTCCAATACCCTCCCTTAATGCTTACATATTACAAATATAAAAAATACACATCATAAGTATAGTACTAATCTTTGTCATATTTTCCTAATATGATAATCACTAACACTCATATCCACTATGAAATATCACAGTTTCCGCTCTTTTCTTCACCACACTTTCGAGCTTCCAACTTGATCCATTTAAGACATAACCACTTCAGACCATTTTTTACGTACTTTGCAAAATTGATGCCTTTCAACCTCTTTGAGTGCAACAAGTCAATCTCGATATTGAATCATCCTATGGAAGTATCACCATCTAATGAATATATGGCCTTCCTCTAAATTCACGAATTATCTAGAATGACATTCTAACTATAGAATATCTTCAATAGACAATTCTGCAAATTGAGCTCATATAAAATAACTTGTATTGATGCTCCCTGAGCACGATAGATCACACCAACTTAACTTTATTAAGAAATTCTCCCAAAACACACCACAAGTCACATTAATTTATTAAATAATTGGTATATTCTTTATTGTTCTACCACATTTAATTATTTCACTATATATTGGCCTATATATATATATATGTTGAGTCGATATAGACCTCCTCGATCCACCTCACGAGCAACCATCACACCAATAAATAATGACAAAAGCTTATACGTTCAGATACATTTCGAGGATCATACGCAAAGAGTCCTTAGGGAGAGGCTAGATAGAACCATTCAAGGGGGCATGGTAATTAACTCGGCCAACTGAATCCACATTTACCTTAGACTCTACCGCTGGTGCTTCCACTTGGACCACTTAATTTGATGCAGAATCACTAGCTTTTGGCTTTGCTGCCCTTCCTGATGCTCCTGCTACTCGGTCTCGATCTATAACCTGGTCAACTGAATAATCTACTGACTCTGCAGAATCAATAGCTAGGGTTGTGGCTAGCTTGGCTTATATGTCTCTGGGCTTTAGGCTTAGATGTTAGATGGTCTCTGCCTGGCTTTGCTAGCTATGGGTATAGATCTTCGGTTCGATCACGAAGGTTAGATTCTTTATCTTGATCCCTAAGACCAGGCTCTACACCTCGATCACGAACTACAAAAATTGGATATTTCTCATGAAGGTCAGAATTTGGTGCTTCAACTACTTCTTCAACTGTACAATGAACTGAAGAAATGAGATCTACCGGTGCTCCGCCCCTAACTTATGCTGCTCTGACTCCTTCTGAGTCTCGATCTGGATCTGAACCTGGAGGAGAGGATATGAATCTGGGTGGTGGAGATACTGGCTCCATTGCTTATTGCTTTGTTGCTTGTACTGAAGCCTTTGTTAGTTCTGCATCATCGAAATCTTAATCTGGATGGTTCGGCACTTTCTTATTAATTTCTGGGGTTCGGTTGAAAAGGTTGTTATAATTTCTACCGTGCAAGGGCAATAACCATAGACCTGTTCCTCTAG
The DNA here is from genome assembly GCA_034641835.2 of Pinus albicaulis. Lineage (NCBI taxonomy): Eukaryota > Viridiplantae > Streptophyta > Pinopsida > Pinales > Pinaceae > Pinus > Pinus albicaulis. The sequence goes on along the minus strand of CM076572.1, from coordinate 1,018,024,303 downwards.
CATCGCACAAGTATCAGAGGATCATTGGTGTTACTCATAGTCGGTATAATTTCCGTTGAATCCCAAATAAGAATAAGGGGAGTGTAGAGAGGCTATCTGATGGGTTCGGTAAGGCTATACCTTGAAGGCTTATATATAACCCAACTATTCTCCAATGGCTGGAACAATATGGTTACCATCATTTTTATTACTTGCACACCGTTACTGCTACCAAAGGCTCGTTGTATGCAGTTAGAATTGGTTTCACGGGGCAACTGAGTCAATCTCTCAAGCTACCATTTTGATAAGATCCATTTAAACCCCCCCCCCCCTCATCCGGGACTTCCTTGTACCAGACATTATTGTTATAACACTGTAACAACAGCTCCCTGTTTCGGTCTTAATATGATGTAATGGATGGTGGGGAAAATTGGTACCTAGCATGAATTCTTGTGAATCCAATTATAACTATTGCTATACCCTGTACCTTTATGAAATAGATAGGGCATCTTGGGCGAGTCCACTCAATAGCATGCTAAACTCTCACCCCCGAAAAGAATAGTGGCAGGGTCCCAGTATGATTCCCTCCAACCCATTTAAAGCATTCCCGATGGGAAGGGCTACTCTTCCTTGCGCTGATGGAATATGGCATCTCTATCTATAGCAGAAGAAGGTGGGGTCCAAGCACTCACTATGTTCTATCTAGTACTCAATCCTCCCGCATTAGCCAGGCTTAAGGTAACGGTATCTTATCTTGAGGTCTCGCTAAAACAAGGAACATTACTGATATGATGCGGTTTCCCATATATGTTCATTTCATACAGCACGGTTTTACCAATCAATAGGAGGGATTAGAGGAACAGGGAGGATTGGATGGAAGAACTAGTTCTCACCGCCAATAATAAGAATAATAAGAAAGGGGTCGATTCTGCCTGAACAAAAAAGAAGAAGAAGAATAAGGGCCGATTCACTAACTCTGCTTAGATTCCTTCTTCTTCTCCCCATATTCCTTCGATAAGAAGAAAGGGAGGGGGAATCATTACCTCTTATTACCAACGAACGCTATATAACAAGAAGTCTTCCAGCAAGCCGGATTGGTAGTACTTCCAGAAGAGAAGGGTAGGCAACAGGTACCACCAGCGAACAAAGGTATAGTAGCAGTGACAACTTTTCATTTGCCAATGTTTCCTAAATTACTTATTGGATCGAATCAATTTCTTAAACTAGCTTAGATGATCCATGTATTGTTAGAGCTAATCTATCTCTCCTAGAATTTCTTGTGACATCTTAACCCGCCTTTATTAAGCAAGTGTTCTGGCTAAAAGTAGTTCTTTACCTAGTAGGCTATGATCCTAACACTCAGATTAACACGATCCAGTTTGAGTTCAAGTTCCAAAGCTTCTAGACCCAAATCTAAATCCGTAGATTTTTGACGCGTTAACATGGCGTTTGAGTAGGGAATTGATATCAAATGAACTTGGCCTTGTACTATGGTCAATTCCTATGTATGAACCTTGGGTGGAGATTCTGTAATCTACACCGATTCAATAGGAGCCAGGTCTAACACACAAAAAGTTGTTAAAAATACAACTTTTATAGTCCAACATTGAATCTTTAGTTTATATAGTCTTGGCCTATATATATAATATATATATATTATATATTATTTCACAATATAATAACATACTAAAACTACACTATTGCCAACATATATATGTTTGTTTATCATAGGCTTATATATATATATAACCAAAAATTCAAAAATTACAATCCAAGAAACTTGTAACTTTCATATTTTACAATCCAAATAGTTTAAAACTTCGGAAATGCAGCCATATTTTCTTGATAACTGCACCATTACTACCCCACACACATATATATATTTTTAATACAACCATTAATTCAAAAATTACAATCCAACAAACTTGAAACTTTCATATTTCTTTCATATTTTACAATCCAAATAGATTAAAACTTCGGAAATGCCGCCATATTTTCTTGGTATCATTACAAGATTAGAATAATTGATACACATAATTGATGCTTGAATTTGAAATGTTCCATACAAGGTTTGAGAGTTGAAACAGTCGATAACTCTCATAATATACTTAGAAATTAAGGGCTCCTTGTGGTAAAAATCTGTTGACATTGTGCACAAATAACCCTATGCTCCTTTGCAAGCGGTGAGGTTGGCCCCATATTTTACATTATGACAGCACAACATGCCTTCTCTCACATGGTTGGCACCGCTTTGGGACACAAATTTATTCAACGGTGTGCCATCAAGCGATCCTTAAATGATTAACTATTCCCTTACGAAGGTAAGAGAATTGCAGTCTCCCACGCAACTTCAAAGTGACTTCGCCCTCAATTACTAACCAGTCAGCCACAACCGGAATCTCCTTTGAATTCACACCAGTTCTTCTCTCGCATGGATCCACGATCCATCCCAAACATATTATTGCTGTGCAGATCTATCTCACACAACAAGCACAGAAATTGGGGGACCCTGATGTGAAGAAGTATTTTGTTAATATCCTTTACCATTTGCTGCAACATATGGTACTGCGTGTGGGAAGAAACTGAGAGATACACAAGATTGAGTGTTGAGATCTGGTTTTCTCCCATGCTACGACAACAATTATTCACACGCAAATCTAAATTCTCGCAGTCTCACATCTCCTTCCCTATATAGGTTTAAACACTGTTAACGCAAAATAAAAATATGAAACCCGATGTGTTGGGGTTAGATGGAATGTGAACGGAATTGCGAAATGTCATTGCGATTGCTAGAACTAGGCCAGAATATTCGCATCAACTAAAGCTAATGCTCTCGAATTAAAAGCATTCAAGAAAAATGGCCCCTTTGATGGGATACACCACTTTTCTCTTGACATTTCGGTTGTGAGCATCAAATCTGAATCCCGGTAGACCCGACGGCCTGCGGCTCCAACTGAGATCTGCTCATAGGAACAACCACACGAAATCTTAATGTACACATATAAACTACAACTAATCGAATTATAGAGCAATAAAAACCATAACTCTCTCACATCTTCCTGGCCCTCTTTTGAGGGAGTCAAGCGTCATACCATGTTCGAAAAATATAAAGAGAAATTAAATTTAACAAAAAAAAAAAAATACACTTTGTTTTATTGATTTCAATGGTTACATATTTATAGTATATATATTATTTATTAAGATATATTTATATAGCTATTACAACTCTTACATAGGAAAATAAATACTTCTAGATTCATCTCTATGAACTCATAATAACAATCTTCAAATTACAGAACACATCACACGAAAACATTAATTCTTAAATAAATTATTAACTATTGAAAAAAACCAACTAGGAGCAGGATTATCACTTTTTAATAGATACAAAGGATTTAAAATTCCAAAGACAATTACAAAATGATGATTCCTCGTGAGTCTTAATTTAAGGTACTTTTAAATCATAGGTATCAAATCGAGAATTTCAGTCTCCAAACCTATTAAAAATACAAAATCTTGACTTGATATTTTCGTTGTATTGCAATTAATTTCATCTGCTTTTTATTCATCAAATACAACACTCGTTTTGACATTTGCAATAACCATATTCCTGAAGTAAATGTTGTTATATTACATTAGCATGCGAATTCAATTTATTGTAATGATACGTACCTGTAAGTAGCTCAAGGTTTCGACTGACTATTTTTTAGGGCTCGACTGAGTGCTTCTTATATATATATATGATAAGGAGAGAAATTTAAAAGTCAAACTAGTAGAAACCAAATGTAAAAAAATAAATTTTTTAAAATAAATATTTAAAAGGTAATAATTAAGTTGATACATATGAATAGTTTAGGTATGTTTATAGACAATAATAAGTTAAGTGGATTGTTGAGATATGATCTATATATTTTGAAATATTGAGAAGGTTAATTATGTTATTTTAATTGAATTATCTTAAATTAATTAATGAAAGAAATTGCTATATCAATATGTATCATATTTGTATGTGGTATTGGTAAGGCATAGTATTGGATCATGATATTGTAGCAATTTTTTTTTACAAGTTAATAATTTTCACATTAAATTAGGGGTGAATCCGCATAGTTAAAAATATTGTTTAACTTATATATTAGTTATTTTATAATTAATAATAATAATAATAATAATTTAAAATAAAACCATACTTTATGTAATTTTTAAATATGGGGACCATGAGATGTATGGTTAGACACAATTTTTCTAGAGAAGTTATGGCAAAGCCTCATGAGATAATAGTTCCTCACGAGTTAAGGTTCGTTGTTATTAGATTATATGAGAATCCTATTGCCAAGCTTAAGGCCACCTAGGTTTGGTCTATTGATATTAAATGCAAGATCGATGTTCTCCTATCCCCTAAGTTTTTTTGAATTTACATTGACAAGCTTGAGGAATGCTTAGAAGTTGTTGGGTGTGAAGGACCCAATCTCGATAAGTAGCTTAAAACCCTCTACAATTTTTTTTTCTAAGATTGGCATGACTGTTAATACTGACAAGACTAAAGTTATAATTATTAAATCCAAAAATATTGCCTATGATAATTTTATTTAGGATAACAATTACTTAGAGAATGTTTCTTCTTACAAATATTTAAGTATTAACATCCACCACTAGCTCAATTGGAACCACAACATTTAGAAAAATATTATAGGTGGTTGAAAAACTTACTATAAGCTTGAAAACAATTGTAAGACGATTTATATTTGGGATTGGAGTAAAAAAATGTTCGTCTTAGAGACTCTCATCCCCCCTGTTATTTTATATGGATGTGAGGTGTGGGGCTCCAGTCTACCTATTGACTCATCGAGAAAGATTGAAATGATCCAGAAGAAATTTATAACCTACAACCTCAAGATTAAAGGTAATACTTCCTACCCTATTCTCTTAATTGAGGCTAGAATAAGGATGTCAGGCCTTGTCTCTATCATTGAGAGATAAAGGAGGAAATCATTTTGGGGAATAGGGATAATATTAAAAACCTGGATACTTCCAAATTTGAGGATAATTTTTGGAGTGATAAGGATTTAGTGGGGAAAAGAAAGTTAAGATACTACCCCATGCTTGCTAACCAAAATTACATTTTGTCTTAACCAATGGTAAGAAAAGAATGAATATTCCAAGGATTAGAACTAATTGTGACGTTGGTCTATTTCCAATACACCTTGGGATGAGAGAATATTCCTCCTTTGCGATACTAAGAGAGTTGAAGATGAAAAACACTTTCTCTTTTATTGTCCACTCTCATTTCCAAAACGTTTTCTCCACCACCAACCTCTCCACCGCCAACCTCCTTGACTTTTTGGGTCAACAAATCTACAATGACCCCTAAACTTTTCTCCCCCTCCTTTTTTATCACATAATTAAAAATTTAAATAATACCAACATCATACCAATTTCAATGACGTTAATCATCATCATCATCATATTAAGATTTTTTTTTTTAATACTTATTATCACTTATTGATAACCATATAATTTAGGTAACTCTCCTACTTATAATAATATTAATAAACTTAAGTCTGTTGGATCTTGGTTAAACAATGATGAGGCAGATTGTTATAGCACTTATCACATATTCAATTCCCTTCCCCGATGGAAGTGATGTATCTGGACATGTTGTTGAAGAAAAGGAAAAATAAAAAGAAGAGAAAAATGAAAAGTACTACCAAACTTACAAAAATAAATATTAATAAACTAAAAAAATAAATAATTTGTTAACATTTTTTTATATTTATATATTTTCAAACATATTTTATGTGTTGAACGGTAATGTAAATATAGTCTTCTATGATAAATTACAAAATATGAGTAGTTAAATTACTAAATGTTAAATCAAAATAATATAATTATAATACTAACTTTAATAAAAAATAATTTAAAATTTAATCTAATCACAATTTTAATATATCATTAAAAAATATCTATTTAGTATTATTTATAATCAATATATATATATATATATATATATATATATATATATATATATATATATATATAAAGATACTATATTAATTTTAAATGTTAAAATGAGATAATTATATTTATTATTATTTTTTAAAAGTTGGTCCTTTTGTATTAAGGCAAATGAGGATTAGTTTGACCAGATTTTTTTCCTTGTAAGAAGAGAAATTAAATTAAGAATTTAAGTTTAAATTCTTGAAGTTGTAATTTTTTTTGGTACATTCATCTCCCAAATAATGGCTTATCTCTTTCTAAGAATGATTAACTTGCTGTCAATTTTTCCTCTAACTTTACCAATCTCATAGAATTTTCTTTCTAATTCAACGTGTACCTCTCTAGTCTAACCTTGTACCAACCATAATTGATGAAGTGACAAATTACATACCATTTACAAAATATAACAAGAAATGCACCTTCTTTCACGAATAATTACATTTTAATATAATTAAAATTACACTAATAATTAGATTTCATTAATGATGGAAGATATCATGGTTCAAATTAAGTAGGGACAGATGGTATGGAGATTTATCAAACTCACATATCATTAACAAGCAAGGAACTTGTGTATGAGTACAGGAGTACAATCTACTCTCATTTTTGTAACGCGTGGTAAACTATAATCATTTGATTGCTTAAAAACAAAATAAAAACGCTTAATGGTTAGACTATCATTGTGAAAACATGTTTAGAAGAAATATAAATCGACACATGAAAATTTTCATCACCCCATTCTAAAAGAACGTAAAAACGTCAAATAATTATCTGCTCGGTTTTGTAATCTGCGCAAGTAGGCGAGGTTTTCAGTCAGTTAGTAATATACATATATTCCATCGCCACTTGGCGTTTAAATAATATTTGAGGCAACTAAATCCCCTGAATATCAAGCTTGTGACCGTTGTTCACGGGCTGAGCATATGAACTCTCAACAAAAACACTATTTCTGGAAAAGAAAGCTTTCACGGCTTTATAGACTAATTACCAGCCGCATATTAAGAGGAACTAAAGCCAGTAATTTGATTCCCAAAGATTGATCAATATTTTGAATGTTTCGGGTCGGGGAGAATAATATATCCAATATTCACACTCTCTTCCAAGCGTGGTGTATAAGCCAAAAACAGTTTGATTTCTGTTGCACTCATCTTTTTGGTATTGATCAAGTGGATAGGCCATTCTGAAATCTATTTTGAATACTTAAAAAGTAATGAGAATGATTTGCAAGTTTATTAATGCATGTTATTTGCGATTTCTGAAATCTACTCTGCATATTAAAAAAGTAATGATAATAGTTTGAAAATTTATTAATGCATATTATTTGTGATGTAAAAGAAAGAAAGATGTTAAAGATAATGATAATGATTTAGATATTTAATAATTCGAAAACCTCAATATAATATCACAACCTTGACCCAAATTCAACTTCCTAATAAATTTTAACATAATATCAAAGCTTCACCCAAATCATCAAACAAAGTTACCCGCTTTTAAATACCCGATTTCAAAAATTCCAAACGCAAGTATATTCATTCTTTTCCTAACACTGTGAATTACCTGACCGCTGACGATACCAAATTAGCTCACCGCTAACGATACCCAAGAAGTCGTCGATTTTCTTCCCTTCTTGAACAGGTAGAGCTGACAGTTTCAACATATAAAGAGAGTACTTATAATTAGTGTTATTTTATGATTTTCAAAAACTTCAGCCTTGTTTATAATAGATTAGATGTCGAATTGATTAATTATATTCCATTGCTAATTTTAACGCACTCAATTTAAGGGTAGGCAGAAGTTGTCTCTAAAGGATTCATTTGAGATGAGATGATGTTGAATGTTTTGTGAGGAGAGGATGTTGAATGTTTTGTATGTTATGGTGTCTTGTAATCTCACATAACATTATAAAAGCTTGTTTATCTTTGTCGTTTTCCTCCATGTGGCGAAGTCCCTCTTGGTCATGAATTTGCGGTTGATGGAAGAACCTGTGTGAGACTCCCGCTCTGTTGGAGTTAATGCTTACATTCCATATTTGAGAAGGTGGTTTGTGATGGTTGAGAAATTCTCTCAACCTCTTTGTCTAATTTAGGAATAAGTTGGATCTCAGAAACTCTATTTAATAGAGTAATCTGAATGTAATCAGTGTGTGTGAGTGTATTTACACATACACCATTTGTGAATAATATATGATTATGTTTCTGTAATTGTGTGATTTTAGTAATTTCTATCATGGTATCAGAGCACAGGATGAGAGGCGTGTGTGTAATTGAACTTTGTTGAGTGATTGTGACGTGTTTGTGAATCTGGCATGTGTGATTGTGCAGAATTCGTGAGTTTCCTGAGAGGATTAGTCTATGTGATTTGTATAAATAACTCTCATAACTCTTCAGTCACAATCAATGTGCAGATGCGCTCGGTCAGTTTCTGTTGCTGGAACTTCTAGATAACACGATGCTGCTGATGCGTATATATAATTGGCCCAAGAAGCAGTAGATCTGGTTTGATTTTGTAGTGGGAATCGCTTTTTCAAGATATTTTTGGGAAAATAGCGGTCGGTAAGCATGGTCGTCACGATAAGTAGGCATCATCGTCGCTGTGTTTTAAAGGGACAGTGATTATCTTTGCTGGGGTTTGTATTCTTGCTGTATGGATGATGAACTCATCTTCACATGCACCAACAGAAAGACAAAGCTTTAATGGCATTAGGAAAATCACCCTAGAGATCCGGGGGAAACCGAGGAATGCACCTTACATCTTGAATCACTGAAGGCATCGAGAGGAAATTCCAGATCCTCCTATTTCTGTATTCAAGAAAATCGTCACCATCTCCTTTATCAGTGCATACGTGGTGGATACAGATGTAACGGTTGCAGAGGATATGGTTATGGTTTCTCATACTGATGCAAACCCTGTGGCTTCAATCTCCATGAGTCCTACACTCGGGCTCTCGAATCTCTTCATGATAATCATTTTCATCAGCGTCATTCGCTAATCATTAGAAGAGAATGGGAACTACATTTACCCTTTCCAAAATGTGAGCACATCCTTCGACTGCCGGAAAATCCACAGAATTTACGCATGAATTGTGGTATTTTTTCATGTAGAATGTATTGCTACGTGGCAGAGATATGTATGTGAAAAATGCAGTTAGAAAGTGAAGGTCGATATGGGTAAACAAGTGTTGTCGTGGACGCCTGCAGCTTTAAATGCCTTAGAACGGTGTCTCCAAACGAGAGTCTCTGTTTTGTGTTATATAGTGTGTTAAAAAAAAATTTGGGTTTAGTAATATTATTATTTGTAAATTAAGTGAAGATGAATTTTCAAACTAAAAGGTCATTTTGTAACATTGATTCTAGATACATTCTATATTTAGATGGCTTTTCTAGATAACTGGCGAATACAACAGTTGGCACCCATGTATCTCGGTGGATGGGAGCTCGTCCATAGAATGACTAGGAGTTCAACGATTGCAAAATGTAATCAATTTTTTTTAAGAGATCAAGTGGCAGTAAGGCTCAATATGGATGGTTGTCCAAATAGTATGGCAATTGCGGATCTAGGGAAGGATCCCTCATTAGTGGTAGATATGGAAGTGGTTTCCTAATGAGGTTATGCGACAGATTGGGATGCTGTCCAGTAATTGACTTCGGGAGGTCCTTGATTCGGGAGTTGAGGAAGGGAACTCGGGAATCCAACTTGCCAACTACACCTTTTCGAGGGTTATGAAGCAACTTGATGGAGCATCTACTGATAAGCTTGATTATTTTGTTATTTTCATGTAATGTAATCATTAAGGGGGGATGTTGGAGTTAATGCTTACATTCCATATTTAAGAAGTTGGTTTGTGACAGTTGGGAAATTCTCTCAACCTCTCTCTCTAAATTAGGAATAAGTTGGATCTCAGAAACTCTATTTCATAGAGTAATCTGACTGTAATCCGTGTGTGTGAGTGTGTGTGCACATACACCATTTGTGAATAATATATGATTATGTTTTTGTAATTGTGTGATTTTAGTAATTTCTATCTTCATCAAGAACTTCTGGTTGAGGATAAAAATGGGGAATCTATTTCCATTTCTCCTCATTCAAACATAAAGTTGTTGCTCCTCTTGATCTAACACAGACTTATATGTTTACAAGTCATATTATTAATTCTGTGAGGTCAATTACACTTCATTTTGTGCTGTGTGTTGGAATATAACTAGCATGGTAACAAAAAAAAAATATTTTCTAACACAATTTAAAAGTAATTTATATGTTAATGTAGTAATTATATTAAGTAATGGTATGTATTTATATGTTATTTATTTTTATATAAATGATATAGTAATTTCATAATATTAAATAAATATGAGAAAATATATATTAATTAAAACAACAAGATAATTAATATTTAAAATCTCATAGATTAGGTAACGGCATGATCTCATAAATTAGGTAAAGACATGCCCAAAATATACTAAAATCTTACATGTGGATTAGATAAATCAGTTTGCCAACTTTTATTAGTAGATCCTAGATGTAATTATATATTTTAGTATGATATAATTTATTTATTTATTTATATACCATAACTACTAAGTATGGATAATATTAATTTTCTAATTTTAAAAATTAATAATTTACATTAGGAAGATAATGTTATATATTAATTATTCAAGTTAATATAAATATAACTTAAATTAAATATATACTTTTAGTTTATTATATTTTAAGGTTAAAAAATGAAAATGATTAAATAGCTGAAATGGAAATATATGTTTCATAATTTGAACACAAATTCTAATTACGCTGATAGGCGTAACCCCTCTATTAGAATTGAATGATTTAATCATATTTTAATTAATTATTTTGATTGGATGGTGTAAATTTAGAGATGTCGGTATATTCTCTTCATCACCACTCCATCTATGAATCAAATTGAAACTGATAAATTCCTTGCATATTTAAATCAAGTGTTTAAACCATGTTTAAAATAATTTTTTACCAAACCCTAATTAAAATTTTACTATGCCTGATTATTATGCCGTGAAAACGTGGAAACATGGGTGGAAACGTGGAATGTAATGGCCAAAAGGGTTAACATTCTCCAACGTGCCCAACATGATGGTTCAAATTCAGAAATGTTAACATTCTCCAACGCACCCATCATGATGGGTTAATAAGTTTTGAAATGTTAACATTCTCCAATGTGCCCAACGTGATGGTTGAAATTATGTAATGCTCCCAATTTCTTTCAAACCATAAGGCCACCCCGTTCAGAGTAGCCGAGACATTTGGAGGCAGAGAACCAGGCCTGTGGCTGCTCGGATCGAAGTAAGAAATCCTTTCCAAGAGCTTCACAGCTATAGAACGCTCTCGACTGTAAGCTTTTGAATACTTCTTGTTTTCATCCTCTTTATTCAAAGGTTTCAGATTTAATTTCAATACGTTGTTTGTATCATGGTAGGGTTCTGGTTTCAATTCAAGTTTCACAGTTACTTCGCTTCTGTTTGAGTTTGATTAGTTGACGATCCGAAAATTTTTCCTGATCTTCCCGTGGGATAATAGCCACATGACACATATGGACATCCAAAACCCTAGGATTTGTAAATGGAGATTAGGGATTGATTGATCACTTGGGGTAAAGGAGATTAACTGTATCTCTTATCCTTCGAAACATATCATCCATACCGGCTGGGCTTGAGAGCAGAAGGATATGAGGATCGAACCCATTTGTATATTTCATCAGATCATCAAACATATTAGCTATATAACTCATTTCTTGAAATACACCATATGTAGGGGCTGGGATCGGTGGTAGAAAGACGGGCTGGGCTCTTAGGGTCTCCACCACTTTGGAGCTAATGTTATTATGTCCATACAAGGAATCAACTAATGTTGACGGCAGTGCCGAGCAGAATTCATTTCGTGCACCTTCGGTGGGTGGATCCGATGAGGGTTCCGAATTTTTTTTTGCTTGATCCACTACTACTCTTCCTTTGCTATTCCTTTTGTTGCCTTTGTCGTTAAAGTAGATTTAAACAATAATGTAAATATGTTCAATAAACCTTATATTTTATCAAAACTTGAACGATCTTGACTCAAGATCCATAACAGCCACATTTAGGCTTTAAAACTCCTCTCATCAGAGAATGGATCTCCCATTATGCTCTAAACTCGTATTTTCAGAGACTGAATAAAAACGGAAGTGCAAGTTTACCCAAACCAGCATGAACATGGTTGAGCACAGAAGAAAGAGTATAGATTTCATAATTTTAATAAATGGTAAGGGATGGCATATCAGAACATGAAATACACTATTGGAGTAAAAATATTGGCCATGGATAAAGAATTTTAAAGAATATTTAAAAAATAATGCAAATGTATTCCATTCAATAATACCTGGATTTACAAAAGTTGAATAGTCTTAAATGAAGATGGAAAACCACCACATTTACACTATCAAGACACATTTTATGAAAGAAAGAACGTATCTCACATTATTGTAACTCATATTTTCACAAAATCGAATGAAAAGTGAAATGCAAGATTATACCAAACCAAAATTATATGAACAAGGTTGAGGAAAGATATAAGAATATAGATGATAAGTGATGGCATATGAGAATAGTAAATACATTAATGGAGAGCTATAAATTCTAAGGATTATGGTTCAATTTGTTTTGTCTTGCAGGCTCACAGTATGGGTAAACCCCGTTATTGCATTGGTGAGGTTGTACAATGCATCCTATGTTACATCTATCCCTAAAACAATACATTTGCTTATTTTTTCATATTTATTTTAAATGACTCAATGTTACTGTATGAGTTTGGTCATTCAAATCAATGATTAAAATTACCCTGTTCAAGCGTGTAAGGTTATGCAAGCTTAGCAAGAGTTTAATGGTGTTGATCCCTTTTGGGTTTGTTTGTACATGCTCTATGGACTAATCATGGCAGAGACCTCTAAGGTATTGAAATTTAATTATAATTTCCACAATTGTGCCAATTATTTTTAATAGGTTTATTTTCGTTAAACCTATTCAAAACCCTTGTTTATTTCCTCGGCCTCTTAAGTTACACCAATTTTAGATTGCAATAGCTACTCGTTAAACAAAGTCTACTTTTTTTCTTTTCTTAGTTAACCCTCGCTTAATTTAATCTCTTATGTATGCATTCTTCATGTCTACAGGTTATATTATGGTCTCTCATCATTTAGTGGTTTCTACAAAAGAATTCAATTCCATAATTTGAGTAGTTGTAAGAATTAAAATTGAGGAATTTTGTTTCTATATAATAAATTTCCTTTGCACTATTTACTTGAAATCCTTAGAGATTTCAATTCTATACTCTGAGTAGTTGTAAGAATTAAAATTGAGGAATTTTGTTTGTATATAACAAACTTCATTTACATTGTTTACTTGAAATCCTTAGATTCCAACTAGAGTGCTATCTTGTTTAATTATGATGTATAGACATAGGGTTTTGGGTTTTCCCTTTCTTCATAGAATTTATTTAATATTTTTTAGGAATGTATAACCAAAATATGTTTATTTAATAATTTGCATTATAAAAAGCTCAATTTAATTTATAGATAAAATGACTTTCTTCAGAAAATTTTGACAATATATTTTAAGTTTAAAATACATTTTTAAATGCATAAATGAATTGTCTTAAAATACAGATTAAACAACTCAATTTTTTCAAAAATATTTGAGAGATTTCTTCTTACATTAACCAGAAAAAAATTATTTTGAAAGAAGTCATTTCATCTATTAGTTATACCATGCAATAAAAAATAAACAGTTAAAATATTTTATTTAAATATTTATTTAAATTAAATATTAAAAAATAATAGCCATAATAAAAATGCATTTATTCATCATTATATAAATTAGGTGTGAATAATATTTTTTGGGTAAATATTTTATTTCATAAATTTGGTATAGTGGTATATTTAATCATTAATTATAAATATATATAATCATCTTTTTATAATAATTATTTTTTTGTTTCAAATAATATTAATGATTTTTCTAGAGATGTTTATTTTGGAACAAAGTTTCCAAAAATTTAACATAATTATCAATAATTATTAGTTGAAAGGTATAGATTTAATCTCTATTGAATATTGTAATTTTTTTTAACAATACATAAAAGTAGATGGTTGAGATTTACCTTCAAAATAATTGTTTTTTTTGTCTTTTTAACTATTGTAATAATGTTCTTCTAGCTCATATGATTTTATACATTGTGTATATGTGCATTTTACTATATTTGTAGATGGAAAATTGCATATCTATATTACTTATTTTATTCACGATTAATTGAAAATAGTTTTGTTGATATCATGTCTGTTTTCTTTTATTTTACGTGATTTCCTTGTTTTGCCACGGATCTAGCTATTTGGAGTTATATTCCATTTGAAATTCTTGAAATTGTCTTCCTTTGGCTCCCTTTATATGTTGTGATAAATTTTAGCACTGTTTGTCAACAATGGAAGAATGTTTTGCAAAATCCTTCTTTCTTATTTCGTTGCAAGCATATCTGTATAAATGAATTTGGATATATGCTTGCTTTCCTCAATAATGAAGACAATTATTTTGCTACTAAATACCTTAATCAAAATGGGCACATATCTCGTTTTCATTTGTGATTCATAGATTCAAGATACAAATTAGAGTCTACTATTAGACCGATGGTAGTTTTATATTTACCAACAAAATTCTCCCATTCACGAAACTATTTTGTAATGAATCCATTTACAAATGCCTTAAAAAAAATTGGGCAAATACGAATTGGAGACTGGGGATTCTTTTCGTTATTGGAAAATGTGAGCAACAACAAATATGACTGGGTTGTTCTAAAACATATCTATGATAGAATGCAGTCTAAATTTTATGTTTACAGTGGTCTTGATAGGGTTTGGCAAAGGGTTGATCTTCCATTTGGTGGCACTTCACCCCCTCAGAATGGAGTGTTTTATAAAATTAAATTTTTTTGGATCCATCTCTACACGGAGTATGAAGATTATTCTCAATATGGGTATACAATCTACTGGTTTGATGTAATAAAAAATGAATAGGGATTTTCATTTGTTCCAATCACTGACATACGGTGTATGTCACTAGAAATATGCAACAATCAGTTGATATGTCTTATCGATGATGGCTCCACTTCTGTATGGTCAATTGAATAAATAGGTAATTTCCAATTTGGACATTCGTGTATTGAACGAAGAATTGACTGCTTTGAAGATGATTGGGGCTTGAGATGGAAGTTGTTGGAAGAAAAATATACAGATATAAATATCAAATGTCCCGGCTATCTTCCATTTTGAATAGTGCAAGGTGTGGTTCTTATGTGCAAATGCGATGAAGTTCCTTTCCTACTATATGACATGATGACTGGCCTCTGCCTCCCAACAGATATTGATAATTCAGATAATCAACAGATGCATGGATTCTGGTCTCCAATGTTGCAGGATTGCAATGATTTGATCGAGTCTAGAAATTTTTTTGCAATTGCTCCCCGTATGGAATCTATTAATGAGATTCTACCATTAGATATGGACATGGAGTCTTAGGCTATTAGTGATTTTCTATTCTCTCTGTCGTTATGGAAAATATTTCTTTTTTTTTTTACTTTACATACTTTTGGGTATGTATGCTAAGACTTTAAAATTACCAATTTGTGGATATTTATATGGGTCCATTCTGAGGGGGTGTCTTCTATATGTGTATGTATCGGATGTTGAATATTGAATTCCATTGCAATTTCCTCAAAAATATTTATTTTATGTCTCGTTTAGTTCTCTTAAATGCATTTGAATGTGTTTGTATGTTATCCATTTTTCTTTGTTTTTATAATTATAATTATTGTCACTTATTTTATACATGGTGTTTCAATTAGTTTTTTCTCATTGATTCTCAAACAATGTTATATCTTTAGGTTATTTTTATTATTTAAATTTAAATTTTGATGGTATATAGTTCCAAATATTTAGATATATTTCAAATTCATATAATTCTTTTAGTATTTTCTTCCAGTTCATTTTATGTTTTCATAACTTTGTTTGGTTGGAAAAATACCGTATACGATTTTAATTTTTTTATGTGGTTGGAAAAAAAATGTGTTCATTTTTTATTCTTTCGTGTTTATGTATATTAGATATATTATATGTTCCATGTTTATTGTTCTATAATAAATATGTTATTATTCGTTGTAGACACGTCATCTGAATGTACAAGCAAGCATACAAGAAAAAGGAATCAGTCACCAGCATCGTGTGACAAGTCTAATGAAAGTCGTTGTTTACGGTATCAACAAAATAAGGACACAGTAAATGAGCATAGGAGAGATAGATATCATATAAGAACAAGTGAAACAACTCTTAAAAATGATTTTATGATTCCTCGTAAGTATCGTACTATGGATGATATCATGGAAAGAACATTTCCCCCTGATAGTTCATTGCCAGAATATGCTCCTCGTCAGCATAATTTCTTTTTTCAATGCTCTCCTGAAAATTTCATAATATTGGGGAAACATCTCGCAATAGGGAAGAACATAATATTGGTAACGTGGATGCAAATTTTCACTTTAACCCTTCTATCTCCGCAATTGCATCTTGTGAGAAAGGCAAAAGGTTGCAAAATATCCATGGTGGAGGCAATGATGACATTGTATGTGATGACTTAGATGATAGTTTGATTGGCCATTTGTTTGATAATTTGCATCCAGGTGGTTGAAACATCGTCCAATCTCCCTTCTCTAAATAATGTTGTCCCACATACATATTCAATCATCCCTGATAGCATTTCGCATGGAACAATGGAGGTAACCCAATGATATCTTTACATATGTTGCAATAGTGGTTGTTTTATTACATTCCTCTATTTAATTTTTTTTTATTAATAAGGTATTTTATTCTATTGGAATATGATACACCTTATTTTAATAGAGGTCTAGAAATTATCTCCCCAATTCTTCCATCTACTAATCTAAGAATTGAATATGAAGCATGTCATAACCTTCTACTGCATTCTCCTTGACAATCAAATCGACAAACTAATGTTAATGTTATTAGTATTTGATTTGATTTTTCATTTTTTGAATTTTTGGTACATTGGACATGAATTTTATTGCATAATTTATTTTCTTCAAACAGGACACAACCCATTTCAATAGAGGCGTACAAATTAAATTCGTATATGATTCATCTACTGATGTTATAAGTGAAGAGGAACCATCTCATAGCGTTCATCCACATCGCCAACAAAATGTAAATGTTGAATGAATTTGATATTTTCCTCCTTTTTCATTTATTTTTAGTTGTACAATTTTAAATCTTTATTTTTTGAACATTTAATTTTATAGTGAATTTTATTTTGTTTTAACAAGAAACAACTAATTTGAATAGAGGCGCCGAAACTAACTCCCCAGATGTTTTATCTACTGATGTTAGAAGTGAAGAGAAACCATCTGGTACACTTCATCCACATTGCTAAACAAATGTAAATATTGAATGAATTTAGTTTGTTTTTCATTGTTTCAATTCTAATTATTTGGACATTCAATTTTTAAAAAAATTATGGTAAACAAACCTTTTCATCCTCTCAGGTTCCAGAAATGTAGACCATAAATTTGGAAATTCCATGTCATAGATTTGTTCCACATGTTTGAAATTTTGGAAGGGAACATCATGGTGCTGAAAATCAAGTAAATTTTAGAAGAAATTATACTCTTCCACATCATTCTCCACATGGTCCACCCAATAAAAATCATATTTATTTTGATGAAAAACTGATTGCAGTGCATAAAATATTTTGAGAAAATATAGATAGCTTGTCAGTTATCCAAATGTGCCACATCTTACAAGAATCATATCCTGGAATCCACGTTTTGAGAGATTCTAAAGGACCTGTTTGCAGACGATGTAAGAATGAAAGAGGTTCGCATCGTTTTTCTGGCTATAATAACATGGATCTTGGCGAACAACCTCATATTTTAAGATTTCTTACTCAAGTTGAAGAAATGTTAATAGCACATGTAAATCCTATTTTGCAAGTGACACATGTTCGAGGTGGGAAATATAAGTATAGAAGACACATAATTAGCTTTACCCAAAATTTTTCTACCATTGCACAAACTCTTCCCCGACATGTTGAAGATCTTGGCTTTCAAATTGTGAGGAGACATGCTGATCAGTCTAAATATTATGAATGTTATGTAAAAATATCTCGAGTTATGGTTGCACTGTGTTTCAAACTTGAACGTGATCAATATTATCGAGATGTTGTAATTGACTATGATTTAGTGAATGCTATGCCCAAAAGATCAATAGATGTCTCCTCCAGGCTTAAATTTGTTGATTGTGACATTGTAGAATCTGAGATCAATGCAGCTAATAATGGAGGGTTTCCTCTTGAGAATTTTCGCTCTCACCCTTCTTTTGTTTTTGCTCGCCTACTCAATGAATAGAAAGAAGTGGAAGAAATTAGAGCATTTCGTGACAATGTTGATTCTTCACATGTTCATGAAATGGATTGGCCCAGTATGGGAACATATGTAGTGAATGAATATAATACTGAGGGATTATTAGATATGGCATTCCCCACATTGTTCCCCACTGGTGATGTTGATTGTTTGCAACCACACATTTGTACTGTTGAAATTCATGAGTATGAATTGCATCTTCTTAGATACTATGATCAGAGGTTTGGAAGCCATCCTCAATTCCGATATTACCTATTGAACATGATAATAAGGCATCGTAGCCAAGCAACTGCTTTAGTTTTTGTGAAGAAAAATTTACATGATAACTCACCGACAACAATTGATAACTTGCGTCAGCAACTTTCTGATTTACCAGATAATAAGTTAGTTGAGCATCTTATGCAGTTTGGGTCTTCTCTAAGAGGTACAAGGGCATACTAGACTAAATGTCGGGTTGAATTGACTGGCATGATTACTCAGTTGGGATGTCCATATTTGTTTTTTACTTTGAATGCAGCTAACACAAAGTGGCAAGAGCTGCATAGCCTCATCTCTGTAACCTCACATTCTCATTCCTTAAATGAGCATCGTATGAAAATTGAAAATTTTATCCAGTAACCTCATATTGTTGCATGTTGTGAAACCGGCTCCAAAAAGAGAAGAAAAGAGATATCAATGCCTTAGAAATAAGCCACTTCGAGGCGGCAACCTTCAATACATTACATGAATGAACAATTCTTAGATGATTCAAATTACAAAACCTCCTTTCTATATATAGGAGTCCATGGGGCCACAAGGTAATCCTAGCCGGCCTAACAATAATAATTTAAGGGCACAATAATAACAATATGGGGGTTACAAGGGTACAATAATAACAATAAGGGGGTTACACTAACAACAATAAGGGACTATACTAGTAATATAGGGACCTAACATGCCCCTCTCCTTCAAAAAAGTGGTGTCCTCAACGCTTGAGTAGCTCTGGGTGCTTCTGTATAAAATTCTCATCCTCCCATGTAGAATCTTCAGTGGGTAAGTTCTTCCACTTGATGAGATACTTTGAAATTGATCGATTCCGTAGGTATCGAGTTCTTGTTTCTGTGACCGCTTCAGGTTCTAATATGATTTTTCCTTCCTCATCAAGTTCTCGCAATATTGTCTGAACTGGAATATTTTCACCTATAACCTTCTTTAAGCATGAAACATGGAAAATTAGATGCACTCGTGAAGAAGTAGGAAGCTCCAATTTGTATGTCATAGTACTAATCTTTTGCAACACCTTGTAAGGACCATAGTACTTTGGCGATAATTTATTATCATTCTTAGCTTGCTTGAGGGATATTTGTTTGTATGGTTGTAGTTATAAAAATGCCCAGTCTCTTACATTGAAACTTCTCTCACTGCGATATTGATATGCCTATTGTTTCATTCAATTTTGTGCCAAATTCAAGTTTTCCTTTAAGAGTTGGAGAACTTCTTGTTGATGCTCGATGTGATATTCCACTTCTTGAACCTTCAAATTTTGTCTTAAAGATGATGTGATGAATGGTGGATGATATCCATAAAGTGCCATAAATGGAGTCATTTTTGCTGTAGTATGGAAGGAAGTGTTATACCACAATTCAGCTAGAGGTAACCACTTGAACCATTGTGTTTGTTTATCAGATATAAAAAAACGAAGATATCCTTCCAAACATTTATTTACTATCTCAATTTGACCATCGGATTGAGGATGATAAGATGAGCTATGAGCTAATTGAGTACCCAAACAAGAAAATAACTTCGTCCAAACATTTCCAGTAAAAATGGGATCTTTGTCGCTCACAATAACCCTTGGGTTTCCATGTAGCTTTTGAATTGTGTCCATATATGTAGTAGCAACTGTACTTGCTTTAAATGGATGAGATAATGCACAAAAGTGTGCATACTTGGTAAGTATATCAACTACCACCATGATGACACTCTTTCCTTCGGACTGAGGTAAACCTATGATAAAATCCATTGAAATATCCTCCCAACATTTACTTGGAATGGATAAAGGTTGTAGAAGACCCGGGGTCTTAATTGTCTCGACTTTATTCTGCTAGCAAACTAAATATTCCACCACAAACTTTTGAATACAAGATTTAAGGCCATCCCAAAATTATTCTTTCTTCACCCTGTGGTAAGTTTTTAAAAAATCCTGAGTGTCATCCTAAAGGAGAAGTGTGCAATTCCAAAAGAAATTTTTTGTTTTTGTTAGGAATCCTTACAAAGATATAAACGATCTTTGTACCATAAGAAGTCCTTTTTCCAACTAAATGTATCAGATGTACTAGGATCTTGCTACAACTTTTGAATCCGTGTCCACACTTCTTCATCCTTCTTCCATTCATCTCTTTCTTTGGTTATCCAATCTAGTTGGATAATAGAAATGGCACAAAGCAATTCTTCCACCTCTTAATTCTTTCTTGAGAGTGCATCTGCAAAAAAATTTAGCTTCACTTTTTTGTATATTATTTCAAACTCATAACCCAAAAACTTTGTGACCCATTCTTGCTACTCTTTTGAAAATAGTATTTGTTCCAAAAAGTGTTTAAGAATATCATGATTACTTTTCACCTTGAAGCGTCTTCCCATTAGGTAAGTTCTCCATTTATTTAGTGCATGCAGTATTGCTAACATTTCCTTCTCATAAATACGTTTATGTAAATACTTTCCTTTGATTAGACAAATTTCAAAAGTAATGGGTCTTCCTTCTTGCATTAAAACAACACCAATCCCATTTCCCGAGGCATTACATTCCACAACAAAGGTTTTTGTGAATTCTGGCATAGCTAAGATTGGTGCTAGGCACATTGCCTCTTTATGATGTTCAAAGGCCTTAGTTGCTTCAGGAGTCCATGAAAATGCATCTTTATTCAATAATTTTGTAAGAGGTGCTGCTATTCTTGCATAATTCTTAACAAACTTTCGATAATACCCTGTTGACCCGAGAAATCCTCGCCACTGATTTATGGTTTTAGGGACTTTCCATTCCTTAATGGATTTAATTTTGTTAGGTTCTACCTTAACACCCTTGTGAGGTACAATATGACCCAGATATTCCACCTCTTGTACTCCAAAGAAACATTTGGATGTTTTTGCATATAATTGTTTCTCCTGCAATAGTTTGAGCACCCTGTCAACATGTTGAACATGATCCTTCCAAGACCCGTTGTAGATTAGTATATCATCAAAAAATACTAGCACAAATTTTCTAAGGAAGGGTTTGAAAATGGAATTCATCAACCCTTGAAATGTAGAAGGTGCATTGGTAAGGCCAAAAGGCATGACCAAAAATGCATAATGACCCTCATGAGTTCGAAATGCTGTTTTTGGAATATCTTCAGTCTTCATTCTAATTTGATGATATCCTGAACGAAGATCCAACTTGGTAAAATAAATTGCTCCATGTAATTCATCCAATAATTCATCAATCACAGGAATGGGAAATTTGTCTTTAATGGTGAGCTTATCGAGCTCCCTATAATCCGGACACATTCGCCATGATCCATCCTTCTTGTGTACCAATACTACAGGAGCAGAGAAAGAACTTTGACTAGGTTGAATTATACCCGCCTCTAACATTTCAGCAATCATACGTTCAATTTCGCTCTTTTGGACGTAAGGATATCTATAAGGCCTGATGTTTGGAGGAACACTTCCTGGAATCAAATGAATAGCATGATCATGATCAAAAATAGGTGGGAGTCCTTTGGGAGTTTCAAACACCTTGGAATGATTGTCCAAGACTTGTTGGAGATCTGCAGAAATAGATGATTTTGATGTCGGAACTTCTAGTGAGCATAATTGTGCAATTATGCCTTGTTGTTCTTTCTTTAGAAGCTTTGTCATGACATTAGAGCTTATTATCTTTCCTGGCTTCCCTGCAATACCCCGTAATTCGACTTCCTTTCCTTCTGAAAAAAATTTCAAGAAAAGTTCTTGAAAATTAAAAGCTACCGTCCCCAAAGATTGTAACCATTGTACTCCTAGTACAACATCAACACCTCCCATAGGAATGGAAAACATTGGAATATTCAATACATATTCCCCCATGGTTAGCTTGATATTATGGAATTTTCCAGAGCAATTTATAGTTCCTCCATTTGCAACCATCACTTGACATTCGGGTGCTGGGTATAGGAAACAATTCAATTCCTTGGCTACCTTACAATGAATAAAATTATGGGTACTACCTGAATCAATCAACACTATTACCTTTTTCTTCTTGATATTTCCTTCTATATTGAGAGTTTGAGGAGTGGTAATTCCTACCAATGAATTACATGATATGGTTGGACTCATGTCTTCCTCTTCTTGGGTTGGCTCTTGGTGTATATCCTCTTCATGTTCATTTTATTCTTCCTCTTCACAATCTATGTAAAATAATTTCTTCTCAGCACACTTATGACCTTTAGTGTATTTTCTCTCAAAACTATAGCAAAGCCCAAATGCTCTTTTTTCTTCCAATTGTTGTAGTATCAACCTTGTAGGTTGTGGAAATCTAGGAGTAGCAACACTTCCCTCTTTATAGAAGTGACTAGTAGGCTTCATTGTCATCATAATTTTACATTCAATTTTTCTTGCCAACCTGAATGCCTTCTCCAATTTATCAAGTTCCAAAACGTGAACTTCATGTAGGATGTTATCCTTTAAAGTACCTATGAAGAGATCAATCTTGTGTTCCTATGGAATATCAGTTACCCTTATATTCAATTTTTGGAAGTCCTCAATGTGCTCCCCCATTAAACCCTTTTGCTTGTGATTTATCAATTGGCTAAAGAAGGTGTTGCTCTTTTTATCCTCATAATGTGCTATCATTTCCTCTGTAAAAATTTACCAAGTGACAATTTTTTTGCGGCAGAAAAGTCATCAATAACATACAAATGTATTTTGTTCTAAATGTAAAGTTGCAATGCTTACCTTTTATGTGTTTTGCACATTATGGAGATCAAAATATTGCTCCATCTGTAGTATCCATGTTACAAGATCCTTTCCATCAAACTTCCTCATATCCATTTTTGGAATATGGTGGTTCTTCCCGCCAACATTAGATTTTATGAAATCATGATTAACATTTATTTTATTCTCATCATGAGTTTCCTCTACTATATTTTCACCATTAGGAAACATTTCTTGTATGAACTTTTTCAAACCTTCCATGTCTATTTTTAGATCATTCTTCATGTTTTCCAGTTTCTCATCGATCTTAGCTTCCATGTCATCCATCTTAGATTCCATGCCAGCTTCCATGCCATCTATCTTAGATTCCACGCCATTCTTCAAACCATTCATATTAGATTCCATGGCTTTCTTCAAACCATCCATCTTAGTTTCCACGCCTTTCTTCAAAACTTCCTTGTCATTTTTTGTTGCTCTTTGCGAAAGCAAAATTTGTTGCACTTGCTCTTGTAATTTTGATATGTCATGTTGCCATTCTTCGTATTCATGAGTCATACTAGAACTTTCGAAAGGCTTAATGGGTGTTGAATTATTTTTAGAGTCCATTTTAGAATCCAATACTGATATTTATTCTACAATATGCCCTTGGAATCAATTCAACTTGATTTTTCAAACAAGACTTATGCAATTCGGGAAAAAAGAAACACAACTTTTACTTGCTTTTGAGGAGCTCGATATTGAAATTGAATTATCTATAAAATTTTGGATCCTCAATATCTAAAATTTAGCCCTGTAGTATCCTTCTAAAGCTTCTTTCAAATTCCATAGGTCTGATCTGATTTGGATTCTTCAAGACAAAGTTATATCCAATATCCCACAATCACCCAATTTTTGACTGGTTCAGTAGAGCGAACTTGTACGACTTGCCACGTGTCACTGTTTCCTCCTTTGGATTTGAAATATATAAACTAATAACTAAAATCTGTGTACTTATGGCCACGTTTTACAACATTCCAATCTGATTCTCACAGAGAGAGCTATGAATATTTTCCCATGATCACCTCTTTGAGATGAAATTCGGAAGCCTCAAAAAGCCTTAGCTTCCACATATCATATCTCCGAAAATGTTGTGAGCCAATATTTGAAATTTTGCAATGATATTTGTCAATATTGCGCCTTTTCACTCTAAAAATTCCAGCTTCTAAACCTTCGTAAAAAAAAAGTTATTACGAAAATACCACAATGGCCTGTTTAGGTTAAATTCAGGAACATGCAAAATGACCTAACTTGCACAGATCATATCTCCGAAAATGTTGTGAACCAAGCTCCGAAATTTTATGACGACGTTCCTCAGGATTTTGGCTTCGCACTTTAAAATTTTTAGATTCTGAACCTTCATAAAAAAAAATTATAGTGAAAATTCCACAATGACCTGTTTGGAGAAGCGAAACCCTAGAATCTCAAAACTTTGATACCAAATGTTGTGAAACCAGCTCCAAAAAGAGAATAAAAGGGATATCAATGCCTTATAAATAAGCCACTTTGAGGGGGAAACCTCCAATACATTACATGAATGAACAATTCTTGGATGATTCAAATTACAAAACCTTTTTTCTATATATAGGAGTCCATGGGGCCATAATGTAATCCTAGCCGACCTAACAATAATAATTAAAGGGCACAATAATAAAAAAATGGGGGTTACAAGGGTACAATAATAACAATAAGGGGGTTACACTAACAACAATAAGGGACTACACTAGTAATATAGGGACCTAACATTTCCAGATTTATGCACCATAGATTCAATATATTTCAAGAGGAAGTTATCCAAAAATATCTTAAAGCTAAAAAATTCTAGTACATGTATGTTTTCTTGAACTTATTTTCTATTCATTGTGAATTTCTTATTAATTTTCTATTTCTATTTTTTGTAGTAACTCTGTATTCACTTTTTTCAGATATGAGTGGCAACATAGAGGTTCAACACATATCGATGGTTTCATATGGTTGCAAGAAGCTCCTGACATGGAAAGACCTTCTAACAATGTGGCATGAAAACTTTGATTTCCAACTAGTTCTTTCTCAGCGTGCTGTCCTAAAATATATTGCTAAGTATGCATCAAAAGCAGAGAAAAGGTCTAAAATTTATCATGATATGTTAACTAGAATTTCAAATTCTACTGCCTCTAAGGATCATGCTTTATGTTCTCGCAGAAGGTTTCTTGCAGAAGCAATTGTTGAACGTGACACTAGAGCACAAGAAACATGCCATATGTTGCTTAAGATACCTCTTGTTATTTGTAGTTGAAAATTTGTTTCATTAAATGTTGGAAGAAAGTTTTTCAGGAAAATATCAAGGGATGGCATGCAATTTTCATCTGAAAATACTTTTGTTCAACATTATCAGAAGAGGCCTTTTTTCCTTGAACATCTATCTTTGATAGAAACAACAAGATCTTGGACATTTGATAGCAAGAGTAAAAAAGATCCCTGGAAGCCTAGAGATGTTCATGCGATTGTTCGGTTCTGGCCACAGTTTTATTCTATTCCTAGTGAAGGTTCAGAGGAATTTGAAACCTTTTGCTGGACAAAATTGCTCTTGTACAAGCCATTTCGTGACATTTCTATGGAGATTGTGATTTCAGCTGAAATTATTGTTGAAAATTGGAGGAATTTCCGATATCGAGCATGGCATGTTGATCAAAATCCATCAATTGTAGAAAATATTGAATATGGAGAAGATGGTGATTTTTCTAACCATGAAATGAATCTTGAAGATGATTTTCAAAAGTGACAACTTTTCTCTTGCTTGGTTCCACCAAGTAATGCCAATGTTTCTGATCTTCACACCCTTGGTCGAAGGGATTTTGATATATCCTTTGACTAGCAAAGTACAACTATTTATAATGATGTAGCTGAAGAAGCTATTCATCTTATAAGGAATGGAATATCAAGGGGTGATATTGTTGACCTTTCAAATAGAACATTTGCCTCTCTAGATCCATTGGCAGAAAAACAATGACTTGCTTTTGAAATTTTTTTAAGGCATTTTGCTAAATATGAGATTCATGAAGCTCTTCTTATGATTGTTCAAGGCACTGCAGGCACTGCAAGTCTTTCCTTATCCATTGTATTTTTGAAGCTCTTTCTAATCTGTCAAGTAATGTAAAAAGTCCTTTGCGTCTTCTTGCCCCAACAGGAATAGCTGCTTTTAATATACATGCAAAAACAATACACTCTGCTCTGAAAATCTCGATTAAATATATGAAACCACTACAGGGTCAATCACTGGCAGTATTTCAAGAAGAAATGAGACATATTCGATATATATTGACTGATGAAATGAGATTTTTAGGATCAAGGTTATTCATGCAAATAGATGCTCGATTACGAGAAGCATTTCTAGAGAAAAGTAATTGTTCTTTTGGTGGCGGATCCATCATCCTTGTGGGTGACCTTGGCTAGCTACCTCCTATGAGAGATAAGCCTTTGTATCCAGGTAATACAGTAGGGAAAGTCTTGTGGAAAAAATTCAACATTGTTTTCACTCTTGACACAATATTTCTCCAACAAGGGAGTAATGAGAAACAATCTTGTTTTCATAGAGTCCTCAATAACATAAGAAACGCAGTAGCTGTTCTTGATGATTGAGATTTTCTTATGTCACAGGCTGATATCAGGTTCCATCCTAGAGAAAGGGATTTATTTAATGCAACAGTTCACATGTTTGAAATAAATAATTTGGTCTCCTTCCATAACAGGCATATGTTGAAATCATTAAATTCTCCAATTGCACTATGTATTGTTGTGAATTCAAGGCATTCAGAAATCAGTGGTGTTGATGATGATCAACTGGACCATGAAGTTTTTTTGTGTCATGGCCAACGTGTTATGTTGACATGTAATTTTTGGGTTGAAACTTGTTTAGTGAATGGTGCACTTGGGTATGTGAAGGAAATATTTTATATGCCTACCTCTAAGCCACCTGAGCTTCCAATGTTCCCAACTGTTATTTTTGATAAGTATGTTGGTATTCCGTTTGATGCAAGTAATCCAAAAATTGTACCTATCACACCAGTGATAAGAGGAAATCGAAAACAAATTCCTTTAAAGATGGAATGGGCTCTTACAATTCACAAGTCACAAGGTTTGACTTTAGAATGAGTATCAATTGATATCGAGAATAAAAAGCAGCAAGGTCTGACCTTCACAACCATATCAAGAGTGAAATCAATAGATGGTTTACGCATTGCACCGCCTTTCTCTTATCAGCATTATGCCAAGATGAAAGATAGTGCATATGTAACAATTAGGAAGAAAGAAGAGGAGATATTAAAGTCGATATCATTATGACATGCAACTATTGATACTTTTAGCTCTTTATATATATATTTTTTGAATTTCTTTTATTGTCCTCTTTATTTACTTTTAATATAATAATGCTTTTGATATATTAATGAGATTAATACATTCCTCAAATTCATAGTAGTATTTTGGAATGTTGTTTACATCGTTTTTCATGTTGTTTAATTTTCTTATTTATTTTAAGTGGTTTTTTTAATTTTTCTTACAATGAACCATTCAGAGATAAAAAACCAGTTATATGAGCCAATCATTAAAAATCTAGATGGAATTCCATATCACTGTGACATGTAACTAATAGTATTGTGACATATTTATAGAATGTTTTTTAATTGCTTTTATTGTCCTCTCTTTTTTCATTTAGTATAATAATTATTTTCATGTATTAATGAAATGAATACATTCACGAGATGAAATATTGTAATATATGATAAATTTCTTATATCGTTTTTCATTTTTTTCAATTTACCTCGTTTTTTCAAGTCGCTATTGTTCTTTTCTTTACAATAAACCATTCAGACATATATAGCCAGTTATATGAGCCAATCATTAAAAATCAATATTGAAGTCCATATCCCTATGACATGAAACTAAAAATATTTATCAATGTGGTTTGATAAATATGTTGTGGTTTGGTTCAATGACAACATATTTATATTTGATAATAATATTAAACTAAAATTAATATATACATTGACATTAACTTAAATACAAATATAGAATTACCAACATTATTAATATTTCATTTTAAAAATTAAGTTTCAAAATTTGTGATTTCTTGTTGATTATTGTAATAGGGGTCATATCAGTCATTTTATTTTATCACTCATTTTATGTGCACAATATGTATTTCGAATGAGGTTTATAGCATGACGTTTTTAAGATTAAGTTTTTTAACAACAATACAAATGGGGTATATATATATATATATATATGCCTAGATGTTCCTATCTCTTCGTGTATTAATTTTTAATTTGTCGTTTTTCCTTTCAAATGAAAATATGGATAATAATGATGGCATCTATTATAATCAAGTGGTGGAAAATTTTTCTAGACTGATAAGTTTTCTTTCTTATCTTCGGAACAAGCTCGATAGAAAACATGGCTTCCATCCTACTTTTATTGATGGGCATATTCATGTGCTAGATGAAATGAAAATGAATGTAAAATACTTGTTACATGTGAACATGAGGGAGGTTGGGAGAAAAACAAGAAGGGATTGGTTGGAAAGCGTTAAGTATTGTGATCATTATCTTGTTGATTTGAATTGGTGTCCTATTTGTGGTTGGTCTGGTTGTGTTCTCGAAGAAGCTATTTGATAAATGACATTTGATGGAGAATTTTGAGTCCAGTTTTGTAGTGGGATTTCATGTAAATACAACAAAAAACATATATTAATTTCAATGTTATTTTTTTTGTTTCACTGATGACAGAATTGAGTATCACTTTAGTTTATATATTTATTCAGTTTTTAATATTAACAATCAGTAAGGTTGATTGATCACTTGCGGTTTATCATAATAATATTCATGTGACTTTAAAATTTCTCTCTATTTAAAATATTCGGTCATATTCTTTATTAAGCTATTGTGTTTCTAATATTGTTCCCTTCACCTTAATGGTCCCTTAGGTTATTAATATTTTTCCCTTGGGTTCACCAATTTTTTTGGTTTATAATATTAAACCCTTGGGTTTATTAGTTCTTTTGGTTTATAATATGAATAGTCCCTTGGGTTAATTATTAGTGTTTATTAATTTCTTCAACTTGAGTATTTTTTTTATTAATTTTATTGATCCTTCAACTTTATTAATCACTTCAATTTATTAATAATATTTGTTTCTAATACTAATTTGTTGGGTTTATAATATTAATAATCCCTTCGGTTTATTGATGTTATTTTTTTATAATATTAATAGTCTCTTTTCTTTATTGATGTTTTATGTTTATAATATTAATATTTCACTGTATTTGTTTATCAATTGGGTTTATAACATTGGTTCCTTCATTTTTCAGATTCTTTCAGTTCATAATATTATTCCCCTCACATTATTAAATCCAAATACTGGGGTTTTAATATTAGTCCTAGAGTTTAATACTAATGCATTGTCCAGTTTCACATTATGAAAAACACTGACTCAATATGAAAATCAACCATGGGAAACCATTGCTAATGAGCGTCAGCCATAGTCGATCAATTTCATCCATGATCAAATGTCACATTCTGAAAAATATTGTTTCAATATGAAAATCACCCATGGCCAACCATAGTCATAGTTTCTCCAATGTCGCATTGTGATAACAATTGTCTCAATGTTTAAATAAAGTAAGGTAAACCATGTTTATTCCCCTCGATTTATAATATTAATAATCATTTCACTTTATCAATGATTTTTATTTAAAAAATTGATCCCTAAGATTTATTAATCATGTGAGCTTCTCATTCATTTGCATTTAAAGTATTTATTCCTAGCATTTACTAATATTTTTTGTTTTTTATATGTATCCCTTGGCCTTGCTGATCTCATATGTTTTTAATATTTTTCCGTTGAGTTCTCCAATTCCTTTGGTTTATAATATTAAACCCTTGGGTTTATTAGTTCTTTTGGTTTATAATATTAATAATCCATTGTGTTTATTAATTAGTTGATTTTAAAATATTGATTCTTATGGTTTATTAATTTCTTAGGCTTTTGAATTTAAAATATTTACTCTTACTGTTTGTTACTCTATTGTGTTTTTAATATTGATCCTTTGGCCTTATTGATAACTTATGTTTTTAATAATTTTCCCTTGGGCGCACCAATTCCTTTGGTTTATAATATTAAACTCTTGGGTTTATTATTTCTTTTGGTTTATATTATTAATAATCCCGTAGGTTTATTAATCACTTGAGTTTAAAATATTAAATACTATTATTTATTAAATTCTTAGGTTTTCAGTTTAAACTATGTTAATTTCAATGTTATTTTTTTGGTT
This sequence comes from Pinus albicaulis, assembly GCA_034641835.2. Classification (NCBI taxonomy): domain Eukaryota; kingdom Viridiplantae; phylum Streptophyta; class Pinopsida; order Pinales; family Pinaceae; genus Pinus; species Pinus albicaulis. The sequence continues at coordinate 1,017,993,585 of CM076572.1, read as the reverse complement.
TCACTGATGGCAGAATTTAATATCACTTTAGATTATTAATTCAATTGGTTTATAATATTAACAATCACTAAGGTTGATTGATCACTTGCGGTTTATCATAATAACAATCATGTGACCTTAAAATTCCTCTCTATTTAAAATATTGGGTTGTATTCTTTATTAATCTATTGTATTTTTAGTATTGTTCCCTTCGCCTTATTGGTCCCTTAAGTTATTAATATTTTTCCCTTGGGTTCACCAATTCTTTTGCTTTCTAATATTAAACCCTAGGGTTATTAGTCCTTTTGATTTATAATATGAATAATACGTTGGGTTAGTTATTAGTGTTTAATAATTTATTTGGTTTTTATATTTTTTTTAATTAATTTTATTGATCCTTCGACTTTATTAATCGCTTAAGTTTATTAATAATTTTTATTTCTAATACTAATTTGTTGGGTAATATTTTTCCCTTGGGTTCACCAATTCCTTTGGTTTATAATGTTAAACCCTTGGGTTTATTAGTTCTTTTGGTTTATAATATGAATAATCCCTTGGGTTAATTATTAGTGTTTATTAATTTCTTCAACTTGAGTATTTTTTTATTATTTTTATTGATCCTTCGACTATATTAATCACTTGAGTTTATTAATAATTTTTGTTTCTAATACTAATTTGTTGGGTTTATGATATTAATAATCCCTTCTGTTTATTGATGTTCTTTTTTTATAATATTAATAGTCCCTTTGCTTTATTGATGTTTTATGTTTATAATATTAATATTTCATCGTATTTTTTGATCCATTGGGTTTATAACATTGATGCCTTAATTTTCCAGATTATTTCGGTTCGTAATATTATTCCCTTCAGTTTATTAAATCCAAATATTGGGGTTTAAATATTAGTCCTAGAGTTTAATACTAATGCATTGTCCAATTTCAGATTATGAAAAACACTCACTCAATATGAAAATCAACCATGGGAAACCATTGTTAATTAGTGTTAGCTATAGTTGATCAATGTCATCCATGATCAAATTTCACATTCTGATAAATATTGTCTCAATATGGAAATCAGCCATGGCCAACCATGGTCATAGTGGGTCCAACGTCATATTGTGACAACAATTGTCTCAATGTTTAAATCGAGCATGGTAAACCATGTTTATTCCTCTTGGTTTATAATATTAATAATCATGTGAATTTACTAATTATTTTTGTTTTTTATAAGTATACCTTGGCCTTGTTGATCTCTTATGTTTTTAATATTTTTCCCTTGGGTTGCCCAATTCCTTTGGTTTATAATATTAAACCCTTGGGTTTATTAGTTCTTTTGGTTTATAATATTAATAATCTCTTTTGTTCATTAATTAGTTTATTTTAAAATATTGATTCTTATAGTTTATTAATTTCGTAGGGTTTTGAATTTAAAATATTTATTCTTAGGGTTTGTTACTCTCTTCTATTTTTAATATTGATCCCTTGGCCTTACTGATAACTTATATTTTTAATAATTTTCCCTTGGGTTCACCAATTCCTTTGGTTTATAATATTAAACCCTTGGGTTTATTATTTTTTTTGGTTTATATTATTAATACTCACTCGGGTTTATTAATCACTTGAGTTTAAATTTTTTTTTTTTTCTAAATAAGACTAATTCTATTAAGAAAAAACCCTATAGTACAATCAGAGCTTGCAAAAAGAAAAGCATAGAAGCAAGGGGCTGGCAATGAAACATTATCAACCTCGGACCCCAAAAGCAACCATGGAATGAACAAAAGAGAACAAGGATAACATAAAAAGGAGAGCGAAACAAAGGAAGCTACCCAGAGTGGGCAGAGACTTCCAGACGAACTTTTTTCCCTTTCTTTTTAATGACTTTGACCCAGAGATTATGATTTGGCTGGGCAAGAACCAATTGTAGATTATTTTGCACTGTAGAATGAGTCTCTTTGTCTAAATCGGAGGAAGAAGACTCATGCAAACGTTTCTGTGGGATCGGAGGGGCAGAGGGATCATCAGGGCTGGCCGAGGGCGTGACCTGCGGGTGCACATATTTCTCTCCTTCCTCTTCCAATTCTTCCTCATCCGAGCTGGAGGACTCTAGATCATTCATGGGGGGAGGATTGCATGGTTTCCAGCTCTTGGACTTCGGTTTGCTATTGGTATTCTTTTTTCTGCCGGGGAAGCTGCAGCATGTGTTCTGAAGATGCCCCGTCTGATGACAATGTCTGCACCGGAATGCAGTGTTCTCATAATCCAAGGTTTGTGTCCATTGAAAGTCCCCAATTTTGAGGTTGATCTGATCAGGCAGTCCTTTGCTTAAATCTATTTCCGCACAAATTCTGCCGTAGGTATAGATTCTTTTGTCCCCTCGAGAGGTATCTGTAGCCAGGAAGCGGCCCAAGGCATTTCCAATCCCTTGGAAAACCGAGACATGCCAGAGATGAGCTGGAAGGTTCGGAAGAAGGACCCAGATGGGAAGCTTGGTGACAACTGCTGAAGAGGGGTCGAAATCTGGAAACCAAGGAGTGAGAAATAGTCCGGCTGCTGCCCAGAACCATGGGCCTCCTGTTAAGGCTTTCTGATAATCTTCGCTGAATGCAAACACTACTATGAAGAAACCCTTTGAACAAAGGAAGACTTGGCAGCTGTCAATCCAATTAGTGTGGATCCATTGATATAGATCTGTTGTTCGAGGCCAAAGGACATTGAACCTGCAAATGATGGCGGACTCTGCATATTGGAGATTTCAATAGAGGGGACTTCCTCCATCTTGTCCACAAGGAAAGGCTTGGGAGCCTCAGCTGAAGTAGCAGATTTGTTGGGCGGCTGTGCATGAACCGCATCCTTATAGGAGAAGGCGGGAGTGGAGGATGGCTGCCCAGGTGCTCCGCCTCTAAGTCTCAGGGAAAGCACTATTGAAACATCTTTATTAATGCTATAATAAGAGAGGGGGAAAGGGTTTTCAAGTTGTTTACCTTTGTGAAGCAACCTTTGGAGCTCCGATGGAATCCCCAATCTGCGTTCAAGATTGTTTAAGAGATCTTGCACTAAATCCGTAGCTTGCACCCAATGCAACATGGTTCTGCCGGATAGAAGCGTGATCTGGATCTGGAAAGAAGAGAGGTGATTGGCCATAAGAGCAGTCGGCTGAATATCGAAACCCTCCTGCGGCAACATCCTATCAGGATTGCCATGCTTGTTCGAGAGGCTGATATTGAGCCTTTGCAAGGGCTTTGTAGTGATCGAGGCGGTAAGATTGTTGGAGCCCACATCTGTAATTTGGCCATCGTTGCCGTCCACTCCTCCATTTGAATCTAGGTGAAAGGAGGCAACAGGAACTGGAGGGCGCTTGTAGAACAGACCTGCAGGAATTGAGAGAGCTTTCCCAATAGATTTACGGCCTAGACTAAGAAAGCCACCGGATGCATCCACGATGAAGGGTGCGGAGCACTCTGTGGAGTCGGTGGTTGCAAGAACTTTGCGAGTGCTCCTTGGCAATCTGCGATTCGGGTTAAGTTGGCTGCTTGGAGCTGCAACAGAGGGAGGCGTAGAGCTTATTGTGAGGTCGGCGGCTGTTGCAGAGCCGAACAGCGCAGAGGCAGGGCAATGTTCTTTGGCGGCGGCGGCCAGGCCTGAAACCTTAGCGACAACCATCTCCAACCTCATAAAAAAATAACAATGCATTTATTCAAGAATCAAAATAAGATTCACTTGAGTTTAAAATATTAAATACTATCGTTTATTAAATTCTTAGGTTTTGGGTTTAAAATATGTTAATTTCAATGTTATTTGTTTGGTTTCCGTGTTGGCGAAATTTAATATCTCTTTAGTTCAATAATTCAATCGGTTTATAATATTAACAATCAGTAAGGTTGATTGATCACTTGTGGTTTGTCATAATAATTATCATGTGAATTTAAAATTCCTCTCTATTTAAAATATTGGATTGTATTCTTTATTAATCTATTGTGTTTTTAATATTGTTCACTTCACCTTATCGGTCCCTTAGGTTATTAATATTTTTCCCTTGTGTTCACCAATTCCTTTGGTTTCTAATATTAAAACCTTGTGTTATTAGTTCTTTTGGTTTATAATATGAATAATACGTTGGGTTGATTATTAGTGTTTATTAATTTCTTTAACTATAGTCGATCAATGTCATCCATGATCAAATGTCACATTTTGACAAATATTGTCTCAATATAAAAATCACCCATGGCCAACCATGGTCATAGTTGGTCCAAGGTCGCATTGTAACAAAAATTGTCTCAATGTTTAAATGAGCATGGTAAACCGTGTTTATTCCCCTCGGTTTGTAATATTAATAATCATGTGACTTTATCAATGACTTTTATTTAAAAAATGATTCTTAATATTTATTAATCTATTTATTAATCATGTGAGTTTCTCACTCATTTGCATTTAAAATATTTATTCCTAGCCTTTACTTTAATCTTTTTTGTTTTTTATATGTATCCCTTGGCCTTGTTGATCTCTTATGTTTTTAATATTTTTCAATTGGGTTCCCCAATTCCTTTGGTTTGTAATATTAAACCCTTGGGTTTATTAGTTATTTTGGTTTATAATATTAATAATCCCTTGTGTTTATTAATTAGTTGATTTTAAAATATTGATTCTTATGTTTTATTAATTTCTTAGGTTTTTCAATTTAAAATATTTATTCTTAAGGTTTGTTACTCTCTTCTGTTTTTAATATTGATCCCTTGGCCTTATTGATCTCTTAATTTTTCGGATTCTTTCGGTTCGTAATATTATTCCCTTCAGCTTATTAAATCGAAATATTGGGGTTTAAATATTAGTCCTAGAGTTTAATACTAATGCGTGATTCAATTTCACATTCTGGGAAACACTGAGTCAATATGAAAATCAACCATGGGAAACCATTGTTAATTAGCGTTAGCCATAGTCCATCAATGTCATCCATGATCAAATGTCACATTCTGACAAATATTGTCTCAATATGAAAATCGCCCATGGCCAACCTTGGTTATAGTTGATCCAACGTCGCATTGTGAGAACAATTGTCTCAATGTTTAAATCAAGCATGGTAAACCATGTTTATTCCCCTCAATTTATAATATTAATAGTCATGTGACTTTATCAAATATTTTTATTTATAAAATTGATTCCTATGATTTATTAATCTCTTTATTAATCATGTGTGTTTCTCATTCATTTGCATTTAAAATATTTATTCATGGCCTTTACTAATATTTTTTGTATTAGTCCTAGAGTTTAATACTAATGCATGGTCCAATTTCACATTATGAAAAACACTGACTCAATATGAAAATCAACCATGGGAAACCATTGTTAATTAGCATTAGCCATAGTCGATCAATGTCATCCATGATCAAATGTCACATTTGGACAAATATTGTCTCAATATGAAAATCACCCATCGCCAACCATGGTCATAGTTGGTCCAACGACGCATTGTGACAACAATTGTCTCAATGTTTAAATCAAGCACAGTAAACCATGTTTATTCCCCTCGGTTTATAATATTAATAATCATGTGATTTTACTAATTTTTTTTGTTTTTTTTAGGTATCCCTTGGCCTTGTTGATTTCTTATGTTTTTAATATTTTTCCCTTGGGTTCCCCAATTCCTTTGGTTTATAATATTAAACCCTTGGTTTATTAGTTCTTTTGGTTTATAATATTAATAATATCTTATGTTCATTAAGTAGTTGATCTTAAAATATTGATTCTTATGGTTTATTAATTTCTTAGGCTTTTGAATTTAAAACAATTATTCTTAGGGTTTGTTACTCTCTTGTGTTTTTAAGATTGATCCCTTTTCCTTATTGATAACTTATGTTTTTAATAATTTTCCCTTGGGTTCACCAATTCCTTTGGTTTATAATATTAAACCCTTGGATTTATTATTTCTTTTGGTTTATATTATTAATAATCCCTCGGGTTTATTAATCTCTTAAGTTTAAAATATTAAATACTATCGTTTATTAAATTCTTAGGTTTTGGGTTTAAACTATGTTAATTTCATAACCCCATATAAGAATCCTAGTTCTTTGGTTTTATAATATTAATAACCCCTTGGGTTTATTAATCTATTGAGTTAAAAATATTATTTCATAGGCTTTTTTAATTTGTTGCGTTTTTAATTTTAAAATATTAATTATTAGGTTTTATTAATCTCTATTATTCTTAGTATTTCCCTTAGCCTTATTGATCCCTTAGGTTTTTAATATTTATCCCTAGGGTTCACTGATTCCTTTGGTTTATAATATTAAACCCTTGGGTTTATTAGTTCTTTTGGTTTATAATGTTAATCACACATTGGGTTTATTAATCTCTTGAGTTTAAAATATTAGTTCTTACGATGTGTTAATTTCTTAGATTTTTTAGTTTAAAATATTAATTCTTAGGGTATATTAATCTCTATTGTTTTTAATATTCATCTATTAGGTTTATAATATTTATCCCTTGGGTTCGCTGATTCCTTTGCTTTATGGTATTAAACTCTTGGATTTATTACTTCTTTTGGTTTATAATGTTAATAATCTCGTTGGTTTATTAATATATTATGTTTAAAATACTGATTCTTATGGTTTATTAATTTATTAGGTTTTTTAGTTTAAAATATCAATTCTTAGGGTTTATTAATCTCTTGTGTTTTTAATATTGATCGCTTATGTTTATAATATTTATCCCTTGGGTTCACCAATTCCTTTGGTTTATAATATTTAAACCTTCGATTTATGAGCTCTTTTGGTTTGTATCATTAATAATCTCTTGGGTTTATTAATATCTTGAGTTTAAAATATTAATTGTTAGGGTTTATTAATTTCTTAGGTTTTTGTTTTTAAATATTATCTCATATGATCTATTAATCTCTTGAGTTTAATATATTAATTCTTAGAGTTTATTAATTTCTTATGTTTTTTGGTTTAAAGTATTATTTCTAAGGGTTCTTTAATCTCTTGAGATTAAATTATTTATTTTTACTGTTTTTTATTTCTTGGTTTATAATATTAATATTTATCTTTTGCTTCACTAATTACTTTGATTTATAATACTAAACCTTTGGGTTTATTAGTTCTTAGGTTTTTCGTTTTTAAATATTATTTCATATGCTTTATTAATCTCCTCAGTTTAATATATTAATTCTTAGAGCTGATTACTTTCATATGTTTTTGGGTTTAAAGTATTATTATTTCTGAGGGTTTTTTAATCTCTTGAGATTAAATTATTTATTCTTAAGGTTTTTTTTGTTTCTTGGTTTATAATATCAATTTTTATCCTTTGCTTCACCAATTACTTATGTTTATAATATTAAAACCCTGGGTTTATTAGTTCTTTTGGTGTAAAATATTAATAATCCCTTGAGATATTGGTAAGAGATATAAACTTATTATAATATTAATAAAATATTATTATTATGTTATTTTTGAATTATATTATAGTTTATAACTATTAATATATTGAAATAATTTAATAATATATATTTATTATATATTTTACTGTTGAATAATATCATATTATATATTCTATAATATATATATATATATATATATATATATATATATATATTATAAGTAAATATATTAAATATTTTGGTAATTTTTATCATAAATATATAACATTTATTTTGGTGAAATATATGTGGTGGGTAGTGGATATAGGGTTATAGGTCTATATCAATCATATCGGTGAATGTGGTTGTAAATCTATTTCATATAAGTTTATGGGCATATACCAACCACATTGATAAATGTGATTGTGTTGATCATCCAATGTGATTGTGCTAGTCATAAATATTATTGTATTTAGGAAAACTGAAATAAAAAATAATTAAACTTTTACTTTCTTCCCATTTCCTTTTAAATATTTTACAATGTAAAATTCAATATCCATTTATAAATTTGTTTTATGATCGTTTCTATTGAATGTCGAAATTCCAAAGTTTTATCAAAGCCTTTTGAGAAAAACACTCATTTACAAGTCCAAATAGTTATTTGATTTAGCTAAACAACAATGCTTTCAGTCTCTTATTCCAAATCACATTAATCGACATCCCCCCAACACACTCGCAATCAATAATATCAAGTAGATCAACTACACTGTTTTAGTTTGAACTCGCGAGGAAGCAGTTAAAATCCAAGAAATCTAAATACAGCAACATTGAATAAGGCACTCACAAAATGTGCATCTCATAATTATTATGCGTATTCTTTTTGATTGCTTATTCCTGGAATAAGTGAGATAAAATAATTAACTTCACCCATGTACTTTGAATCACACCAATCTCATAATATTTCAAGAAACAGCAATAGAATTAAGCTAGGGCTTATTATGCGAAGTTTGCAACGAGAGTTCCGAACACACATTTCCACCCTGCTAAATAGACCTTTCCATGTGATTCTTTGTTAGGTGGTTTCATAGGAGTGGAAGCTCTAATTTTATAATTTCCTTTTCCTTTGTCAAATGTTAAAAATAATTTTTCATTTTCTGCTATTTTATTGGCTTTTAACTTCGAAGAATCTCTTTCTGTTCTAGATGCTACCATTCAATGTCTATTAGCTTAGATGGAGTTTCTTATTATCAAGGTAATTAACTACGGTTGATTTATTTCGCTTTGTCGATTTCATTGGCCAATTGAATTCCAAGTCAGTCTTCATTTAGTACTACGTTCCCATGAATCAGTGAATAGCAATTATTAGACACTTTAATTCCCACCAAATTCAAGCTACTACGATGAACAATCCAAATTGAAAGTGAAGTACCACTAACAAGTTAGCTGGGAGGGATCTATGAACGAATATCAAATGGAAAAATTCCGAATCGGATCTCTAAGTCACCTCTACTCGTCTCCTTTCATATTTCCTTATATATCTTCTTCTTTTTTTTGTGAATTTGGTAGGGCCTTCTATTTTCTATTTATAATACCAAAACAGGGTACAAAAATATAAAACCATTCAATGGCCTCAACCTGCCCGGAGGAAACCAGGTCTGTTGGCCATCTCAGTGCTTTGAAAGCAAACCAAAATTGGAATGTCTTCGTCCGTCTATGTGCATCATCAACTAACTGTTCTATAGCATACTGCTCTACTTGTAGAAAATAAAAACTTAGACTATACAAAATTGTATATTTCATAAAGAATCATAAAAGGAACCATTAAGCATCTGAGGATGAGACAGGAGCCGAGGATTTTCCAGTAGGCCTTGGCATTTCCACTTGCTGGATTTGCCAGAACTGCTTCTCAATACATCCCACACGGTCATCAACTCTGCTAATACGGTCAGTTGCCTGGTACTGGGTGATTTTTATGTGGTATAGCTGGTCTTGCATGTCGTGAAGCATGGCCTTCAAACTGGTATCTAGCTGTGGTTGCTCTGGCTGCACCGGAGCTGGGGGGAAACTCTGCATGGCTTTTGCGAGAACACATTTCAGGATCCAGTAGGTGTGGATTGTCCAGTGAAATGATGTAAGACGTCCTATGGTGTTGCCAGGGTCAGTGATAAAATCCAAGATTTCTATTTCAGCTTCCAGGTCTTCAGGATCTGTTTGTATCTCCCTTTCCCACCCACGGATTTCCTGGCGGATCTTGGAAGAGTTTCCTATGACATAGCTGGCTGCCAGGTTCTCTAGAGTCTCTAGGTTCGACTTCCGACCACGCTTCTTTGAGGTGGATTCATTTTCAACCTTTTCCTTCCCTTTGGCAGTTTGGGTTAAGGCTCGTTTCTTTCCCATGCCACGTAAGGACCTGGTGTACAAGACAGACATACAGCAGTGCACATGAAGGATGAAGTCAACATAAGGGAACCTCACAATAAGCAGCTCTTTATCATCTTTGTTATGATTACAAAGCAATTCGAAGGCCTGGAGCTGCTGGGGCCTAGCAATATCACGGCGGATGCAGGCTGTATGCGATGCAGTAAGGCAGAAGAAAAACAAATCGTTTGCTCGACCCGAGTGGCCTACTACAGGGTTTAATAGAAGCAATTGGAGCAAACCAGTAGACCAAAAATTAGAAAATGAAATCTTCCAGAAACTACAACCCAAGCTACAGGGAGAATGCACCAGAGGTGACGAAGGGAGCCAGTGATTTCCTGCATCGAAATGAATCCTACAGTGTCCCGACTTCCTTAACCTATCTATCGGGTATAACATAAGCGAATGGAGCAGTCCAGTTGACGGGAAAGGAGGAAAAGAAAAACTCCCGAAACAAGAAACCCCTCTACAACCCAAATAACACTGATAATTCACCAACTGGAGCGGAAGGAGACAATGGTTACAACAAAAAACCTTGTTAACTATTTGCCAGCGCATATCCGTCGGGGTATTAAGCCAAAAAAGCAGGACTGTAGATGCAGGATTGTATGAATTGAATACTGGGGATTAAACTTATGACACAGGTGGCAGGGGGGTCTCGAAAGCAGGGGAGAACCTCTTGCATTGGAGGAGCAGAAAAAAAGACGAGTAAAAGAATCTGCATTACCCTTTGAAACATCAATGATATTGAAACCACTGCGTTAAAAACCATTATAGCTAGAAGAAGGCTGGATACATACCACCACCTGTGCGAATGACCTGTGCCCAGTGCCCTCCTCTGAATCCTCCAAGCTCTTGCATGCAAAGACCAATGCGTGCAAGAATGAAAACAGGGAGTTGGCCACTCCCGGTATCTCAACTAATTTATTCATGTGAGTGACTGAAGTAGTATCTCTCTTATTTTGGTGTTCTGCAAAGATGGAAAAAATAGTAAGTGTGAGGCAAAAAAATCCAAAGAAGAGCCATTTAGATAAATAACATGGTAAACTATTTTCTGATTTCACTATATATTTTTCTCATTTCCATTCTTTATCATTTAATATTATAATTTTGTATTCTGTTAGGTTTATCATATATATAGTCGTAGAAATTTTAAAATGAGTATATTAATTATATATTAAATATTTTTTTATGAAATAGCATGATTCAAATGATTTTAGATCTTTGTATTTAAGTATGAGGGGTTTCTATAATATGAAGAGTTTATATACTGCATATCATTTTTGGGATTCAACTGCATTAAATAAGTTATTCATCTATGATCATTTCCATGAGAGATAGTAACTCATTAATTTCTAATTATTTTTTAATAGTCCATTTAGCATTCATTGCACCCAATGAAATTTGTCCTAAGTGAACTATTAAAAAATAATAAGAAATTACTCATTTGGAACAATCTCTCATGAGAATGGTCATATAAATGGCTTACTTAAAGTAGTTAAATCCCAAAAATGATATCTAATATAATGTAGTGTATAAACTCCTCATACTATAAAACCCCTCATACTTGAATACAAAAATCTAGAATCATTTAAATCATGCCATGCCATAAAAAATATATATTTAATATACCATTAATATACTCATTTCAAAATTTGCGAATATATATGATAAAACTAACAATATATGATATATGATAAAACTAACAATATATGATAAAACTAACCGAATACAAAATTATAATATTAAATGATAAAGAATGGAAATCAGAAAAATATATAGTGAAATCAGAAAATAGTTTACCATGTTATTTATCTCAATGGCTCTTTTTCGGGTTTTCTTGTCTCACACTTACTATTTTTTCCATCTTTGCAGAACACCAAAATAAGAGTGATACTACTTCACTCACTCACATGAATAAATTAGTTGAGATACCGGGAGTTGATATATACGGCAATATGAAGGAGACGAGTAGAGGTGAGTTAGATATCCGATTCGGGATTCTAGATAGCTGTTAACCCTAGATCTATTAAGGGATCAAATTTTAAAAGTTGCAAACATTTCTTCTCAAATTTTTCATTTAAATAAGAGATTTGCGAGTAGATACATTTATCATTTTCTCAAAATAGATTAACAAGTCAATACATTTGATTCCTCTATATAAATTCTAAATTAAAATGAATTTAAACTGGTTTATTTTCTTTAAAAAATCTCAATATATTATACTTCAGATAAAATTCGAATTCCAACTTGATACCGAATTCGAGTTCCAACTTACTTGATAACTAGGTCACTTATCGTGATCATTCCACATGCAATAAATATGTGTTATGTTCCGGGAATAATATGTTCCAGCAATCGGATGCTTTTCGCATTTTGGTGTATAAAGCAAAGAGAGCCTGCATTCGTGGCAATTTTAGGTCCAGCGACTGCAATTTCGTGGCTTATCATTCTTAATATGTAATATGAACTATGTACCATCAAGTGGAAACGTGAGTAAGATACACGCAATCAGATTATTTCAGATGTCGATTTCTTGGCCACTCAAATAATCGTCACACTGTTGTGCATTACAAGCTTTCAAGAATATACTATGCGTTGTGTGATTTCGAAAATTCACGGCGACATACTTAAATTCAGGGTGGATTCTGGTGCAGATGCTACAACCAATCATTTTAGTGTGGCAGGGGAGTTTTTTAAAATCAGGTTGTGATGGATTCTGGTGCAGATGCCAAAACCTATCATTTTAGTGTGGCTGGCGAATCTTTCAATCGACATGGACCATTATTTAAAGCCCTGGGGAAAAGCAAATCGCAGATAAAGATAGTGCGGTATGCGACATGAGTATAATTGGAAAAGATATCACAGCTGTGGATACTGACTTTTATTACACGAACGCCATTGGAGTTTTTTTAGACTGATGGGAACATACAAATGTGAGACGAATGACATTTGTTAGCATATTCCTATTTACGTTTTTTAATACAGGCTGACCTATTTGCCTAGATAACTAGTTCGTAGGTTCTATTCAGCTCTGAGCGTTGAGGGCACTGGGATCTAGTGCTCCTCGCATGCTACAAACATGGCATAACTTATGATGTATTTAATGTTTTATGGGTTGCCGTGTTTTGGAAGTGCTTTTGCATTTTATTTTAATTAGCTTTAACTAGTTTTACATTATTTGGAACATCTGGTTGATATAAAATTATGATAGTGGGTGAGAATAAAATTAGTGTTGTAGGATAGACATGGATACCAAAATATATTGATAAATAAGTTGATTAAATTTATATATATTAACTTTAAATAAATAAAGAGATTATAATATTTTTTTTAATAAGTTCATATTTATATTAATTTCAAAGTGGTGGAGAATTTATAATGTTTAAATTATTTTTAGCTGTTGATAATTGAATTTGTTATCATTTCAACAAATTAATATTAATTATATTTTTATTAATATTTATTAACTTTTAAGTTCTTTTTATATATAGAGTTAAGATTATTATATTTAAAAAATTAGATCCATATTTATCTTTAATTAATTAATTTAAAATTAATAAAATATAAATGATTTGAATTACATATATATAGAGAAACTGGAAGTTAAATACCATTTAAAATAAATAATAATTAAGAAAACAATATCATAAATTTAGTATGAAAATATTATATTTTAATGAGAAATATGTAATGATTATGTTTATTTTGTGTAAATATGAAAGGAATTACAAATATATCTTACTATAAATAACACTATTAATTTTTTTTATTAAGATTTATTTTAAATTTGGATATATATTATATTTTAAAAGGATGCTCTGAATTTCATGTTAAATATTGAATGAATTACCTATTTTTATCATATTAGAATGAGAAGTACTAAATAATTTTAATCACCAATGTATATCTACTCTATTTTGACTCTAGATTTATCCTATAACAAAAGGGATTGAATCTCTCTGAGGGTTTGAATCTCTTGAAGAGATTTTTTTTTCAAGATGTTTTATTTAGGAAAAAATTTCACATCATAGTAAATCTCTCTCTAAGTGTAGGATATATGTAGAATTAATATAAATTTACCTTGATTAATGTATGCCATATCTTAATTCCTTGTTGAGTAGTCCAAAATTTTCATCAACTAATTTTCTTTTTTTTGCATACAATTGTTTTTTAATGCATATTTATGTATCAAAATAATTTTTTTTCACTTATTAACATTTTTAAAACATCTTAAATGTCAAATATATATTAAATATTAAAGTATTTATAAATCACCTTTATATTATGGCTTAGAAAGTAAAACATATTTATATTTTGTTCTATATATAATTGATATAAATTATTTTATTTAAGATTGATATTTAAATATTTATTTATAACTAGATTAAATATTTTACTGTTAGAAAAATAGACAGAGAAATTACACACAACACAAAACCATAATGTGATTTTATCAATCTGAATGGTTAAGTATGTATAGTACATATGTCATTCACTACGATACATCAAGATAACTATTACAACTCACACATAGGAAAATAAATATTTCTAAATTGATGCCTACACACTCATTATGACAACGTTAAAAAAACACATGACGCAGATGACATGGAAGCATTATTTCCAATACCCTTTCTTAATTCTTACATGTTAAAATATAAAAAACACATATTATAACAAAAATACTGATCTTTGTCATATTTGTTTGATATGGTCATCACTAGCACTTATACCCACTCTAAAATCTCACGATTATCTCACGATTTCTACTCTTTTCTTCACCACATTTTCGATCTTCCCACTTGATTCATTTAAGACAAACGCTTCAAACCATCATTTATGTACTTTTCATAATTGATGCTTCTCAACCTCCCGAAATTCAATGGGTCAATCTCGATTCTAAACCATCCTTGAGCACTACCACCCTCTCTTGAATATATGGCCTTCTGTTATATCCACCAATTATCTAGGACAGAATTTTGGGTACATAATGTATTCAATAAACAATTATACAAATTGACCTTGTATAAAATAACCTGTATTGATGTTCTCAGAGCATTCTTAGAGCACAACAGGTCACATCAACTTGACATTATTAAGAACTACTTGTTACTAATTATTCCTAAACAGGACAGATCACATTAATTCGTTAAATAGTTATGATGGTCTTTGTACTTTTGCATCATCTAATTCTTTGAAAATATAATAAAGTACTTAAACTGTACCATTACCAACATTATTTTTTAATATAATCAAAATTCAAAAATTACAAGCCAACAACCTGAAACTTTTATATTTTTCAATCCAAGCAACTTAAAACATTGGAAATATTGTCATCTTTCCTTGGTAACCTGACAAGATTAGAATAATCGATACACATCATTGCTGCTCGAACTTGAAATGTTTGCTAGTGCAACATTATTTTTTAATATAATCAAAATTCAGAAATTAAAATCCAAACAACTTGAAACTTTTATATTTTACAATCCAAGCAACTTCAAACATTGGAAATGCTGCAATATTTCATTGGTGACAGCAACAAATTGAATCCGTGCCCTAAGGAGAGATGGCCTCTAAATCAACTCTGTCAACAATTTCATATTACAGCTTCCGCTCAACACAAAAAGTCCACCTTATTTTATTATTTCTGATTCATTTATCAATTTCTAGGAAATTTATTAATGAATATATTAGATCGTGTCTGAACAATGGAAACTTTTATTCCTTTAATCTTGCACACAAGAATATAATAGATATGTTTATATTATAACCTTGGTCCCTTGTTATAAAGCACTTTACAAATAATTATATACCTTGGAGCCTTTCCTTTGCATAAATATCGAATGAAATTGCCGACAATCAAACCTCTTTAACATAATAAGCCACATTTATTATTCAAACCTTAGTCTCAATACGAAAAAAGGGTTCAACTCTTTTAGCCCAACACACCAGCACTTATAACCTTAATACGACACTTACGACGTATTTCATTCACGGGCCCACACATCGAAATTCATAAAATGAGCGGGTTTCAAATAAATCAATGGGCCATACCTTCAGTTAACCTCCGGGCAGCTATGTATGCGATTTTTGTCCGATCAATCACCTACCAGATCAGACGGTGCGGACTCCTCTCGCACTTTTTCTTGAGACGAACGATATCGTTCCAAAATAACGTAAAATGCGCAGTTTTGGGCTGATGACGTGGTGCGTTCCTATTGCATCGGGTTTTTTTGAAGCGGTTTCGTCTTCGCACAAAAGCAGTGCGAAATGAGTTTTCTTGGTTTCGAAAAACCACTCCGGGATTGTAACAGTGCTCGATCGGAGGTTCCATCATGGTTAACACCAATATTCGTATTCATTCCATTCCATTGACTCTGGGTTCAAGCCTAGGAACAATGCTACTCAACTAACAAGAAGCTTATTTCCTCCACAAGTAGGGTTTGCTGCTTTAGACAGAGCTCCCTGTTCTATGGGAAAACAAGGTATAATACTGGTTTCGCTTACGACGGAATCTCCATATTCTACCACTCTCCCAACTTCTACATAGAACAATCACAGTCGAGCTTATTTGCTGAGACTAAAATCTAAGGACAAGTCGAGAGGAACACGAGATTTCCTCGTAGAATTGGTTCTAATTCAACACACAGGGTTCATAGTCGAAGGGATGAATCCTTTTGGAGATTGATAAGAACACACAGATATCCACAAATGCACAAGCTTATTCAAAACAGATAACCAATGAGCCTGAAATGTATTAAAAAAAACAATGCTTTTTTATTCAATACTTCACTATCAAAATCCCCCCCTCTCGAAGTAGCAAGGGTTACAATATATAATTCAGTACATGTGTCTTCGGTTCCTTGGAGAACCGTTCTATTTTCACCAAAAGCTTATTCACATACCAAAACTAAACAACTGGATACAAACCAACCCATTCAAATTATACAGTTATTTAATTAATCCTATCAATAGAAATCAACAGACTGACACAGAGAAAATATCCATCTTCTTCAATTATTAACTAATCCATCTTCCCTAAGTATAACAGACAGCTAAGGTGTTGACACCTTGCCAGTAAAATTTTGAATGATTTCAAACCCTCCTAGCCACAACATGTGGAAAATCCTCTTACATTGCTAGCTAGTGTCTAATGCCACTGCATCAGACTCCTGAGGGAAATTTTCTTCATGGGTCCCTGTCCATGAGCTCTTTCACCGAACTGCCTATCTTTTGCAACATCACTTCAGTCATCCAAGTGGCATCTTCATCTGGATGGTCCTTCCACTTGATCAGATACTGGAAATACTCTTGTCCTCTAGCCTTCTTGAACACTCTCTTGTCCAATATCTTCTCTAGCTATAATGGTTGTGCTAGAGGTAACTGCTTTGCCCATTAAATATGCTCTTTGTCTGTTGGCCCTTATTCTGCAGCATCATCTTCATACTTGTGCAAATCTGCAACATTAAAAATGGGAGATATTCCAACATCAGGAGGCAATTCAATCTCATAAGAATTAACAGAAAACTTTCTAAGTATCTTGCATGGCCCAATCTTTTTAAACTTGAATTTGTTATATTGCTTCTTGGGGAATATTTCCTTCCTCAAATGTGCCAAAACCAAATCTCCAACTTCAAAATGGACTTCTCTTCTACTCAAGTCTACTATGCTCTTATATATGATGTTATTGCCTTGTAGTTTTTGTTTCACTTGTTCATGTATGGCTTGGATCTCTGAAGAAAATTCTTCACCATATGCACTCCTCAACTCTGCCTTTCCCAAGTTTCTTAGCTCAGATATTCCTCTGGGGTGCATTCCATAAAAAATATGGAATGGGCTCTGCCCTGTGCTCCTGTTTGGTGAATCATTATATGCATATTATGCCTGGGGAAAAATATGATCACACTGCTTGGGATGCTCTCCTGCAAGACTTCTTAATAAATTTCCCAAACTTATATTTAATACCTAAGTTTTTCCATCAGTCTGAGGATGATAAGCTGAGCTTAAACTCAATTTGGTACCAAGTTTCTTCCACAATGTCCTCCAAAAATGACCCACAAATATAGTATCTCTATCTAAAACAATACACTTGGGCAACCCATGCAATCTAACAATCTCTTTGAAAAACATATTAGCAACATGGGTGGCATCACTAGTTTTATAACATGGAATAAAATGTGCCATCTTATAAAATATGTCAACTACAACAAATATTGCATCGTTCCCTCTCTGGGTCTTAGGAAATCCTAGAACAAAGTCCATACTCACCATGTCCCAAGGCCTATCTGGAATAGGTAATGGAATGTACAATCCTACATTCTGGCTCCTCCCTTTGGCATATTGACAGATTTTGCAATTCTTCACAAATTTCTCCACTTTTGTTCTCATCTTGGGCCAAAAATAAAAGTGACTCAGCTGCTCATAAGTTTTATCAGTACCAAAGTGTCCATCAAGTCAACCACTATGCTTCTCCTTGATAAAATTCTCCCTCATGGAACATTTTGGTACACACAATTGGTTCCTTCTAAATAATAAGTCCTCCTACAAGAAATAATCCAGCCACTGGCTTCTATCTGTCAGAACATGGTTACAGCATGCTTCAAATGCTTCCTTAAACTCTGAATCTGTTTATATAGTTCTTTGAGAAAATCAAATCCTACAACTTCAAATTTGTTTTCTTGAACAAGCATGTTTCTCCTACTCAAAGCATCAGCTACTTTATTTGCTTGGCCACTTATGTGCTTCAAAAAAAAATTAAAACTTTGGAGATATTCAACCCACTTGGCATGCTTATGATTTAATTTAGGCTGCTGTACAATGTACTGCAAGGCATGATTATCAGAGTATTACAAAAATTCTTTAGACATTAAGTAATGCCTCCACTTCTTTAATGCCTGCACAATTGCATAAAATTCCTTCTCATAAGAGGAATACTTTCTTCTAGTGTCATTCAGCTTCTCACTGAAGCATGCTACAGGCCTGTCATCTTGACTCAGCACAGCTACAATGGCTTCCAAACTGGCATCACACTTCACTTGAAATGGTTTAGTAAAATCAGGCAGAATTAAAACAGGCTTTTCAGTTATCTTTTGCTTCAAAAGCTTAAAATTTATTTCTTCTTCAGCAGTCCATTTGAATGGTTTTTTGTTCTTATTTATTGTCTCGATGATGGGTGCATTAATCTTACTAAAATTTCTTATGAATTTCCTATAAAAACTTGCAAGTCCATGGAAGCTTCTTACCTCGAAAACATTCCTTGGTGAAGGCCACTCCACAATTGCCTTAACCTTTTCTGGGTCCATCTTCAATCCTTCAGCAGAAACAAAAAACCCCAAATACACCAAATCTTCTTTCATGAATGAATATTTTTTTAAGTTTATCAATAGTTTCTCTTGGTGTAACTTCTTCAAGACATAATTAAGATGCCTTAAATGTTCTTCTTTTGTTTTGCTGAAAACTAGTATGTCATCCAGATACACTATCACAAATTTACCAATAAATTGTTTTAACACTTCATTCATAAGTCTCATAAAAGTACTAGGTGCATTTGAAAACCCAAAAGGCATTACCATCCATTCATACAGTCCTTCATTTGTTTTAAAAGAAATTTTCCATTCATCACCCTCCTTTATTCTAATTTGATGATACCCACTTTTTAAATCTAATTTTGAGAAATATTTTTCACCACTCAAATAGTCCATTAAATATTCAACTCTAGGCAGAGGGAATATGTACCTAATTGTTATCTTGCCGATGGCTCTGGAATCAGTACACATTCTCTAGCCTCCATCTTTCTTTGTAATTGCGCATCTGCAGCTCTATCTCACACTACTCCTTCACAATCAGCTGGTGCCCTTTATGCAGCCAAGACACCTTGTATGGACTTGGATGCTCCCTTATCTTCAAATTCAATTTCTCTATCACCTCTGTGGAGACCAGATTGTCTGTGCCACAACTATCAATGACCAACTGACAGCATTTTCCTTGGAATTTGCATATACTCCTAAACAAAGTCTTCCTATGTGCTAGCTCAGTGACCTCTTTTTCTTATTTCAATAGGACCTTATTCACCACCAGGGATTCTGCCTTCTCTTGCAGAATTGCCCCTTCAATTTCAGACAGCCTTGCTGCCTCTTCTCTAGCTTGAGCAACAATAGCATTTCTTGGACCAGCACAAATACTTTCTGGGCACTCATAGTGTTTGTGTCCCACTTGATGACATGTATAACACCTTATTTCCCTACCTCTGCCTCTGCCTCCTCTTCCTCTATAGGAACCCCTTCTTCCTCTTACATCACCCTCTATGGATGCATTCTGAGGTGAGCTACTACTAGCTCCATCTTTAGGTACTGTAGATTTTCCTTTACCACCCTAACTTCCCTTTCCCCGGAAAGTACCTCTTCCTTTGGTATATTTCTTTCTCAGAAGTTTCTCTTCTGCTTGCAAGGCCATCTGATAGGCCTCTTCAACTGTCTTAGGAGATAGAAGACCAATCTCATCTTGGATCTCCAACTTGATACCATTCACATATCTGGCAACCTTCTTTGGTGTGTCCTGGAATTTTCCAGCTCTTATACTTACTCTATAAAACTCTTCCTTGTATTTTTTTACTGTCAGCAATCTTTGTCTCAAGTTCTGCATTTGTCTAAACAATGTTCGCTGATAATCACTAGGAAAGAAATTACCTTTCAGTTTTGCCACCATTTTGGTCCATATTTTGATTGGTTGTTTACTGGCTCTACTTCTTTCTGCTTGCATTCCATCCCACAAAAGTGCAGCATGTCCTTTCAGCTTTGTTACTGTAAACTTGACCTTTTTGTCTTCACTCATTTCTTCATATTCAAAGCACTTGTTCATCTCATTAATCTATTCTACCATCTCTTCTGGATTCAATCCTCCTGCAAAAATTGGCACTTCAAGTTTGGGCTTGACTGCACACCCCATAACAGTTCTAAGGAGCCTCATCTCAGGAGGAATCTCAGCATTTTCTCCTGTTTCTTCTTCTGTTTCAGGTTCACTGATGTCTTCAAGATCTCTTGGGTGTCCCAACTCCATTGCATCCAATCTGGCTTGGAACCTCTACAAGGTCTCCAACACTTATGCATTGGCAAGAGGCCTGCCTCTTCTTCTGCCAACACGTCTGGCGATTCTGACAGCCATCTTAGAATTATCTGCAAAAAAAATCTCCAAAAACAACTCTGATACCACACTTGACAGCAACAAATTGAATCCGGGCCCTAAGGTGAGATGGCCTCTAAATCAACTCTATCAACAATTTCATATTACAACTTCCGCTCAACACAAAAAGTCCACTTTATTTTCTTATTTCTGATTCATTTATCAATTTCTTCGAAATTGATTAATGAATATATTAGATCCTGTCCGAACAATGGAACCTTTTATTCCTTTAATCTCGCACACAAGAATATAATACATATGATTTATATTATAACAGTGGTCCCTTGTTATAAAGCACTTTACAAATAATTATATACCTTGGAGCCTTTCCTTTGCATATATATCGAATGAATTTCTGACAATCAAACCTCTTTAACATAATAAACCACATTTATTATTCGAACCTTAGTCTCAATATGAAAAAAGGGTTCAACTCTTTTAACCCAACACACCAGTGCTTATAACCTTATTACTACACTTATGATGTATTTCATTCACGGGCCCACACATCGGAATTCATAAAACGAGCGGGTTTCAAATAAATCAATGGGCCATACCTTCAGTTGACCTCCAGGCAGCTATGTATGTGATTGTCGTCCGATCAATCACCCACCAAATCGGATGGTGCAGACTCCTCTCGCGCTTTTTCTTGAGCTGAATGATAGCGTTTCAAAATAACACGAAATGGGCAGTTTCAGGCCGGTGATGTGGCGCGTTCCTATTGCATCGGGTTTTTTTGATGCAGTTTCACCTTAACACAAAAGAAGTGCGAAATGAGTTGTTTTGGTTTCAAAAAACCACTCCGGGATTGGAACAGTGCTTGACCGGAGGTTCCACCGTGGTTAACACCAATATTCATATTCATTCTATTCCATTGACTCTAGGTTGAAGCCTCGAAACAATGCTACTCAACTAACAATAAGCCTATTTCCTCCACAAGCAAGGTTTTCCGCTTTAGAAAAAGCTCCCTGTTCTACGGGCAAACAAGGTATAATAATGCTTTCTCTCGCGATAGAATCTCCCTATTCTACCACTCTCCCAACTTCTACACAGAACAATCACGGTTGAGCTTATTTGCTGAGACTAAAATCTAAAGACAGGCCGAGAGGAACACGATATTTCCTTGCAGAATTTTTTCTAATTCAACACGCAAGGTTCATAGTCGAAGGGATGAATCCTTCTGGAGATTGATAAGAACACGCATATATCCACGGATGCACAAGCTTATTAAAAATAGATAACCAATGAGCCTGAAATATATTCAACAGAAACAATTCTTTTTGATTCAATACTTCACTGTCAAAATCCCCCCCTCTCGAAGTAGCAGGGGTTACAATATATAATTCATTACATGTCTCTTCAGTTCCTTGGAGAACCATTCTATTTTCACTAAAAGCTTATTCACATACCAAAACTGAACAGGTGGACTCAAACCAACCCATTCGACTTCTACAGTTATTTAATTAATCCTATCAATAGAAATCAACAGACTCACATGGACAAACTATCCAGCTTCTTTAGTTATTAACTAATCCATCTTCCCTAAGCATAATAGACAGCTAAGGTGTTGACACCTTGCTGGTACAATTTTGAATGATTTCGAACCCTCCTAGCCACAACATGTGGACAATCCTCCTACATTGCTGGCTAGTGTCTAATGCCCCTGCATCACTTGGTAACCTGACAAGATTAGAATAACCGATACACATCATTGCTGCTCGAATTTGAAATGTTTCCCAGATATGGTTGGGGAGTTGAGAAAGTTGAGACCTCTCATAATATACTTAGAAATTGAGAGCTTGTGGCAGTAGAAATTTGTGGACATTGTGCACAAATAATCCCCTGCTCCATTTCAAGAAGTGAGGTTGGCCTCATATTTGACTTTCTAACAGCGCAACATGCGTTCTTTCACATGGTTGTTACCACTTTGAGACACAGATTTATTCAACAAAGTGTGTTTAAGAAATCCATCAATCATTCACTATTCCCTTACGAAGGCATGAAAATTTTAGTCTCCCACACAAATTGAAAGTGACTTTGACCAAAATTACTACCCAGTAAGCTATAACCAGAATCTCCTATGAAGTCACGCCACTTCCTGTCTGAAATGGATCCATGATCCATGAAAAGCACATTATTGCTGCACAAATATATCTCCCACAAAAAAAACAAAAAAGTGGCAACCCTCATGTGAAGTACTTGGTCAACAACCTATATCATTTGCTGCAACATATGGGACTGCATCTGTGAAGAAGCCGAGAGAGACACAAGATTGAGTGTTCATATTTGGTTATATCCCATCCTTTGACAACAATTATTCACACATAGACTCAATTATCTAAATTCTCACAGTCTCACATCTCTTTCCCTATGTAGGTTCGAACACTATTGTCTACGCCAAACAAAAATATGAAACCAATTATGCTGGGGATTAGAAGGAATGTGAACTGAATTATGAAATGGAATTGGGATTGCTAGAATTGGGCTAGAATATTTGCATCAAATAAAGAAAATTATCTAGAATTAAAATCATTCAAGAACAGTGCTCCCTTCATAGGATACACCACTTCACTCTTTAATTTTTGGTAGTGGGGATCAAACCCGAGCCCCGGTTGACCTCACGGCTTGCGACTCCAACTGATCTGGAAGTGGTAAGTTAGAGAATATCTTTTCTTGCCATCAGAAAGACAGATCTATATATCTTCACATAGGAACAACCACACGAAATCATAATTGACACATCTAAGTTACAACTAATCTAATTATAAAGTAGTAAAACACAAGACTCTTTCACATCTTCTTGGCTTTTTTTCGAGGAATTCAAGCTGAAAGAGACTCTGATACCATGTTAGAAAAATATAGAAGATAATTACACACAACACAAAATCAAACTATTATTTTATTGATCTCAATTGTTACATATTTATAGTATATCGATCACTGAATACAACACTTCTTGATAGCTATTACAACTCACACATAAAAAAAACATCTATTTCTAAATTAACTCTTAAAGACTCATAATAACTATCTACAAATCACATGTCATGGATGCATTATTTCCAATAATTTAATACAATTTTAAAAAATTATGAATTTTTAGAGAATAATAAAATAAAACTAATGCAGAGGATTTAAATTTCCAAACACAAATACAAAACGATGATTCCCCCATTACTCTTAATTTAACGTGCATTTAAATCAGATGTATAAAACAGAGAATTTCAATTTCCAATCCTAATAAAAATTACAAAATCTTGACTTCTCATAAATGATATTTTCAAAGGATTGCACTTAGTTTCATGTGCTTTTGGTTCAAGAAATACAACACTCATTTTTTCATTTGCAATAGCCATATTCCTTAAGTAAATGTTATTATATTACATTAGCATGAAAATTCGATTTATTGTAGATAGGTACTCGTGAGTAGCTTAAGGGTTCGACTCACTATTTTTTTAATGATAATTAAAAATTAAAATTAACAATTAAAAAATCAAAAGATAATAGCTAGGTTGATAGAAATCAATAGGTTATGCATGTTGGTAGACCTGAATAGTTTAGGTGAAATGTTGAGATATAATTTCCATTGTATATGTTGAAATATTTATAGTAGTATATAGAAATAGAGGTTAATTATGTTATTTTAATTAACATATCTCAAATTAATTAATGAAAGAAAATGTGATATCAACGCGTGTAATATTGGTATGTGGTATTGGTAAGGCATGGTATTGGATCATGACATTGTAACAAAATTTATTTACAGGTTCAGAATTTCCATACTAAGTTTGGGGTGAATCTCCATGGTTTAAAATATTGTCTAACTTATATGTTAGTTTTATTATAATTACTACTACTAATAATAATTTAAAATAAAATCATACTTTACGTAAGTTTTAAGTTTGGGGAGCATGAGATGTGTATTTCGACATGGCTCCTCGAGAGAAGTTATGGCAAAGGCTCGATAAGATAATGGTTTTAAGGGTTATTGTTATTAGATATACGATAATGTTATTTTCATGCTTAAGACCACGAAGGGATGGTCTAATGATATTAAATGCAACACTGATATTAAGCAAGGGTGCCTCCTATCCCCTACCATTTTTGGCATTTAGATTGATAAGATTTAGAAATTCTTAGAAGTTGTTGGGTGTGAAGGACCCAAGTTCGTTGGCATAGTCCTTACTCTTCTCCTTTATGTTGATCATATTGTTCTTCTTTATATGAGTCTTGAAAATCTCAATAAGAATCTTAAATCCCTCTACGATTTCTGTTCCATGATGGGTATGAGTGCTAATACTCACAAGACTAAAGTTATGATTATTAAATCCAAAAATATCACCTATGATCATATCTTTTATGATAACAATTAATTATAGAATGTTTCTTCTTAAAACTATTTAAGTATTGAAATCCACCATTATCTCAACTAGAACTATAGCATTGAGAAAAGGATTATAGGTGGTTGGAAGCTTACTATGACTTTCAAACAAATTGTAAGATGACTGACCTTTGGGTTTCAAGTAAAAAAAAGGTTCCTCTTCTAGACTCTCGTCACCACTATTATTTTATATGGATGTGAGGTGTGGGGTTGCAGTATATCTAGACATTCATGGAGAAACATTGAAATGATCCTGAACCAATTCATAACCTACAACCTCAAGAATAAAGCTAATACTCCCTACCATATTCTCTTAATTGAGGCTAGCCTTTCCCCATTGAATTCACGACTATATTTAGGTATATGTTGCATAAAAAGAAGTTGTACAAAATGGAAGCCAACAGACTCCCAAAAAATTCTTCTAACTCTAGTCAAAACCACCTTTGACTCAAGCGAGGGTGGCATATCATTGGGAGATAAATGACAAGATCATCTTGGGGAATAAGGATAATATTAAAAATGTCATTACTTCCAAATTTAAGGATAAGTTATGGAATGATAAGGAGTTAGAGGGAAAAATAAAGTTAAGATACTATACAGAAGTTATCAACCCCATGCTTGCTAACCATTATTACCTTTATGTCTTAACAAGTGCTAAGAAGAGAATTAATATTGCAAGGATTAGAAATAATTTTTATGATCTCCGGAGTGAAAATAAGACATTGGTTTATTCTCATGATACCTTGGAATGATAAAATATGTCTCCTTTGTGATACTAAGAGAGTCTCTTGGATGGAATGACCTTTGCTCACATCCGTTCTCATTTTGAAAAAATATTCTCCACAACCAACCTCCTTGACTTGTTTAGTTATCAAAACTACTGTGACCAAGAAAAGTTTCCTTCCCTCCTTTTTAATCACATAAATAAAATTTTAAATAATCCCAATTAACCCTTTCTTTCTTAAGGTCTGATAGGCTATATCAATCTTAATCGACATTAATCATCATCCTTAAAAATAATATTTTGATGCTTATTGATGTCTATTAACAATTATATAATTTATATAACTAAACTAATGATAATAATATAAATAAAATTTAAAAATGTATAATTTATTAACATTTTTTAAATGTATAAATTTAAATTTTATATTTTTTTAAACATATTTGCATGTATTGAATGGTAATGGAGTCTTCTCGGAGAAATTACGAAATACGTTAGGAGTAGTTAACTTTAATGAGTAAATGTTAGATAAAAATAATAGAATTATAATACTAACTAGTAATTTAAAATTTAATCTAATCACTCTTTTAATATATCATATTTACAATAAAAATAAATTAATATAAAGATACTAGAGACATTATCGTTATAATATCATTTTTTTAAGACAAATAAATGTTAAAATATAATAATTATATTTATTATTATTTTTTTGAAGTTCATTTTGTATTAAGTTAAATAATAATTAGTTAGATAAAAAAGATTTTCTTACTAATTTATTAGAAGGAAAGTTAATCTAGAAATATAAGTTCAAAGTTCCTTTTCTAGACTATAGTCATTCTTGTCATTTATATGAATGTGAAGTGTGGGGTTGCAGTAGATCTAGAGATTCATGGAGAAAAATTGAAATTATCTAGAAGAAATTCATAACCTACAACCTCAAGAATAAATCCAACACTCCCTACCCTATTCTCTTAATTGAGGCTAGCCTTGCCCCCATTGAACGCACGACTATGTTTAGATATATGTTGTATAATAAGAAGTTGTACAACATGGAAGCCAACAGGCTCCCAAAAAATTCTTCTAACTCTAGTCAAAACCACCTTCTACTCATGTCAAGGTGGCATAAGGATGCCAAGTCCTGGCTCATTCATTGGGAGATAAATGACAAGATCATCTTGGGGAATAAGCATAATATTAAAAATTTCATTACTTGAAAATTTAAGGATAAGTTATGGAGTGATAAGGAAATAGAGGGAAAGATAAATTTAAGATACTATAAGGAATTTATCAACCCCATGCTTGCTAACCATAATTACCTTTATATCTTAACGAGTGCTAAGAAGAGAATTAATATTGCAAAGTTTAGAACTAATTTTTATGGTCTCCAAAGTGAAAACAAGAGACTGGTTTATTCCCATGATATCTTGGGACAAGAAGAATTGTCTCCTTTGGGATACTAGAAATTTCTTTTCTCCCCTTTATTATCACAGAAATAAAATTTTAAATAATCTCAATTAACCACTTCTTTCTTAAGGTTTGATAGGCTATATCAGTCTTAATTGAGGTTAATCATCATCCTTGAAAAAAAATCTGATTCTTATTAATGCCTATTAACAATTATATAATTTATGTAACTAAACACATAATTATAATATTAGTAAAATTTAAAAATATATAATTTATTAACATTTTTTTTAATATATAAATTTAAATTTTATATTTTCTTAAACCTATTTTAATGGAGTTTTCTCGGAGAAATTACAAAATACGTTACGAGTAGTTAACTTTAATAACTAAATGTTAAATAAAAATAATATAATTACAATACTCACTCTAATAAAAAATAATTTAAAATTTAATCTAATCACTCTTTTTATATATAGTTTACAATCAAAATAAATTTAATATAAAGATACTAGGGGCATCATCGTTTTAATATCAATTTTTAAGACAAATAAATGTTAAAATAAGATAATTATATTTATTATTAATTTTTTGAAGTTCATTTTTTAGCCAAATAAATATTAAAATAAGATAATTATATTTATTATTATTTTTTTAAAGTTTATTTTGTATTAAGTTAAATAAGGATTAGTTAGATAAAAAAATTATTTTATTAATTGATTGGAAGGGAAGTTAATTTAGAAACATACTTTCAAGTTTTGAGGTTGTGAAGATCTAGTCTAGTTAGGGCATCTTGCAAATAGAAAATTATAACAATAAGGTAGTTGTGTCATATTTTGTAATATTTTAACATGAGAAAAAAAAAAATATGACGAGTACTGTAAGAAAAAACAAATTAGTGAGTCATAATTAATGGGTAATATCTAGAATAAAAAGATGTTGGTTGATCTAGGAGATAATGGCTTATTTATGAAAAATAATGATTAGCTATTTGTCAAGTTTTTCTCTAGCTCTGCCAATCTCATAAATTTTTCTTTCTAAATCATCTTATACATCCCTATATAATCTATAATCTGCAATATTCAAATGATATAATGATATTTAACCTTGCCTGCCAAATTACTAGGAATTTGTAAAATACAGTAAAAACAAATAAAAATACACCTTGGCATCATATCAACATATCAAAGTGAGAGAGTAGAACTCCCACACCTAAACACCCTCCTTAGAAAAAAAATTACATTTTAATATAACTAAAATATGAAACACATGGTGTGGAGATTTATGAAGCTCACTAATCATTAACAGCAAGGAAATCCCGCACGAGTATAACAGTAAAATCTACTCTCATTAGTAGAGACACATGGTATGGAAATTATCAAGCTCACCTATCATTAACAGCAAGAAACTCGTGCATGAGTACAGTCTACTCTCATTTTTGTAACGTGTGGAAACTATTACACGTTTTCATTGTGTTTCCTTGCAAAACACACTTTAAAATACATTCTAAAAAGTGGAAATTCACAAAAAATAAAAACGTCTGATAAAGAGCTGCTCAGTTTTGCTATCTGCTCAGGTAGGCTAGGTTTTCACTCAGTTAGCAATATACATTTATCCCATTGCAAACGTCTGATAATTAGCTGCTCGGTTTTGTAATCTGCTAGTTTTCACTGAGTTGGTAATATGCATTTATTCCATTGCCACTTGGCCTTTAAATAATATTTGGGGCGACTAATTCTCCTGAATATCAAGCTTGTGAACGTTTTGCACCGACTGAGCATCTGAACTCTAAAAAAAAATACTCTTTCTGCAAAAGAAAGGTTTCATGACTTTAGAGATTAATTACCAACCGCATATTAAGAGGAACGAAAGCCAGTAATTTGATTCCGAAAGGTTGATCAATATTTTGAATGTTTTGGTCTGGGAGAAAAATATAGGAGTTGTTTTTAGTGTGATTTTTTTGGAGCTTCAGATGCTGGAATCTGGTGAAAAAATTTGAGGTAAAATCTTGGTTTTTTTTATTTAAACTGATTTTTTGAATTTATATATAGATTCAGTACCCACAAAAACTCATAAAGCATTTTGATTGTGCAAAGTTAGCAATCAAATTTCTCTTTTCAATAAATTCCTGTGAGATTTTAAACACTAAAAACTACTAGAAAATATATTCCAACACTCACAGTTTCTTCCCAGCCTAGTGTATAAGTGAACATGACCTGTTTTAATGGTAATCTCAGATTAGATTAGATTTTTATTTATTGGGAATTAATTAGGTGAATTACTCTCGGATTTATACACTAAAAAAATCCACCTCGACACACTAAAAAAAGTAATGAGAATAGTTTAGAGGTTTATTAATGCTTAAAATCCACCTTGACACACTAAAAGAAGTAATGAGAATAGTTTAGAGGTTTATTAATGCTTATAGATTTTTAGTGTAACAGAAAATATCAGCATAATATCAACCTTGCTCAAATTTGATCCTGCATGAATTTTCACACTCACCTAATTGATAATCAACAAATTGATTACAAAAACTAACTGCCACTTAAAGAAATTGATCGAAAACACTAATAACCACTTTAAGGTAATAATAATAGTTTGGGAAAAATAATGATAAACTAGTGATGGTTTTCTCGGCCACTGAGAAAATCATCGGACAGACTGTTGTACATTACCAGCTTTTGGAATATAACACGCTACGTCTGACTTCGAAAATTCCAAAAGCAAGTTTATTGAAGACGCCGTGCATTCTAATCCGAACATAGTTTGTACAGTCATCGGAGCCATTTCAACTGTAGTGGGCCATTCACTTCCGGACAACGCAAATTACCTCACCGCTGACGATATCGAAAAAGTCCGAGATTTTCTTCCCCTTCCTGAACAAGAAGAGGTCACAGTCTGAACATATAAGAAGCTAGCTTATAATCCACATTGTCTACATAAATTCGCCACGAATATAATTTAGATTTTAAAAAATATGTGTCTTTCTTTTGTTTTTTTTTTAAATGTGTATGGTCTTTATCGAAAAAAATATCATGTTTAAAATACGCACTTATAATTCGCGAAATGTCAAATTGGTTGATTATATTCAATTGCGAGATTTGAAGCACTAAGTTCTGGGATAGGCACAAGTTGTCCCTAAAACGGCTTCATGTGAAATGAAAAGAAAGGATGTTGAATGTTTTGTATGTTCTGGTGCTTTGGAATCTCACATAACAATAAAAGCTTCTTTATCATTTTCGTTTTCCTCCATATGGCTAAGTCCCTCTTGATCATGAGTATGCACTTGATGGCATAACTTGTGTCTGACTCCAACTCTTAATCAGGAACGTGGGGTTGAGCATAAATTTGAGAATCTATTTCCTTTTCCTGGTCACCTTTCTCATTCAAACATAACCGGTTGCTCCTCTGGATCACACAGTTTCGGTTTAAGAATAAAACGGAGACCGTACACCATATGGTTATATGTTTACAAGTCATATTATTTAAACTGCATGGCTGATTATATCAGCTAGGTTGATTACACTTCACTTTGTGCTTTATGTTGGTATATAAGTAGCATGATAAAAAAATATTTATTCTGTTATGTATTTAAATAATGTAAATTAACATATTAATGTAGTAATTATATTAAGTAATTACGAAGAAAAAGATAAATATGCATTTGTTAAGAAATTAATTTAATGTTGCCTCTTACTTTATTTTATTTAACTAATTTTGAATAATGAGAAAAATTGTTAGCTCAATTCCAATTTTTCTAGCTTTATTGTGTGTTTCCATTTTTTTTGTTTGGGTCATAGTATGAGAGCCTCATGTAGCATAAGACTCCAAATAGAATAGCATGTCGTTAGAGGCCATTTACAAGAGGCCAGGGAGCTTGACCAAGTAATGTGACAACCGCTTGATTTTCGCACCGTGAAGAAAGAGAAATTCGTCACTTTCACACCGCAACAAAAAAGAAAGTGCACAAAAGTGAAAAGCTTATCAAATTGTGAAAAATTAACGCACTTCGAGATTGGAAACCAGGTAAACATGGATTTTGTGTTTGATCTCGAGAATACAAGACGTGAATATTTCTTTTTCATCCATTTATCTATACATATTAGACACTGAAATGTGTACTGACTAAAGCTTTACAAAGTTTACAGGAGAGTGAGTGTAGTCTTGCAGTGGTCTCAATTCTACAGAAAATCAAAAAAGTATTCAGGATATAAGGGCAGTACAGTGTCTTGCCACAAGTCATATTGGTGGAATCGAAAGGCAGCGTCAATAGATACAGCAAGTCAACATGACCTATTAACTCTTTATATGGTTAACATATGATGGTATAATGTTTTATGATTTTTACAGATAGTTTTTAATTTTCATGTTATCATATAGACATTGTTTTAAACAGTAAACAATTTCAATTTCTGATGATATTTAATGCTCTAAGATGGCCAACAAATCGAGTTTCGTTCGAACAAGTTAAATCTCAGAAAACAAATTTCCTCTCTTTTTTTAATAAAAAGAAAATGATAAAAAAATATTAAATTAAAAAAAAAAACAGCAGAACTCTGTATAAAACCTCTGTCATAAAGAACCTGCTAATAAAACAAAACCAAATTTAAAAGAAAACGAGGAACAACTTTCTCAAGGAAACCTAAGCCATCTTTTTTATTTGCACAAACATACTCCTTTTATGTGGAAAGTCATCGAACGTCCACTTTTAAAAAAATAAAAAAACAAAAGCTATTTTTTTTATTTACATCACTAGACAACATACAAACTCCTTTTATGTGAAAAAGTCAAAGTCAACGTCGACGTCAAAAAAAATAAAAAAAATCAAGGAAAATAAATAATCAAGGAATACTTCACAAATTTTTCAAGGGTCCACATTTATCCTTTTAATAAGTTGAGTTGTTGGTATTTGGAATTCATAGTCTTTTATGAAATGAAAACAATCCCAAAGTGTATTTATCGAACTCGAAAAATTCCATGTGTATTTATCAAAATCGAAAGAGCCTTTGAAAATAGGAAGATTCTTCTTAAACAAATGGTTTTGTTAATGAAAGTTTTTAGTTGTTTTATTCAATTTATATATATATATGTTTTTTTTTTAAGGCGTTCTTTTTTATGGGATTCAAATTGGAGGATTAAAAAAAAGAATTATTATTCAAATTTCAAAAAAGAATTTGAAATGGTGATGTTTGGTTTTTGTGTAATTTTTTATAAAAAAGGGGAGTTTGTAAAAAGTAAAAGAAGTGTGTGTTTTCATATTAAAATAAATAATTTATTTTATTGTTTTTTCACAAATTTTCTCGAAAAAATTATGAGTTTTGGTTTTTATGAATTAAGACATTTATGCAAGCTTAAGATTATTAAGATATATTGTATAATGGTTTTGTGGAATTGATCCAAGAAGCATTCACAACCATGAACAATAATGACTGAGGAGGAGACTACATATACAATGAATTCGAAGCTTTTTCCAAAAACAAGGAATCGTCATGAAAAAGACAAAATGATATACTCCACAGTATAATGGAGTAGCAGAAAGTAAAAACCATACTATCATGAATATGGCTAGATATATGTTGTGGAAATAGAAGTTTTCGATTACTATTGGGTTGAAGAAGTTTTGACAATAGTATATGTTCCAGACATATCTCCAACAACCGATATTCAGGATGTAGTGCATCAAGAAGTATAGGATGGTAATAATGTGTATTTATATTATTTTAGAATTTTTGGATATGTAGCAGTTACACATCTTCTTGAGAAGCTAAGAAAGAAGCTTAATGATATGAATGAGATATGTATTTTGTAGGCTATAGTGAATAATCAAGGACCTATAGACTTTATAATTTGGTTAGTAAGAAGTTTTTTCTTAGCATAGATGTTAAATTTTGTTAAGATAAATCTTTGTTTGATGATGTTGATGAAGATTTAAATCAACCTATTTATCCACCACATCTACTAAGATTGCAAGTTCAAGAAAAGCCATACCACTTTAAAAATGATACAACTTCCAGCAGTGAATCCACTAGTGATTCAACAGCTTCATAGGAAAATCAGAAAACAAGAAGAAACCGAGAAATATATGAGAAATAGCATGAGTGTAATAAACATAATATGTTTGCCTTTATTTTATCTCAATCAACCCATTTTGAAGAATGAGTTAAGGAAAAATATTGGGTTGATGCAATGAACCAAAAAATTGTTGCCATAGAGAAGAACCGGACTTAGGAATTAGTGGATCTCCCAAGAGACAAAACCAAAATTAGTGTAAAATGGGTATATAATAACAAGGTAAATGAAAAAGGTTAAATTCAGAAGCATAAGGCAAGGTTGGTTTCCAAAGGATTCTCACAATAGTTTAGTATCAATTATGGTGAAATATTTTCTCCATTAGCAAGGTTAGATATTGTCAAAATTATTTTATCCACAAGAGATCAACACAAATAGAGAGTCTATCAACTTGATGTAGAATCTCCTTTCTTAAATGGTATATTGCTAGTAGAAGTTTATGTGGAGTATCATCCTAATTTTGAAGTTCCACGATAAGAGCATATGATGTAGAGGTTGAATAAAACTTTTTATGGCTGGAAATAAGATGCAAGATCTTGGTATGATCGGATCGATACCTATAGCATCAAAAGCGGTTTTTATAAAAGAATCCATGAGACAACTTTGTATACAAAAACTCATGAAGGTAAAATTATCAATGTATTCTTTTATGTTGATTATTTTCTGTACATAGGAATTATGATTTTCGAAGACTTTAAAGAACCAGTGCAAATAGAGTTTGATATGACTAATCTAGGGATCATGAAATACTTATTAGGCATTAAAATTCAAAAACATGCTAATGGGAATTTTGTTGGTCAACAATAATATGCCACTAAAATCATCCAATAGTTCATAATTACCAATTTCAAACTAGTTTATATACCAATTTCTCAAGGCAGCAATATTGGCATACAAGATGTAGCACCACGAGTGATTCCACATTGTATAAAAGTCTAGTTGATAGTATGTTATATCTCATTGAAACTAGACCTGATATCATGTTTCCGGCTAGTTTTGTTTTGATGTTTATGCAATCACCCAAGATTTCTCATTAGGAGGTTGCAAAAAGGATCTTAAGATATATTGGAGGGACCCTAGAATATTTTCTTATCTACACACATTCTGAAGATAACTCACTTTCACATTATACAAAAAAAAATTATGTAGGTAGTTTGGATGATAATAAAAACACCTCAAGGTATGTTTCTAATATCGGAACGAATATGATTTCATGGGCATCCAAGAAACAACTAGCCATTTCAATATATTCATCATAGGTAGAGTATGTAGCTACCACATTAGCAACTTGCCAGGCAGTGTGGCTCAAAAGACTATTTTCAGGTCTTTCAAATGTTGAGGAGCCAAATACGATTTACTATGATAAAATTAATATAATTTATTTATAAAGCAAACATGTTTTCTCACAAAAAAAAAACAAGCACATTGACA
Source organism: Pinus albicaulis (assembly GCA_034641835.2). Lineage (NCBI taxonomy): Eukaryota > Viridiplantae > Streptophyta > Pinopsida > Pinales > Pinaceae > Pinus > Pinus albicaulis. The sequence continues at coordinate 1,017,958,645 of CM076572.1, read as the reverse complement.
CAGTTTTTCATTTCAACTCTGAGCTGGTCAATGATGGAGAAATATTACTTTCCTTTTGTGGTTTTAGTGGTCAACTTGTAGATATGTTCACAAATCCTTTGGGAAAAAATGTATTTTAATTTCAAAGAGAGTGACTAGGCATTGTAGGTGCCACTACTTGTAACAATTGAGATTAGGAGGGTGTGTTGAGATATTAATCTCATTGTTTGCGAGCTGTGATGATATTTAATTCCATTCTCTGCTAGGTGTCAAATTTGGCTTTTATTCTCTTCATTTTAGTTTACTCTAGCCAAGTTTAGTTGGAACTTCTCCAGTCATTTATCGTTACTTGTTTCTTTGTCTTTTATATATTTTTATTTAATTGATTTTGAATGATAAGAAAAGTTATTATCTCCATTCCAATTTTTCAGTTCATTCTCTTTGTGTTTCCATCTCTTCGTTTTTTATTGATCAGTATTCACATGTTGTTGTTTGTTTTTACATAAAATGTATACTAATTTCATAACAATATTAAGTAAATGTCAAAAAATACACTGATTTAATTAATATTTATAATATTAACCATTCATGTAAAAGCATGCCCAAGACGTAATTATATCTTTTAATATATAATATAATTTATTTACTTATATATCATAATTAATTATTCATAATATTGATTTTCTAATTGTAAAAAAAAATATTTAAATTATAGAAATAATGTTATTTATTAATAGTTCAACATAATATAAGTTTAATTTTGTTTTTTTGGTAATTTTAGGTGTGACTACATCATCATAATGTCTAATTAGTGACTTCATATCAAGGAGTATTTTAAGAAGAGTACCTTAAAATAGATGATCACTTGCATAATATAAATTTAAAAAATGAAAATGATTAAATAATTGTCATAGAAATATGTGAAATTCTCATTATTGAGATAAATAATAAATAAACTTTTCATTTCTTCGTGTTTCCTCTTAAAAATTAAAAAATGTAAAATTCAATATTCATCCTTAAATTTTCTTTATGATCGTTTCTACGAAGATGTCGAAATTCCAACGGTTTTTATTTGATTTAGCTAACTAGAAATGTTTTCAATCTCCTCTTCCAAATCATATTAATCGACATGGGCATGCCAATTGACTAGCAATCATCAATCTCATGTATATCAACTACATTGTTTTATTTTGAACTCGCGAGGAAGCAGTTAAAAACCAGGCACTCTACATGCAACAACATCTGCATAATTGTCTCAAAGCTATCACAGGGCATCCTTACTTGGATTTCTTATTATGGATCTTAGTGAGGTCAAATAATTGAACTCACCTATTTCCTTAATATCCCAAAATATTCCAAGAATGTGCAATAAACTGATGGAAATTTCTGATAATTTCAAACAAAACAGAGGAAGCGAAGTTCCTCAACTCAACACAAAGAAATGAGAGAAATCTGGACAAAGAAGATGGAGAAAAGCTCTGTTTTTATTAACCATAAAAATGACAATAAAAATTACAAACTTCTTCAGAACTACAGTTCTGGAATAACTAAAAACTCCATACTCTGTTTTTACAAACTTTGTTTTTTAACACAGATTCGTGTTTCAGTAATAGGCAGACAGTTGTTGAAACACGTGTTTCAGCAACAGGCAGACAGTTGCTGAAACACAGACACAGTTGCTGAAACACGGACACAGTTGCTGAAACAGCCTGTAGAATGCATGCTGCTCCAAAAACACAGCAACTCTGTTTTCTTGCTGTTTTCTCTGCTCTGTCTTCTTCTCTTCCTTCTTCAATTTCTCAAACTCTCTTCTAACTTCTTCTAACTTAAAAAGAACTTCCGTTCATCATATTTATAAGTAAAAAACATTTTTGACTTTTAATATTTAAAAACCCAAAATATCTTCTAATGCATATCTGCGTATTGAATGCACAGGAAGCGGTGGGAGTTAATGTGCTGGCTTTTGGTAAATAAAATCGGCTGTCTGCAGGCTCAATAACTTCTGCAAATTTATTGCTTGACTTTCAGCCATCCGCCTTGCTAAAATATCTGCGGCAATCAGATTTTGTCCAGCTGTTTTATGTTGCAGTTGGAATTAAAGTCCAACACTCCCCCTTAATTTCAACTGCTGGGTTTTTCTGCGTACCTAGGCATTTTCTGAAATGATCAAAACTTTTCTTTGCCAATGGTTTTGTCAAGATGTCAGCTAGCTGATCCTCTGTTCTGCAGTGCTGCAAAACAATCTCACCATTGTTAACCAATTCACGTATGAAGTGAAATTTGGTGTCTATATGCTTTGTCCTTTTATGAAAAACAGAGTTTTTAGACAATGCTATTGCCGAGCTATTGTCACAGTAAATGGTTGTGCCCTTTTCTTGTCCATGACACAAATCTCTGAGAACTCTTCTCAGCCACACTGCTTGGCATGCTGCTGCTGTTGCTGCCACGTACTTTGCCTCTGCTGTTGACAAAGCCACAATTGGTTGCTTCTTGGAAGCCCATGAGATGGCTCCTGATCCCTTATGAAACACATATCCCGATGTGCTTTTCCTATCATCAACACTTCCAGCCCAATCACTGTCAGTGTAACCTGTCAACATGAAACTTTTAGAAGAGGAGTAAAGCATACCAAACCCCTTCGTTCCATTCACATACCTTAGAATCCTCTTGGCTGCCTACCAATGAGTCTCTTTCGGTCTTTCCATGAATCTGGAGATTAAACTCACAGCGTGCATAATGTCCGGCCTAGTTGCAGTCAAGTACATGAGGCTGCCAACTATGCTCTTGTACAACTTTGGATCAAAATCCTTGTTGTTGTCTTCTTTGGTTGTCACATCTCCACTTGAAGGAAAACTTCTTCTTCTTTTTTTCTTTTTTCTTTTTTTTTCTTTTTTTTTTTTATACCTTGGTGTTTTTCCCCCTCTATTCACATAACTATTGGAACAATAAATTTCATATTTTTACCATATTGTTCTTTGACATAATCTACCCTAATACTTCCCTCTTCATACAATATTGAGCACTCCATTTGCAGGCCCTCCAACCGTATGTATTTACATATATACATATTTATATGTATCCTTCGATAATAATAGTAGAGGAGATTTTTTTCCTTTTTCTACTATAACCATAGTATAGGTGGCTTTTCATAAATGTTACAATCCTCTCCTAGCACTTTGTACTTTCCACTCATATCTAGTTGAGTTCCCTATCTATTTCACATACCTATCTATGTATCCTCATACATAGAAAATAAATATCTTTAATACACATATATGGTAAGTGCAACGACCAATTTATATATATATTATTTGGCACCATTACATTAAAACATATATGCATACAATATAGGGTTACCCACAACTTTCGGTGTCACATATATAGATTATAAAAGTTTGGACGATATTAAACAAAAACCCCATTCCTATAACTATCGCATTTATATATGTGATAGGTATGACCAACTGATATACATTATAAGCAGCGTACCCAGGAATAGCATTTGATTAATTTTACTCACCTTAACGTTTGCATTTGGTCCCGTACGCACACGTATATATATATAACGATTTTTCCATATATGTATTTATACAGGATTTGCCGAGGCCATCTCTACGCATTCTTATATTATCAATGATTTTCTTTGTGCAGACTTTAGCCATGAGGCGCCACCTTATTTCATCGCAGCGCAGGCACTACCTGGCATTGAGTCAACTAAACGGAAAACTTATACACGAATCCGCTTGGACTGCCAGCTGTATGGTGACGTGGATCGCCTTATTGAATTTTGTTAGGGTTAGAACGTGACTACTCAATCGGATTTCTGTGTTGTTACTCCACCGATCGATCACAGTTTGGCGCCTGTTCCACAGACGCAAGTCGTAGCACGATACTCGTCAGCGTGTCAACACTGTTCAGCCTAAAGGACAATGGAATAACACCAGTTGAAACCAGGCTACAACGCGTCACGGTTTCCTTCGTAAGTACACAGTAGTTGTATTGATTTATGGTTTCGTGTAAGCTACCGAGTCCAGGGTTCAGTACGAGGGTTTTGCGGATAACATGTGAGGTTTAATATTTCTTGATGCTTGTTTGCAGGAGTGGTAACTCCCCCTGGAGCGAGAGAATTTGCCAGAGGCGGCGTACACTGCCCTCCGTCCACTTTAAACTCAAAATATGGATTGGAATGAATGATTCCGACGGCTCCAGTCCGGAGAGCGCCGCACTCACATTATGGCGGTTGTAAATCGGAGGGTTACTCGATACCTCAGTCGTATCACCCCATCCTTTCTCGGCGTAGTGGAATAAATTTCTGGTACACATCTATGGATACAATGCATCTGCTAAATCACTCTCGGTATTTGCTGCAGTTAGTGGGCAGGCCGATTAGGGTTTTCGAGTATGCTTTATGTTTCTTACGCCTGAGACTTTTCCATTTATTTTTTGTTTTTACTGTTCTTGTTGTTGTTGTTTTTTTTTTTCAGTATTGACTATGCTATAGTAGAGGGCACAGAGAGGCTGTAGCAGACAAGTTACTTCGAGACAGAGCTCGAGCCGGTACTCAATGGCCAGGCTCGAACCCTCTCTGATCTTGGTTCAGTTGTTTGCTTCCCTTCAGCTACCCTCTCAGCGTTTCATATATTTCGATGTGGCTCCTGTTTGAGCGTCTGCAGAGGGAGTAACCTCTACTCTCAATCCTCTGTTTGAACTCAGCACGTTGGGCGTTGAGTTTCTTCTTTCTCTGGTTGTCGCCTTCTGAATTTGTACTCTGAGGTTAGGGCACCGAGGGTATTATCTCGGTCGTCCTCCTGTTGGAACACTACATCAACGCCATTCTTTGAATGAGATTTTGTTGGTTGCGTACCGTCCAGTTTAGCCCAAAACCAGCCAAACTCCTGCTGTCGACCAGCATTGTGGATGGGTTGGTTAATGGTTCGGATTCTCTGTATAACCGACTGAGTTGATGCCGCGGCTGGAATTGCATTGGGTTGCTGATAATAATTTTTCTTGTATTTGATATCCTTCATCTCTCACAATAAATTGATTATGCCTGCGTCAACGAGACAGATTCAACTATCAGTTTCTCTAAACCGAAATAAATCGGAGCCGCTATTCTTTTTGGTTAAATCTTTGTATATATGAGCATTGTCACAAGTTTATGATGAGGTAAAGTTGGCTCTCGACATTCGTTGCCCCGAGCACATCTCACCGCGCAACTGTTTGTTAAATACTATGTAAAAATCGATTTGGCAATAGAGATCAGAATTATCGTAGTTGATTTTGGTTTTTTTATTTCAAATTACTTATATCTATATGCAGGTAGGACGGATTTTAGTCTATTCCTCGGCGCCTTCTTGTTTTAACTTGCTAGATTTTATGTTTGGAAATTTCGTGAAGTTTCCGTGATAACTTACCCTCTTTTCCTCCTTCAAAACGCATCTCGGTTTGGTTATGAAATATATATCTATAGTCTCGCGCGCGTTCTTTGTTTAATAGGGTTTATAATTGTTGCACGATTTCTCGGCCGCAGCGCGCATTTTTTTTTTCTATGTAATAGTTCAAGGAGAAGGTTACGCTGTATATGCTATTAGAACTATGGCTCACGGCCCTTGTGATTTGTTTGGAGGCATATGAGTCGCTCCCTAGATTAATATGCTAGATTTTCTTCTAATCGTAATACTAACATTTAAAAGTAATTATTCAATGGTTAATATGCCGAGTATATATTATGAGCGATATGATTTTGATATAGATTCGAGCTTTTTTTTTTTTTTTGTGAGAATAGACCCTAGCATTCTAACATATTTGATTTTCTGCTACGATGACATATACCTTGCGGACCTGTTAAGACTAATTTTTTTTTTCTATTTGACAATTGAATATAAAACTTCATCAGTTTGCATAAGTATGAAACAAGTTAATATTCCAATTTCTGTGAGGTATTCGGTGCCTTTAGATTTACACCGTAGATTTTTCCAGAGGTCTTTAAATAGAATTGGAAGAATTATGTATGAGAGTTTGATCCATAGACTCAGATAGATTTAAAAGTAAAAAACCACAACATTATGAATATTATAAGAATCCTATAGAATAAGATGACTCATTTCTTAACCTACTTATGAGCACATAATGTCACATGGATATTTATATATGTATTCAGTAGTCAATTTGTTGCATAACTGAATTCGACTTTAGTCTTGAATATGGTGCTTAAGTCAGGAATTTAAGATGAATTTAGAACATAAGATGCTATCTATTTGCTATGCATACTATATTCTTTCTATGGAATAAAATTTCTTTTAAAGCTAAGAATGGATGACATGTACTCTCTTACATCTTTGACTCACTTCTATGATTGTCTCTAGATCCACTTTTCTGGTATAGGTTCAAGTATCCAAGTTCCTTATATATAATTCCAGCATTTGGTATTTATACCAGGTAGTTCTAGTACTGTTATATTGTTCCTCTAGTAGACTCACAAGCATAAAGTAACACAATTGTGGTTCCCCGAAATAAACAACAATCAATCATCTATAAAGGTTAAGTAACTTCAGATTTAAACCAAACTTGGTTTAGAGATTCTGGAGTTTTCTACTCTATGGATATTCTAGTCTACAACTAAACAGATTCTGGAGGGTGATTACCCTAAGATAGACACTGTTAAATGTAGTACTAACATCAATCCCACAATTAAATTAATTTTCTATATGTAGCCAATTCATGCCATCAGAAAATAGACCAATAAAAAATTTCAGAACATACCACAGTCTGCAATTGACCAACCTCCCAACCTTAGAATCCTCTTTATCTCCCAGGATTCACCCCCGAGCAGAGATCACCTCCTAACCCAGATCAACCCCTGATCTGCTTAGGAGCAGCTTATTTAAGCTCATAATTCCCCAAAGCATGTTTCTAATTCTGCGTCCAGAATAGCAGGATGCTTTCTTTCCTGTTTAGCCTAGGCTTCCCATCTTGGGATTCTTTAAAGCTGCTTTAAGCTTTTCCTCAGCTTTTCCAACTTTTTCTCACCTCTTCCCAACTACTCCTCTTCATTGGGGAAATTTAGATTCCTCCTCAAATCTAAATAAATTTCTTTCAAGGATTTTTGAAAGATTTTTGGGGATTTGTTGCCTTATCCATCCTCATGGATTTGGCAAGTGATCTCTAGTTCTCTTTTTGGTCAAATTGCACAATCATTTTATTTATTTCCTCAAATAAAATATGCAAATACATTCATAACATAATCATCCCTTGGGGTCCACCCCCTTAGGATTAAAATTCAAATGTCTAACTTTTTAAAATTTCAACACACAATTTGGGGGTGTTACATTGGTCAATTTCAACCCCATTACAGTTGGAGTCACAGCTGCCTTGCTGTTCTGCATGTTAAATCTCTTCAACACTGCTTCTACATATTTAACTTGGGAAATGAAAACACCATTTTCACTTTGGTCTACTTCAATTCCAAGAAAATATCTTAAGAAACCCAAGTCAGTCATTTCAAATTCACTTTTCATGACTGCTTTAAAATTAGCAATGAGAGAAGCATCATTTCCACTAAAGATTAAATCATCTACATAGAAAACAACAATAATAATCTTACCGTCATTCTCATTTATGTAGAGTGTGGGTTCACCATCACACTTCTCAAACCCATTCTCAATCAAATAAGCATCTATTCTGCTGTACCATGCTCTTGGAGATTTCTTGAGCCCATAAAGAGCCTTCTTCAGTTTGCAGACTTTATGCTCTTGGCCTTCAACTTCATAGCATGGAGGTTGTTCAACATAAACCTCTTCTTTTAACACTCCATTCAGGAATGCAGATTTAACATCCATCTGATAAATCTTCCATTTGTGTTGTGCCATAATAGACAACATTGTTCTGACTGTTTCCATCCTTGCTACTGGTGCAAAGGTTTCATCATAGTCTTTGCCTTGTTGCTGCTTGTAGCCTTTCACAACAAGTGTTGGTTTATGCCTGTCAATCTTGCCTTCAACATTTCTTTTGGTCTTATAGACCCACTTAACTCCAATGACATCTTTGCCTTCAGGGAGATCCACTAACTCCCATGTTTTACTCTTCTCAATTGCACCAATTTCGTCATTCATTGCTTCAATCCATTTGTTTTCATTTATAACATCTTCAAAATGAATTGGGTCATCAACATGACAGTATAAAGAAAATAATGAATTCAGACTGGTATTGTTACTTACCTCTCCTTGTTCATAAATCTCATTCAGATTTCTGAATCTTGGTCTTCTTGGTGTGCTTGGAGTTCCATCCGAACTTGAGGGTATTTCTGATCCTTGTGGTGTGCTTGGAGAAGCACTTCCTTGACTTCTCAAGGCTGTTCGAATTCCAGCTTGTGGTGTGGTTTGATGTACTTGTTGTGGTGGAGGAGGACCCACGAAGGAAGGATTATTTGCTTCTGTCCATTCCTCTTCTTCTTCATGAGACACAATTGTCTTCACATTCACTGTCTTCTCTAAGCTTCCATCCCAAGCTTCATCTTCAATGAACTGCACATCTCTTCTTACTATCAATTTCTTGGTCAATGGATTATAGAGTTTGTATGCTTTTGACTCATCACAATAGCCAATAAAGACACACTTCTCCCCCTTACTGTCAAGCTTCTTCCTTAGCTGATCCGGTACATGTGCATATGCTACACAGTCGAATACTCTCATGTGAGTGACAGTTTGCTTTTGACCACTCCATGCTTCTTCTGGTATTTTGTTCATGACAGCTTTAGTTGGGCATCTATTCAAGATGTAAACTGCGCAAGTGACAACTTCTGCCCAATACTCATGCGGCAAGTGTTTTGCCTTCAGCATACTCCTGACCATGTCTAGTATGGTCCTATTCTTCCTTTCTGCAACACCGTTTTGTTGAGGTGTGTACGTCGCGGTGAACTGCTTTTGTATGCCATTCTATCTGTAAAAACGCAGAAATTCTTTGGAGGTGTACTCTCCACCTCTATCTGTTCTGAGAAATTTGATATAATGCCCACACTGTTTCTCAACAAGAGTTTTGAAGTGGCAGAATTTCTCAAACACTTCACTCTTCTGTTTCAGCACATACACCCATGTCTTTCTGGTGTAATCATCAATGAAAGTTAAAAAATATTTATTTCCGGCAAATGATTGTATTTGCATCGGTCCACACACATCAGAGTGAACAATTTCCAAGGGTGCTTTTGCCCTTATACTCTTTCCTGCTGGAAAGCTTTCTTTGTGTTACTTGCCCAAGATGCAGCCTTCACAAAGGTTGTCCGGTTTCTCAATCAACGGCAATCCCTTTAACATTCCCTTTCTATGCAACAGATTCAAGCCTCCGAAATTGAGATGTCCAAATCTCAAGTGCCACAACCAATTCTCATCTTTCACTTGTTCTTGAAAGACTTCTTGAGTTACAGCTGTAATAGTTCTACCTTCCTTCAAATCTGCCCTGAGTTTGAGAGGAAACATTCTATTGCTGGTCATCTGCACCTGTGCAATGATCTTCTTACTTGGAGGTATGTCTCTGATTGTACACATATCATCTTTGAAGAACACATTGTAACCTTTGTCAATGAGCTGTCCAATGCTCAAAAGATTACATTTTAGACCAGGTACATATTATACCTCTGGCACAATCATCTGTTCTCCATTTCTTGCTCGGATACTGACTTTGCCCTTACCCTTGAGAGATATCTTACTATCAGTTCCTGTTGTTACCTCAGATTTCACATTTTCATCCAGATTGGCAAACATTGCAATATTTCCAGTCATGTGATTACTACAACCTGAGTCTAAGAACCAAAAATCTTCTTGTTTGTCTTGTGCAACGTTACATGTTAACAACACAATCTTTGGATTCTTATCTTCTTCATTTGCAAAATTAGCATTTTGCCTACTATTCATGTCATTTTTCTTTTTCCTACATTAATTGGCATAGTGCCCATATTTCTTACAATAATGACATTGGACTTGGGATTTGTCATACCTTTGTCCATGAGCTTGCTGTTTGTTTGAACCTTCATCTTGGTTCTGATTGCAGCTCCTTCCGCTTGTGCTTGCAGGATTATTTCTGCCTTTGTTTTGGCTTCTTCCATGACCTCTGTTATTTGCTCTGCCTTGACCTTTTCCTTGTCCAAAAGACATCTGAGTCTTGAATGCCTGCTCAAAAGAGGAATATGTTCCTCTACTCAGTCTGTGTTCATGAGACATAAGAGAAGCACTCAGTTCATCTACTGTGAACTGTGAGGGATCCTTTGTTTCTTCTATTGCTACCACAACAGCTTCAAACCTTGAGGGTAAACTTCTCAAGATCTTCTCTACAATCCTTCTTTCTTCAAGAATTTCACCATGAGATCTAATCTGGGTTATCAACCCAATAACCCGAGTGAAGAATGAATCTACTGTATCAGATTCCTTCATGCTGAGTGTTTCAAAGTCTCTCCTCAACATCTGCAACTTTTCAGTCTTCACCTTCTCCATGCCTTGATAGGAAGTTTTGAGAATATCCCATGCCTCTTTGGATTTTGTTACTGCTGCAATCCATGGGAAAACACTCTCATGCACTGATTGAAAGAGAAAAAAGAGGGCTTTGGCATCCTTCTTCCTGTCACTCTTCAACTGGTCTCTTTCTGCTACTTTCAAAGTAGCCAATGTTGTTGCATCTGTAGGTTCAACATAAACAGTTTCAACCAGCTCCCATATTCCTTGAGAAGCAAACAATGCTTTCATTCTTATGGACCAATAACTGTGATTTTTCCCATTAAATTGTGGCAGTTGGGAATTTTTCAAACCAGTTCCAACATCTGCCATCTTAACCTGTAAAAGTAAAGAAAAGATACTGACTGTATAATAAAACAAGCAAGAACTTTCTCTGCTGGAGAAATCTGCTCAGTTAAGCTTCTTACAGCTCCTGCAGTGGAAAAACAAACTCTGTTTTTGCCTCACTGAGTGCCTAGACCAGCTTTGATACCATGATGGAAATTTCTAATAATTTCAAACAAAACAGAGGAAGCAAAGTTCCTCAACTCAACACAAAGAAATGAGAGAAATCTGGACAAAGAAGATGGAGAAAAGCTCTGTTTTTATTAACCATAAAAATGACAATAAAAATTACAAATTTCTTCAAAACTACAGTTCTGGAATAACTAAAAACTCCATACTTTGTCTTTACAAACTCTGTTTTTTAACACAGATTCATGTTTCAGCAACTGGCAGACAGTTGCTGAAACACCACACAGTCTGTTGCTGAAACACAGATACAGTTGCTGAAACAGCCTGTAGAATGCATGATGCTCCAAAAACACAGCGACTCTGTTTTCTTGCTGTTTTCTCTGCTCTGTCTTCTTCTCCGCCTTCTTCAATTTCTCAAACTCTCTTCTAACCTCAAAACGAACTGTTGTTCATCATATTTATAGGTGAAAAACATATTTGACGTATATTATTAAAATAATGCAAATATCTTCTAAAGCTTATCTGCGTATTGAATGCAGCAAGCGGTGAAGGAATCGTGATGCCTTTTGAAGAAATGAAGTCGGCTGTCTGCAGGGACATAAATTCTGCAAATTAAATGCACAGTGGAGTGCAATAAATCAAGCACGACTTTGAGGCATCCAATATTTCTGAAATATCTACAGCAGATCTGATTTCTCTCCAGCTGTTTTATGTTGCAGTTGGAATTAAATTCCAACATAAACTTAAGCTCAAGGGATATCATACCGGGTATGCAACCAGAGTTCCTAACACATATTTCCACCCTGCTAAATAAACATTGACATGTGACTCTTTGTTGAGAAGTTTCATAGGAGTGGAAGCTCTAATCTTCAAACAACTTCCAACTCCGAACATTCACACAACCCTATCCTCCTCAACACACAGTCGTAGGGTGTTACAAACAACGTACACCTCACACAGGTTGCATGTAGATCCTTATGGCCTCCATAATTCAGTTCACTCTACCAATTGGCCCTTGAAGCATCCAATTAATGCATGTAACATTCAATTTTCTCCTATGGCTAACAATTCAAACTGTGCAATTAGTTAAGTGAATTTGACAATTAAGAGATGAATTAAACATGTACAGGTTGTTTTCCAAATTGACGTTGAATCATTTCTTAAACTAAAGAAGAATTATGCTTCGCTTCGACGGTTCTACTTTAACTGATTGCTTTATAGTCCTGGAGTTTTCTTCCCATAGAGGTAATTTACTATGGTTGATCTATTGCCTTTGTCGATTTCATAGGACAATTGATTTCAAATTCACACAATATTTATTACTACGTTCCCGTGGGTGAGGGAATAGCAATTATGACACTGTAATTCCCACCAAATTCAAGCTACTACGATGAACCATCCAAATTCAAAGTACGGTAACGCTAATAATTTAGTTGGGAGGGATGTGTGAAGAATATCAATATTTGTAAAGCTATAGTTTCATTAATGCATTTGAGCAGTATATTGCAGTATTTGGATCTATGCAAGTAAAAAATCCAAGGGTTAATATATAGTTTAAGTGCATTAATGAGATGTATGAAGACTATCTATATTTCTAAAGTTATAGGTTCATTAATGCACTTGGGCAGTATATCTTAGTCCTTGGATTTAAAGTAAAAAATCCAAGGGTTAGCATATACTGCCCCAATGCATTAATGGAGCTATAGCTCAAAAAATATTTATTGCCATGTATGAAAGGATATACATATGGTTAAAAGTCGAATCATACTCATTTGTCTTGAATTGGATTTTTTGGATATTTTTATGGTGGATTTTTTTGGTTTAAATTCTCTAAAATTTGATAGGAATTTATTGAAATCACAAGCTTGATGGGTAACCCTTGCACAATAGAAGTTCTCTAAGGGTTTTTCAGGGTGTTGAATCCATATATATATTAAAAAAAACTAGTATAAATAACACAAATCAAGATTTCACCTCAATGTTTTCCACTAGAAACTCTAAAAAGTCACATTAAAGACAACTCTAAATGATATCTCTAACTTAACTTGTGTTTTTATTCTTGATTGCACGATAGAGCCTTGTAAACATTGAAAGAACATAGTCAGAGAAAAAAAAAACTTTAATTGGTACATAAATATACAAACCAAGAGTAAGGAAAAGAAAATAGGTTTTAATGTTATCAATATTCTTTAGACTTATAACATTGTTCAATGGAGGAACCAATTGTAATAGCATTGTTCAAGTAAGAAACCACTATAGAGAGATAGATAGTTTAAGGACGTCACTCGTAATTAGGTTTGTTTTTAAGTTATAGCGCTAATATGCTGGCCACATTATTGTTGAATAAGTTGTTGGTTCATATGATAATAAAAAACTATCAAAGAAATTATGGGTTTGAACTAAATTTAGTTAGCATATAATAATCAAGATTAAAAATTATGTGAAAAATATTTCATGAAAATATCAATGAAAATCATGTTCTTGTGGGGAAGAGCAAGTCATTCGAGAACGGTTTAATAAAGGAAGAAAATCCCATCCAAATTAAACACTAAATTATGTGAAAATGTGTTGGCTTTAATATATGATAATATGCAATGAAATAAGAAGCAAGAATTACGCGATTAAGAAACCTTTAATGGAAAAAAAATATTATATTATGTTATTTCCAAATGTTATATTTTGAGCATAAATGGTCTCATGTATATAAGTATGCCACTATAATAACTTAATTAGTTCACTGAATTCTATAACTAAACCAAATGTTCATTCCTAAAATCCCTCATTTCAGGTATGTCAAGTAGGATTGATTCTAAGGTACACTAGCTTAACGAATACTTGTGATCTCAATATGAATTCTTCAACTCTTTTTGAACATGTCTCTTCTTCATCTTCATACTCAATTCTCTTTGTTTTCATAGGTATTGGTATTCATCTTGAGTACTATTTTATATTTTGACTTTATAGATTATTTATCTTTGATCTTTGTCAATTTTGATTATCTTGTACTTACAAAATAATAAACAATTTCACTAGTCCTACAAAAATGTTAATCATCTCGAGTTTTTTTTATTAACACATAATAATTTCTTTGATTAACACATAATAATTATACTTATGGGTTTTTGCAATATCTTACACTTAACTGTCATAATCCTCAAGATATCAAGTGGTATCTACTTACCACGAAGAACACATCACATCAAGTGACTTATAGGGTTTCTACATATGAAAAACAACATATTATATTATGTTATTTATGTGGTTTCTACCTACAACAAGGCGTAATGGTTTCGACCATGAACCTTCAAGTTTTTACGAAGTGGTTTTCAAGGTACTATGAAATTTTCAACATAATATATTTTGGAAGCATATATGATTTTATTAGACTTACAACATCATTGATTTAGGTACATACAATTAAAAACTTCCATTCAGTCCATCTAGTCTTTAAACAAGCATTGGACGAAGAGAATTTCCTTTCCATAGTCTAAAAAAGATATTTAATTATGACCGCCATACTGCTTAGAGATGTATTTCTATGGATTCACTGCATTTAAATATACATGATATTATTATTATTTACTTTATTCTCTTTTCTCTTCCTTATTTCCTTGGATGTTAACAAAATACCCGCATCTTCACACAATCCTTTCTTATTTGTATCTCTGTCATTCATTTACCATGTCACTACACATCTTCTTTCATCATTCTCTTTGCTTCAACATCTTTATTTTGGCCATCAACTTCTTTCATCATGCCATTGTATTTTTTGTTACATAATTATCATTATCATCATATTCTTTCATCTTATTGATATTTTTATGTCATTATCATTGTCAGTACATCTCTTTATCATCCTCATTCATTATGATATATTTCGTGATGGAGTAGGATTTATCTCTTTCGTATCTATATATTAACTTTTTCTTCTTCCTTAAAATAATTTATCATTGGTGAAGATATAAAGGGATACCCATCTACTAAGATATATAATGATTGCCAACCATTGTTTTAACCAGTTCTATAGAAATTCTTTTCAACTACATGAATCATCAACTTGTTAAACTCTCTCTTCATTATGACTTGGTCCCAACATTTTGATATTATCTAAGCCTTCCAATATTAATCTATCTCACTCCCCCCCTTAATCATGGATTCAATTTCTCATATTTCACATCAAGCTAGCATACAGGTACCTCACAACCTTAGACATACTCTTGTATTTGGTTCCACAACTTTATGTCACGTCCTCTCTATGCATATGAGTACACATGCTAAATCATTACTACGTGTGCAACATGAAAGTAAAAGGCTTACAAAAAAAAGGGGAAGGACAAATAGCCCAAGTGTATATTTTTATAGGACAAAACATTTTTTCTTGTTCTCTCAAGTGACATGCACCCTCAACAACAAATACTTAAATGATCATGGAAAATATATTTTTTTTAAATTGGAAAGTTTCATCTTATATAAAACCAACATTCAATTTTTTTTATTAATTCTCAACAAATTAAAATCACATTACATGTGTTCATTTACGTCTCAACAACATACATAGCTTTTTACTTTAACTCTTCATCTAAAATATTTCAACCTAATATTTCATCGTTTTTCTACATCAATTAACACTTTGCTTTTAACTCCATTTTCGACATGGTCGAAAATTTACCATTTTAAGATAAATATATTTGATCCAAAACATAAACCCTTCCTTAATAGCATGGATAGGTTTTTATTCCTTTTCCCTTATATATATATATATATATATATATATATATATATATATAGTTTTTGCAATTCAAGAAAAACCGTAAAATATCTCACTGAATTCAATATTTGATATTTTTTCTTGATAATTTTTTACACATTTTCTTATAGGACAATAATAAATAAATAGAAATGATCATGCACTTTGACCCTTCAATTTTTCTCTAGCTCTTGAAAATTCCTCCTTATTGCTTAAATGCTCCATAAATATTTTTCTAATTACAACATAGCAACAATTTCAAATTAACTTAAACATTAACTTCATTTTTTTCCATATAATTTTAATTATATTTTGTTTCGTCTTCTAACTCTTGGGGATACCAATTGATCTCTCTATTTTTCCTTTTAACTCTATTCAACAACACCATCATTGTTATCTTGTTTGCCTTCAATTTATGTAGCATCCTCAACAAATCATTAGTCTTAGAAAAATACCAAATTGTGCAACTACAAGAGCACCAAATCTATACCAAATACATGCAATAAAGGATTACGTTGTGAGATATTTGGTTAAATATGACATAACATTTTACTACAATGTCAGAGTAGCTACACATGGAGAAATTTGTTTCAGAATCGAGATGAATTTCTTGATATTTGAAAATGGAAACAACTCTTCCAAAATTGTGACACCTTTATGAATATTTGAATATGGGAAAGCTAAATCAAACCCCATTTGGATACTTCATCTAGATACCATTGTTGGCACTTAATTTTGTCTCTATTTCGACACACTATCTTGTTACCTTTTATGATACCTTGTTCCATTTTGATCTGTTTTGACACCTCAAAAGATACATTATCCTTGTCAAAATGGTTCCAGTTAATAAGTGGAGGTAACGTCACAAATCAAGCCTATTTTAATATGACTTTCATTAATATAGATAGATTTTAAGTGAGTTCATATTATTTTGACTCAATTTGGCTATAGATTTACTAGGATTCTCAAGCATGAGGATAGGAACTTGATGCCATTGACAGATTACACAGGTGGATCAAAATTTAAGTTCGTTTTCACCTGACAGTTCTTCGATACTTATTTCTGCACTTAATTGAGTACCATGTTAAAAAATTCGGTACCAGTCAACTAAACTATAACTCCTAAGAAATAGTGTTATCTTTCCATACTTCTTTTGACAGAAGAGGGAACTACTCCCTGCCAAGAATAGTACCATGAAAATATCCCGATGGATATGTTAAACTATATGGGTGTTGTCGAAGATCTGACTTACCTTAATTAAGTACAGATCACATTTTTCATCTTTTTTTCTTGTTCATTTAGTTATGCTATCTTTAGGCAGTGATCTCCTCAAAGGAAGTGATTAGCAGTGCTGCGGGGGCGGTTCGCAAGGGAGAAGAGAGAACAATGTTTGTAAAACATTTTCAAACTTTGTTTTTAATTTATCTTGGTATTACTTCATATATGTATTGTTAAAATACTATTAATATAATAATCTTGGTTTATAATTCATGAGTTAATGTGTTATTTATTTACAAGTTCATTGTTGTAGTTTAAACTCGTCTAAGTTCATGGTGAGGGCCCGCCACAGATCTTCGTCAAGTTTGTAATTGATTCTAGTTACAATAGGAATAGATGTATATTAGTATATAATACTTGTAGCATGGTGGTATATTTTCCTTTTAGAAATTTTATATTTTGAGTGTGATCACAATCAATTGAATTCTTCAGTTTTTTAACATTCAAGATTTTTGGTTACTCAGATTTATATTTTAAGATAATTTTCATTCCTTGGATTTATTGTGTTAAGTTACAACATTATGCTTTTAGTATTAAGGTTGAAGCATTTCAAATGAACAACGGTTAGATTTGGAGAATTTCGACTTAAATACTTTGAGATCTGAAATGGAGTGTTTGAACTATTTATAAATTTAAATTTATATCTTTCTATTTGAATAGGGTGAATCTAAAAATCAGAAACTTTTAAAGTGGATTGCTATCATTAGCCAATAAATTAGACTATGAATTATAAACAACACGTGTTGTTAGTATTATTGGTTTTTGTTTTGTTTGAATGATATATTTTTTTCGAATTGAATAGAGTTTCTAGTCATATGCATTAGGGTTGGAATCATAATTTGTTGTCATAGGTTAGGGTTGAGTGAAGAGTTTGTTTGATTGAAAACACTCAGTTTGGAATTTTTAATGAATGATTTCTTTTGAGTTAAGTCATTATTAGAGTTATTTGATTGGCGTATTATTAGATTTGATTCGAATAAGATATACAACTTGGTTTACGTATATTTTTGTAACTATATTACATATAAGCCTCATATCAATTGAGTAATTTAGTTTTTATAATATGCTGTTATTCTTAAAGGAATTTAACAGGTTTCTTCACTTCAGCGAGATTGATTAAAGTAGTTGAATGAATTTTGAACTAGGAGCTAAGACAAAGACTTGAGTTCAAGAATTTGGTACTTCATTCATTACTAGGTTGATCTTAGAGTTAAATTCAGTGTGCTAGAGATACAGTGTTGATTAGATAGTTAGATATGTACCTAGAACCACAATATTTTTAGCTCTAACATTTTGAACCTTAATTAACATTTTAAGTGAAGGGAAATTAATATAAACATATATAACCTCTAACATTTTTTTCGTCATTGCCGAGAAGTTGCAAATGGTTTGGGTAAAATTTTATTTTATAAGTTTGATAGATTTATGTTTGTTACAATAAAATTTCAAGGAAACTAGAGGGCAGAGAGAGTACGGTAAGACGTGAGTGAAGAGCCACTCATCCACTATGGTGGGGTTTCTCCACATTCTTATGGTCCCTACTCAATGTCCTTGGTTATTTTCCTTATCGATAGAGGTAGAGGTAGACCTAGAGATAGTAAAGAAATATTTATTCAAAGTGAGAAATTTCCTTCAAATTCGTTTGGTCCTACAAAGAGCCCCTGGGTTAACGTTGCTAATCGTTATGCAAGAAACATGGAGTAATGAGAAATTTTTGCTGCAGTAGTGGCCTAAAATAAGGAGGCATCATATATAGAAGAGACGGTATATTTTGAAGGCACATTACAACAAGAAAAGAATGTATTGGGAGCAATTCGAGTAACAAAACAAGTACCATTACTGCAAGAAGTGGCAATTTCACAAGTAGTGTCTCCATCTGGAGCACCTCGGAAAGATTTAAGACCTGTTTGCATAAAAGCTAATTCTGATAAATAATTTTCTAGTCGGGACACTACACCAAATTCTACCACCTTTAGATATTTTGGAAGAATGGATGGTAGAGAAGGTGAGGAGAATAGAAACAATGAAAAAATTAATGGTAATGGTGGCAGAAGAGATGGACCTAGGTTCACACCTAATGAAAATGAACATGAGTAAGAAACACAGAGTACGTTCAATTTTCCAATCTTAGATGTCACAAGGAACATTATTATTAAGAACGTACCTTTGGAACCCCTTCCACTTTTCCATGGTATGTCCTCAAAAGATCCTGATTATTTTTTGTTTGAGATTGATATTCTATGTAGAAGCTATAATTATCATGATGATGTACACAAACTCAAACTATTTCCCGCTACCTTGAAAGATTCATCCCTTAGGTGGTTTATGAGCTTAGGGGAGAACACCATCTATTCATCAGAAGAGATGAAATATTATTTGTTTAAAAAAAATACCAATATTATTGTAAAAGAAGAGACATCAATGACATATTTAGGATGTAACAAATGGAAGAAGAAAGTTTGGAAGAGTATCTTGAGAGATTCCTCTACAATTTTCACAAATCCTGAATAGGTAATTTAGATGAGCAAACCATTAGGAATGTCAAGATTATAATAATAAATACACATCATTGCTACTTGAATTTAAAATGTTTTCTAGAAATGGTTCGAGAATATTCGAGACCTCTCATAATATACTTAGAAATTGGGGGCTCGCGGTCGCCAAAATTTGTGGATATTTTGCACAAATAACCCTCTTCTCCTTTGCAACAAGTGACCTTGGCCTCATATTTGACCTTTTGATAGTGAAAAATTCCTTCTCTCACATGGTTGGCACCATATTTATACACAAATTTATTTAGCAAAGTGCTTTCAAGAGATCCATCGGTAGTTCACTATTCCCTTATGAAGGTAGGAAAATTGTAGTCTCCCAGGTAGGTACAAAGTGACTTCACCCATAATTACTAACGAGAGAGCCATAACAAGAATATCTTGTGGAAGGAAAATTTTGAGGATGGAAAATTATCTTGAAGTTTAAAAACATTGGTGAATCTCACTAGTCCCTAATATGTAAACCATAAACAAATTATTGATGTATTTGTAAAGTATATATAATGATTTTATATATACTCTCTATATAATGTTGGATATTTTTAAGGTAAAATAATTTTATGTTGTAAAATTTGGGCGAATCATTTTTAGAAAAAATGGAAATTGGCAAACCTTTTTTTTTCAAAAATCATGGAAAATTAGGCCTCCCACGAATATTATCCCCTAAAATTTTCCATTCTCCTCTACATTCATGCCACTTCCTATCTCACATGGATCCATGATCCATCGCAAATGCACTTTTTTTGTGTAAATCTATCTCCCACAACAACAACAACAAAAATGTAACGACCCTGCTTTGAGGAAGAATTGGTCAACATCCTTTACCATTTTCTACAACATATGGGTCTGCATGTGGGAAGAAGCTAAGAGAGACATGAGATTAAGTGTTTAGATTTGGTTTTCTCCCAGTATATGACACTAATTATTCACATGCGGATATAAATTCTCATAGCTCACATTGCTATCCATATGTAGTGATGCAGGGGCATTAGACACTAGCCAACAATGTAGGAGGTTTTGTCCACATGTTGGGGCTAGGGGGGTTCAAATTCATCGAATTGTGACAGCTAGGTGTCAATACCTCAACTGACCATTTCACTTAGAGTATTTAGAGTTGTAGAAGTCGAACAGTTTCAGTTAGTGAATTATTGTAATTAGACCTTTGAATTCTAGAACGGTCCTCTCAGAGGAACCGAAGAGTCATATTTTTGTGTATATAAATGTAATCCCTTGGATGTATATGAGAGGGGAGAAAAGGAAAGGAGGAATAGAGAGATTCTGCAATAAACTCTGTGTGTTACAATTGTTTCCAGTTAAATGGTTTCAAGGCCTTTTTCCATTGGATTGACTCGAACCTCTATCTGTGAAGAGATTGTTTAATTGCAAAACGATTGAATTACGTGCATATATAATTACTGGGTTGAACTACCGTGTGGATTCCATGTTCCCTGCCAATTGATTCCCTCAAGTTGTTCGAACAGGCTCTGTCGAATAAATCCCCACTTACAGAATAAGTCAGCGTAAAAACTGGTCGTTGAACTCTTTTTACTAAAAATCCCGCTTAATAAAGAGATTATGTTTGTTCGTTGTTAATTAGAATTTCCAACCCGAGTAGTAAACCTGAGTTAAGGCAGATGAAGGAGCATGCAACCCCGAATGGACCTTGGTTATTCACTGTACAAAAAAACCACGAGCGGATTTGAGGAGGCAGATTTCCCATATCGCACCGATTTTGGTGTGCAAGCGATATTTCCCGATCACGGAGCGATTCCATATAGCTGTCGATGCGTGGCAAGGTGGACCCCCAGAAAACCATCGTTCGGAGCGCGCCATCGCGCAGTAATGTTTGTACCAGGAGACCAAGCGATATGCATATGAGCCGTTGATTTGGGAGAGGGCCATCAGATGGTGATCGTTGGATTAAGACGCGCGGGAGATAACTGGTACGGTGCATGCGATTGATTGGGCCATCGAGTGTAGAGGTGAGGCCCGGTGCGAGGGTTGTTACACAACGAATGGGTTTAATATAAGTTTCGAAGATTAAAAATTTGCTATAAGGTTGGCGGCATAATATAAAGTTTAGAGATATTATATATATAAACCGGGAATATAATATAACATTCGAAAGTTGCGAATATGTTTATTTGTCAATTTCTTTGAAATTGATAAATAAAATAAAAAGAAGATAAGAGCCACGTGGGTAAACCAAGGGGAGATGCTGACAGAGCCACGTCACAGTTGACCATCTCTCCTTGGGGTGGGCTTTCAGCATTGTTGAGTCATTTGTGGTATCATAGCTATTGTTTGAAGTTGTTTTGTTGACATGGCAATCCGAGTTGGTAGAGGTGTTGGCAGAAGGAGGCCTGTTTCCAACGCTAAGGTGTTGGGGATGTTGCAGAGGGTCGAGGCCAGAATGGATGCCATGGAGCGAGGATAGCCCACAAATCCTGAAGACATCAGCGAACCAAAAATAGAAGAAGTTGAAGAAAATGTTGAGATTCCTCCTGACATGAGGCTCCTTAGAACTGTTCTAGGGTCTGTAGTTAAGCCCATAATTGATGTGTCAAGTTATGCAGGGGGACTGAATTCAGAAGAACTAGTAGACTGGATAAATGAAATGAACAAATGCTTCGATTATGAAGAAATAAGTGAAGATAAAAGGGTCAAGTTTGGAGTAACAAAGCTGAAAGGACATGCTGCACTTTGGTGGGCTGGAGTGCAGGTAGAGAGGAGGAGAGTTGGCAAGAAACCTATCAAGAGCTGGACCAGAATGATGGCTAAATTAAAAGGTAAATTCTTTCCTAGTGATTACCAGCTGCCATTATATAAGAAAATGCAGAACCTGAGATAGAGGTTGCTAACAGTAAAAGAATACACAGAGGAATTTTACAGAGTGGGCATAAGGGCTGGGAAATTTTAAGACACACCAGAGAAGACTACAAGATATGTGAATGGTCTCAAGCTGGAGATCCAAGATGAGATTGGTCTCCTGTCTCCTAAGACAGTGGAAGAGGCCTATCAGATGGCTTTGAAAGTAGAGGAGAAACTCCTGAGGAAACAATCTGCCAAGAAGAGAGGTAATTTCCGTGAAAAGGGAAGTCAGGGTGGTAGAGGAAAGCCTACTACACCCAGGGATGGGGCTAACAATAGCTCACCTTGGAATGCATCTACAGAGGATGATGCAAGGGGCAGAAGGGGTTCTTACAGAGGAAAAGGAAGAGGAGGCAGAGACAGAGGCAGAGGTAGAGAATTGAGGTGTTATAGATGTCAGCAAGTGGGACACAAGCACTATGAATGTCCAGAGAATGTGGGTGTTAGTCCAAGAAATGTTGTTGTTGCCCAAGCTGGAGAAGAGGCAGAAATTGAAGAAGAAATTCTTCTAGAGAGGGGAGAATCCTTGGTGGTTAATAAGGTCCTATTGAAGCAAGCTAAAGAGGTCACTGAGCCTGCACAAAGGAAGACTTTGTTTAGGAGCATATGCAAAGTCCAAGGGAAATGGTGCGAGCTAGTCATTGATAGTGGCAGCATAGACAATCTGGTTTCTACTGAGGTGATAGAGAAGTTGAAGTTGAAGACAAGGGAGCATCCCACTCCCTACAGGGTGTCCTGGCTACATAAGGGGCACCAGCTGGTTGTGAAATAACAGTGTGAGACAGAGCTGCAAATGGGCAAGTATAAAGATAAGGTCCTGTGTGATGTAATTCCCATGGATGTGTGTCATATACTGCTGGGTAGGCCTTGGAAGTTTGACAGAGCAACAGTGAATGATGGCAAGAAGAACACTTACAAGTTCTTCAAAGATGGGGTACACCATACATTGATACCCATGGAAGAAGGAGAGCCATCTAGCAGAGTGATTGATCCAAAGACCTTGTTGTTGAGCAGGAAGGAATATCTGCAGCAGATAGAAGAAGAAGAGGTATGTTTTTCTTTAGTTTGCAAGCCTAAGGTAGTTCTTACTTCTACAAAGATTTCCGATTTGCCAATAGAAATCCAAGAGATGTTAGATGATTATTGTGACATTGTTGTGGATGATTTACCTAATGAGCTGCCACCTGTGAGAAAGATCAGCCATCAGATAGATTTTATCCCTGGTTCAAGTCTGCCAAACAAGGCAGCCTACAAAATGACTCCCAAAGAAAATGATGAAATCAGGAGACAAGAACAGGAATTGGTGGACAAGGGGTTGATCAGAGAAAGTTTGAGTCCATGTGCAATACCAGCAGTATTAAGCCCAAAGAAAGATGGAGGCTGGAGGATGTGTACTGATTCCAGAGCAATCAATAAGATCACAATCAGGTACAGATTGCCTTTGCCCAGAGTTGAGGACTTAATGGACTGTTTGAGTGGTGCTTAATATTTCTCAAAGATATATTTGAAAATTGGATACCATCAGATTAGAATAAGAGAGGGTGATGAGTGGAAAATTGCCTTTAAAAAAAATGAAGGACTGTATGAATGGATGGTAATGCCTTTTGGGTTGTCAAATGCACCTAGCACTTTTATGAGACTTATGAATGAGGTATTGAAAGAGTTCATTGGTAAATTTGTGATAGTGTACCTTGATGATATATTAGTTTTCAGCAGAACTAGAGAAGAACATTTAAGGAATCTTAATCATGTCTTGAAAAAGCTGCACCAAGAGAAACTGCTGATAAATTTGAAGAAATTGTCATTCATGAAAGAAGAGTTGGTGTATTTGGGGTTTGTTGTTTCTGCATAAGGATTAAAGATGGACCCCGAAAAGCTTAAGGAAATTGTGGAGTGGCCTTCACCCATGAATGTTTTTGAGGTAAGAAGTTTCCAAGGACTTGCTAGTTTTTACAGAAAGTTTATAAGAAACTTCAGTAAGATTAATGCACCCATAATTGAGACAATAAAGAAGAGAAAATATCCATTTAAGTGGAATGCTGAAGCAGAAAGAAATTTTAAATTTTTGAAGAAAAGGATAACGGAGAATCTTGTTTTGATTCTGCTTGATTTTACTAAACCATTTCAAGTAAAATGTGATGCCAGTGGAGAATCCATTGGAGTTGTGTTGAGTCAGGATGACAGGCCTGTGGCATTATTCCTCTTATGAGAATGAATTCTATGCAATTGTTCAGGCACTGAAGAAATGGAGACATTATTTGATGTCCAGGGAATTTGTATTATATTCTGACAATCACGCTTTGCAGTATATTATACAGCAGCCCAAGTTGAAAAATAAGCATGCTAAATGGGTTGAGTATCTCCAAGGTTTTAATTTTTTTTTAAAACATATAAGTGGACAAGCCAATAAAGTAGTTGATTCTTTGAGTAGGAGGCACATGCTTGTTCAAGAAACAAATTTTGAAGTTGTAGGATTTGATTTTCTTAAAGAATTATATAAAACAGATCCAGATTTTAAGGAAGCATTTGAGGCATGTAGTAACACTATTTTAACAGATAGAAGGTAGTGGCTGGATTATTTCCTGCAGGAGGATTTGTTATTCAGAAGAAGCCAGTTGTGTGTACCAAGATGTTCCATGAGAGAAAATATGATCAAAGAGAAGCATAGTGGTGGACTTGCTGGACACTTTGGTACTGATAAGACTTATGAGCAGCCGAGTCACTTTTATTACTGGACTAAGATGAGAACATAAGTAGACAATTTTGTGAAGAATTGCAAGATTTGCCAATATGCTAAAGGAAGGAGCCAAAATGCAGGATTGTACACTCCCTTGCCTATTCCAGACAGGCCTTGGGACATGGTGAGTATGGATTTTGTTCTAGGATTACCCAAGACTCGGAGAGGGAATGATGCACTCTTTGTTGTGGTGGATAGATTCTCCAAAATGGCACATTTTATTCCATGCTATAAAACTAGTGATGCCACCCATGTTGCTAACTTGTTCTTAAAATAAGTTGTTAGATTACATGGGTTTCCCAAGAGTATTGTTTCAGAAAGAGATACCAAATTTGTGGGTCATTTTTGGAGGACACTGTGGAAGAAACTTGGTACCAAAATGAGTTTCAGCTCAGCTTATCATCCTCAGACTGATGGACAAACTGAGTTAGTGAATAGGATTCTGAGAAATTTGTTGAGAAGTCTTGCAGGAGAACATCCAAAGCAGTGGGATCATATTTTGTCCCAGGAAGAATATGCATATAATGACTCACCAAAGAGGAGCACAGGGCAGAGTCCATTCAATATTGTTTATGGAATGCACCCCAGAGGAATATCAGAGTTAAGAAATCTGGGGAAGGCAGAGCTATGGAGTGCAGATGGTGAGGAATTTCTTCAGAGATCCAGGCCATAAATGAACAAGTGAAACAGCAACTACAAGGCAACAGCATCAAATACCAAACCAGAGCAGACTTGAGCAGAAAAGAAGTTCATTTTGAAGTAGGAGATCAGGTTTTGGCACACTTGAGAAAGGAGCGATTCCCAAAGAAGTAGTATAACAAATTGAAGTTCAAAAATATTGGGCCATGCAAGATACTTAGAAAATTTTCTGCAAATTCTTATGAGATTGAATTACCTCCTGATGTTGGAATATCTCCTATATTTAATGTTGCAGATTTGTACAAGTATGAGGATGATGGTGCAGAAGAAAGATTAGCAGACAAGGAACAGGTTGATTGGAAAGAACAGCTACCTCCAACATAACCATTGCAACCAGAGAAGATATTGGATAAAAGACCATTCAGAAGGACCAGAGGACAAGAGTAATTTCAGTACTTGATCAAATGGAAGGACAAGCCAGAGGAAGATGCCGCTTGGATGACTGAAGGGATTTTGCAGAAGATAGGCAGATCAGTGTAAGAGCTCATGGACAAGAGCCCATGAAGAAAATTGCCCTCGGGAGTCTGATGCAGGGGCATTAGACACTAGCCAACAATGTAGGTGGTTTTTTCCACATGTTGTGGCTAGGGGGGTTCGAATTCATCGAATTGTAACAGCTACGTGTCAATACCTCAGCTAACCGTTTCACTTAAAGTAGTTAGAGTTGTAGAAGTGGAACAATTTTAGTTAGTGAATTATTGTAATTAGACATTTGAATTCTAGAACGGTCCTCTCAGAGGAACCGAAGATTCATATGTTTGTGTATATAAATGTAATCCCTCAGATGTATATGAGTGGGGAGAAAAGGAAGGGAGGAATAGAGAGATTCTACAATAAACTCTGTGTGTTACAATTGTTTCCAATTAAACGATTTCAAGCCCTTTTGCCATTGGATTGACTCGAACCTCTATCTGTGAAGAGATTGTTTAATTGCGAAACGATTGAATTATGTGCATATATAATTACTGGGTTGAACTACCGTGTGGATTCTGCGTTCCCTGCTATTTGATTCCCTCAAGTTGTTCGAACAAGCTCTGTCGAATAAATCCCCACTTACAGAAGAAGTCTGCGTAAAACCTGGTCGTTGAACTCAGCTTACTAAAAATCCCGCTTAATAAAGAGATTATGTTTGTTCATTGTTAATTAGAATTTCCAACCCGAGTAGTAAACCTGAGTTAACGCAGACGAAGGAGTGCACAACCCCGAATGAACCTTGGTTAGTGACTGTACAAAAAAACCACGAGTGGATTTGAGGAGGCGGATTGCCCATATCACACCGCTTTTGGTGTTCAAGTGATATTTCCTGTTCACGGAGTGATTCCATAGAGCTGTCGACACGTGGAAAGGTGGACCCCCGGAAAACCACTGTTCGGAGCGCGCCATCGCGCATTAATGTTCGTACTAGGAGACCAAGCGATATGCGTACGGGCCGTTGATTTGGGAGAGGGCCATCAGACGGTGATCATTTGATAAAGACGCGTGGGAGATAACTGGTACGGTGCGTGCAATTGATTGGGCCATCGAGTGTAGAGGTGGGGCCCGGTGCGAGGGTTATTACACAGCGAATTGGCTTAATATAAGTTTCGAAGATTAAACATTGGCTATAAGGTTGGCGGCATAATATAAAGTTCATAGATGTTATATATATAAGCCGAGAATATAATATAACATTCGGAAGCTGCAAATATGTTTATTTTTCAATTTCTTTGAAATTGACAAATAAAATAAAACGAATATAAAAGCCATGTGGGTAAACCAAGGGGAGATGCTGACAGAGCCACGTCATAGTTGACCAGCTCTCCTTGGGGTGGACTTTCAGCATTGTTGCGTCACATAGGGTCAAACACTTTTGATGACATCAAAGAAAAATATGAATCCCACTGTGCTAGGGATTAGATAGAATGTGAATTTTATTGCAAAATTTCATTGGGATTGCTGGAACTAGGCTAGAAGATTCACATCAACTAAATCCAATGATCTGGAATTAAAAAAAATTCAAGAACAATTGCTCCTTGACAGGATACATCACTTCATTATTGAATTTTTAGTAGTGGGGATCAAATCCGAGTGTTGGTTGACTCGACGACCTGTGACTCCAACTAATGTAGAAGTGGTCAGTTTGAGCATATCCTTTCTCACTCCAATTTATCAAAAATAAATATCTATATATCTGCACACAGGAAAAACCACATGAAATAGTTATGCACACATATGAGCTGCAAATAATCTAATTATAGAGCAATAAAACTCAATACTCTCTCAAATATTCCTGGCCCTCCTTTCAAGGAGTCAAGCAAGAACAAGCTCTGATACCATGTTAGATAAATATAGAGAGAAATTAAACACAAAACAAAACCACACTCTGATTTTATTGATCTCAATGATTACTTATTTATAGTATGTATATAACTGATTATGACATATATAGATAGCTATTACAACTCTCACATAAAAAAACAAAAGCTTTTAACATTAAATCTAGAGACTAATGATGACAACCCACAAGTAACCTGACACACATGACATGGAATCATTATTTCCCATATTTATATAAAATACTAAGTAAATTATTCATTATTATAAAAATAAAAAAATAAAACTAAAAAAATATAAACATTATATTTTTTAATAGACGCACAATATTTAAAATTCCAAACACAATTACAAAACAATGATTCCTCATGAATCTTATTTTCATGTACGTTTAAATCACATATGTCAAATAGAGAATTTCAATCTCGAAACCTAATAGAAATTACAAAATATTGACTTCTCATAAATGATATTTTCAAAGGATTGCACTTAATTTCATCTCCTTTTGGTTCGTCAAATACATCACTCGTTTTGACATTTGAAATACCTGTATTCCTCAATTAAATGTTTTTATATGACATTAGCATGTGAATTCAATATATTGTAATGATAGGTACCCAAAAGTAGCTTAATGGTTCGTTTGACTATTTTTTTTTTCCGATAAGGAGATATATTTAAAGTTCAAACTAGTAAAAAACAAAAACAAATGTAAAAGATAATAATTATATTGATAGACATGAATAGGATAGGTATGTTGACGGAAATGAATAGGTGAGGTGGATTATATAACCTCCATGATATATGTTGAAATATTCATAGTAGTATAGTAGTATATATAAGTTAAGGTTAATTATATTATTTTAATTTCTTTATTTTAAATTAATTAATTAAAGAAAATTTTCTATTAATACGTGTCACATTGTTATGTGGTATTGTTAAAGAATGGTATTGGATTAAGATATTGTAACAAAAATTATTTATAAGTTAAAAAATTTCATACCAAATTAGTGGTGAATTTCCATGGTTTAAAATAATTTTTAACTTATATGTTACTTCTTTATAATTAATAATAATAATAAATTAAAATAAAATTACACTTTACGTAATTTTTAAATATGGGAGCATGAGATGTATCTTTTGACATGTTTCCTCTAAATAAGTTGGGGAAAAGACTTGATGGGATAAGGGTTCCTCCCAAGTTAAGGGTTGTTGTTATTAGATTACTAAATGCAACATCGGTGTTAAGCAAGGGTATCTCCTTTGCCCTACCTTTTTCACATTTACATTGACAAGCTTAAGGAATTATTATAAGTTGTTGGGTGTGAAGGACCCAAGCTGATTGGCATTGTCATTACTCTTCTCTTTTACGTTGATGATATCGTTATTCTTGCTAGGAATCCAGACAATTTCAATAAGCATCTCAAAACCTTCCATGATTTATGTTCCAAGATGGGTACAATTGTTAATACTGTCAGTACTAAAGATATGATTATTAAATCCCAAAATATCGGCTATGATATTTTCATTTATGATAATAATTACTTAGAGAATGTTTCCTCTTACAAATATTTAGGTATTGACATCCACCATCAGCTCAACTAAAATTGTCATTCAAAAAAGGATTATATGTGGTTGGAAAGCTTACTATAAGATTGGAAATAATTCTAAGACGATTGATATTTGGGTTTGGAGTTAAAAAACTTTCCTCTTCGAGACTCTCGTTGCTTCTCTTATTTTATATGGATGTGAGATGTGGGGCTGTAGTCTCTCTAGAGATTCATGGAGACATACTGAAATGATCTAGAAGCAATTCATAATCTACAACCTCAATATTAAAGGTAATACTCATGACCTTATTCTCTTAATTAAGGAAAGCCTTTCCCCCATTTTATTCATGACTATGTTTAGGTATATGATGTATTAGAAGAAGTGGTACAACATGGAAGCCAAGAGACTCCAAAAAATTGCTTCTAAATCTATGCAAAACCACCTTCGACTCAAGCGAGGGTGGCATAAGGATGCCAAATCCTTGCTCGATCATTCGGAGATAAATAAGGATATCATCTTGGGGAATAAGAATAATATTAAAAAATTCGTTACTTCCAAATTTAAGGATAAGTTGTGGACTGATAAGGAGTTAGAGGGGAAAATAAAGTTAAGATACTATAAGGAGGTTATCAACCCCACACTTTCTAACCATAATCACCTTTCTGTTTTAACTAGTGCTAAGAAGATAATGAATATTGAAAGGGTTAGAATTAAATCTTATGATCTCCAAAGTTAAATAGAATATTGCTCTACTCTCAAGATACCTTGGGACGAGAGAATATGCATCATTTTCAATACTAAGAGAGTCGGAAATGAAAACCACTTCCTTATGGACTTTCCATCCCTTACTCACATTCCTCTCATTTCCAAATAATTTTCCCAACAACCAACCTCCTCGACTTTTTTAATCAACAAAACTACAGTGACCTCGGAACACTTATTTTCCTCATTTTTTATCACAAAAATTAACTTTTAAATAATCCCAAATAACCACTTCTTTCTTAAGGTCTATAGACCATATCAATCTTAGTGCACATTAATCATTATCATCATTATCTTCACGAAAGTGTTTTGATGTTTATGATACCTATTAAAAACTATATAATTTGTATAACTATGCTAGTAATAATGGTACTAATAAAATTATATATATATATATATATATATATATATATATATATATATATATATATATATATATATATATATATATATATAATTAATTAATTTTTTTTATTTATATAGATTTAAATTTATATTTTTTTAAACATATTTTATGACCAAATGTTAAGTAAAAATAAAATTTATAGAATACTAACTTTAATAAAAATTAATTTAAAATTTTATCTGATCAGAATTTTAATATATCATTAAAAAAGAATTATGTACTTAATATTACTTATAATTAAAATAATTTAATATAAATATACTATGGACATCATCGCTATAATATTAATTTTCAAGACTAATAAATGTTAAATTAAGATAATTATATTTATTATAACTTTTTAAACTTAGTCATTTTGTATTAAGTCAAATGAAGAATAGCTAGACCAAAAATTTTTCAAACTAGTATGTCTAAAGGGAAACCAAACTATGAACATAACTTCAAAGAATTGAAGTTGTGAGCATTTCATATAACTAGAGCATCTTGTAAATAGAAACTTAAAATAATAGGATGGTTGTGTCATAGCTTGCAATATCTTTACATGAGAAAACAAAAATAGGCTAATAGTACTGCAAGCAAAAAACTAGTTAGTCATAACCAATGGGTAGAATCGATTAGAATAACAACCTAGATAATGACTTATCTCTTGGAAAGAATGGTTAGCTTGTTGTCAATTTTTTCCTCTAGCTCTGTGAACGTCATAGAAATTTCTTTCTAAGTCATCCATACCTCCCTATATAGTCTACAATATTGAGATGATGTTTAACCTTTTACCTAGCATGATTATTAAAATGAAAAATTACATGCAATATTCAAAATACAATAGGAAATTCACCTTCTTTCATATGAGCTAAGGTCATATCAAAATCATGAAATATAACCCCCTCACCTAAGCACCCTCCTTAAAAAGTAATAACATGTTAATTAAATATTAAAATTAGACTTCATTAATGATGAAAGATATCATCGTCGAAATTAAGTAGAGACACATAGTGTGGAGATTAATCGAGCTCAGTTAAGAACAAGGAACTAGTGTATGAGTACATCACTACAATCTACTTTCATTTTTTGTGTTTCCTTGCAAAACACACTTAAAAATACATTCTAAAGAGTGGAAATTCAAAATTTCATGTAAAATTGGAACCATTTGATTCCCTAAAAACAAAATAAAAACGTTTAACGGTTAGACCATCATTGTGAAAATAAATTTGGAAAAATATAAACCCACACATGCCATTTTTCATCACCAAATTCCAAAAGAACGTAAAAACGTCTAATAATTAGCTGCTCGGTTTTGTAATCTGCGCAGGCAGGCGAGTTTTTCACTGAGTTAGTAATATACATTTATTCCATTGCCACTTGGCCTTTAAATAATATATGGGGCCACTAGTTGTCCTGAGTATCAAGCTTGTAAGCTGGCTGAGCATATGACCTCTCAACAAAAAGACTCTTTCTGGAAAAGAAAGGTTTGTTTCACAACTTTAGAGATTAGTTACCTGCCGCATATTAAGAGGAACAAAAAACAGTAATCTGATTCCAAAAGATTGATCAATATTTTGAACGTTTCTGGTCCGGGAGAATAATATATTCCAAACACTCAGTTTCTGGGAAGCCTCGTGTACAAGTCAAAAACTGTTTGGCTTTCGTTGCACTTATTTTTTTGGGAATCGATCAAGTAAATTAATCACTAGATAAATTTGCTGTAAGAGAGAATCTTACTATGAGATATTAAAAAAATAATGAAAATGGTTTGGAAGTTTATTAATGCATGTTGATTTTGGGGTAAAATAAAACTTGACTGTATGTTGATTTTAGTGTAATAGAAAATTTCGACATAGTAACGAAAATCTCAACATGGTATGGGAGCTTTGGCCAAAGTTCGATTTCTATTTCCTTTTACTTTTCACCTTTCTCGTTCAAACATAAACATGTAGCTCCTCTCAATTACACGTTTTTGGTTTAAGAATATAATGGACACTCTAAAAAATATAGTTATATGTTTACAATTCATATTTATGTTGATAAGTGTTTCTGTTGGAATTGGCTACTTTAATCATTTTACTAATTAAACAATTTGATTAGATGGTTTTAATTTAAATATGCCATTATGCTCGCGTTTTTCACTATACCAATGGATAGAATTTACACCACTAACTTCCCTGCATATCTAAATCATATGATTAAATTTGTGGTTTAAGAATATAATGGACACTCTAAAACATATAGTTATATGTTTACAATTCATATTTATGTTGATAAGTGTTGTGGTTGGAATTGGCTACTTTAATCATTTTACTAATTAAACAATTTGATTAGATGGTTTTAATTTAAATATGCCACCATATTCACGTTTGTCACTATACTAATGGATAGAATTCGCACCACTAACTTCCATGCATACCTAAATCATATGATTAAACCATGTTTAAACCATATTCACGTTTGTCACTATACTAATGGATAGAATTCGCACCACTAACTTCCGTGCATACCTAAATCATATGATTAAACCATGTTTAAATTATTTTTTTACAAAGCATGATTATAAATTTACTATGTCATTTCCACCTATTAAGATTAACATGAAATGGAAGGATAACAAGTGTCCACCATTTTCAATTTCAATAACTGATAACATGTGTCCAATTCCAAATAACAAGTTTCCACCATTTTCAATTTCAAAATGTTCATAACATGTGTCCAATTCTAAATAACATGTGTCCTTCTCTTCCATCTTTCGGAAAGTTCGCTTATAACATTAGCATGCATAGAACTGACTGTGAGATTTTGATAGAAAGATATGGCCGCACCTATGGAAATTTCAAGCATGGAATTACAAAAAACATTTTTGAACTTCACGCATTCATCAATAAATGGGTAAGAAATGTTTCTAATTTTTTAAATTACAATGATATCTTCAATAAATGGTTAAATTGGTATTATTATTGCTTTAAAATTCAAATATCGGATTTCCAACAACCTTTTTGGAGTACAATAGAAATTACTAGAATGGCCAAAAGTTTCACCTATTTCATTTAACATCATTATCACTCAGTAATTTATGAATAGTATACTTACCCACTATTTAAAGTCTCAATTAGAGAATAAGACAACAATCACATATGATAGCGGATGAAAACTTTCTTAAATGATACATATCACACACCATAACTTGTAGAAAGAATACAAGTGAAAAGTGTGGAAACATATGCAAATTTAGTGAATTGTTCCAAATGATTGTTTTTAATAATATCCCCTAAAGTAATTCTTCGGAAATTTGGTATTAATTTATCATTTTGTATTAATTTATCATTTTTTATTAATTAATATTGGTATTAATTTCAGATTTTTTATTGATTTAGATTTTATATTATTTGTATTTTTTTTTAATTGATATTCAATATGTTTTACCAAAATTTCTAATAATATTTTTAACAAATAGCACCAAATAGCACGAGAATATAATTAACTTGTAAGAAAGATAAGAAATTAGCTTTTAAATATTCATTTAATTTAAAATGAATGTTTTTTTAATGATATAAGAATTCAAATATTTTTACATTTTAATTTTAAACTAAATTTATATAAATATTATTTTTGGGTTTTATTAAACTACAATTACATTGAGATATATTAAAAAATAAATAAAAATCAACTACATTTCATCTTTCTTGAATTTAAACAATTTTGAAAAATAATAATATTTACAAATTCAATGATTTGAAAATGTAGTTATATTAATAATATTTCATCTTTTAAGAGATAAGAAAGTATTTCCTCTGGTAGAAGATAGAGATAACTTTATGTTAGATATTTATATTTTTCTTTGGAAGGATAAATTGAGAGATTGATAATATGCATAGCTGAGTTTAGGTTATTTTTAACATTTTAATTGTATACTTAACTACATTGAATAGTTGAACAATATAATACATAAGTATTTTGATCTATTATAGGAACCCACAATGATAACTATAAAACCAAAATGGATACAAAATATTCTTTTTTCCAATAATCCTTTTCAAATTCAATCAGTTACAACATTGTAGTTTTTTTGGTTGTTTTTTATACAAAAAATATTGAAGAAAAATTTTAAAATTGGTTCATAAATCATTCTTATATACCTATTTATCTAATTTTATACTAGTGAGGCTATATTTTCCCTCTCTCGAATTCAACATTTGTACGTTGCTAAATGTGATAATGAAAGTATTTGTGTTGTGCTAATTACATAATGAAACAACTCTTTTTAGATATGTTTTAAATAATTGAGTTGAGATAGGTTTTAAATAATTATTTTTGTAATTTTAAGTAATTTTTATAAATAATGTTGTATAAGGAATACATCTTCAAATTATTGAAGAAACCAAATTTTATTTAAATTAATTGTTCAGTAATTTTGTCTATGAAAAGTTTGTGTTTTATCTATAAAATTATCATATCAAAATATTCAACTGTCCAATAATTTGTATTATTCAAATAACTACAATTTACTATAATAATGTGTTGCATTAAAAAATGTAAATTTCACTAAAAATTAAAGGTTTCATCATATTCATTAATCACAATTGGAGTAGTTGTAAATCCACTATTCTGACAATTCTAAGTCATCAATGATGCAAAAATAAACTGATATTTGAGTTAGTAAGTAATGTTATATAACTAATTTTACTTATATTTAAATTTAAGTTTTTAAATATTCAAGTTAAATTTTGAAACATTAAGTTTAATATTTAGATTTAATATTATTTAGGTTTAATATTAACTTTATAGTATTATGATTAATAATAAAAATATTAAGTCTAGTTTTAATAATAATATTATTTTAGAGTTGTAATATTAGTAGGTTTGTATAATAATTATTAATAACATTATTAATGATTATTAATATTTATATTTTAACATTAATTTTAATTAATATTAATATTAGCAACAATTATAGAATAGTTATAGAATATTAATATTATTGGTTACAATTTTTTTTCAAAAATTAACACTTAAAATAATTATAATATTAATAATATTAGCTATATTATTACCAATTAATAATAATATTATCAATAAATAATAATATTCATTAAGGGAAGTAGTTTAATGTTTAATATTATTAATTTAAAGACGAATTTACTAATCTTTACTTATCTTTACCTATATTCTATAGGACAACTTTGTCTATGTGACAACTTTAAGTCACATAGACTTTGTCTTTGTGTTATATAATATATTTAATATTATTTTAGGTTTATAACTTGTTTATATACTTTAATCAATTAAAATATATACTAATGGCCCCATATAATAATTTATTAACACATTTAATTTCTATTAAACATATACTATTCATTTTTTATTTTTATGTGTCTAGCTGATCAATTTTGATGCAAAATTATTTGAGTTGGTAATTATTGTTATATAATTGACTCTAGTTATATTAAATATTTCTGAGATACGTGATAACCATTTAAAATTAGGTTTAATATTAAATTTAATAATATTATATTTAGATTTTGAAATATTAGGTTTATATTTTTAAATATTAGATTTATCATTAAATTTAATATTATTTAATATTAATATTAAGTTTATTTTTAATAATAATATAATATTATTATTTTAGATTTATAATAATAATAGGTTTTTATAATAACGATTAATAACATTATTAGTAATTGTTATCAATAATATTTTAACATCAAATTTCATTAATATTAATATTTTAATAATTATACAACACTAATATTAATTATTAATTATATTTTCTTCATAAAAAATTTGACTGTTACATTTAAGTTTAGTAATATTAAGTTATTATGGTAATGGTTAGTAACATTTTTATGCCATATTGGTAATACTATTTTATAATTAATTTTTACTAAATTAGTATTAACACTTCTCTAAAAATAATAACAATTATAAAATACTAATTATAAGTTATAAACCTAAAATAGCATTAAATATATTATATAGCACAATAAACCTAAAACTTAAATTTATTTAATGCTATTAATATTAACGGTTAATGTTAAAATTAATCTTTATAAATATTAACAATAATATTAATATTCACACTCATATTAATTAATATTTATAATTATTATTAAATAATATTAAAACTTAATATTAAATTTTATTCATATTAATATTAATTTTAATGATATTAATACTAAAATTTATTAATTAATATTAATATTAATATTAAAATATTAAAAATATTAAAATTAAGATTAAAATTAAAATTAATATTAATATTAATATTCCATAATTGATATTAGTATAACTTATATACTTTCATAAATTAAAATATATACTAATGAATCAATGATATAATTGATTAGCATATTCAATTTTTATTAAAAATAAATTATTTTTTTATTTCTATGTATCTAGGTGATCAATGTTGATACAAAATTATGATGATATTTGAGTTAGTAATTAATTTTGTATAGTTGATTCTACTTATATTTAATATTTGTGAGATGTGTGATAATCATTTATAATTATATTTAATATTAAATTTAGTTTTTTAAATATTAGTTTTGTATTTTTGATATTATATTGAATGTTAAATTGAATATTAGGTTTTGGTTTTATAATATTAGGTTTAGTTTTAATAATAATACAATATTATTATTTTAGATTTATAATAATAATAGGTTTGTATTAGTAACAATTGTTAGTAATATTTTCTTCATTAAAAAAGTCATAAACTTAACCATAATTAATATTATTAGATTTAGATTTAATAATATTAGGTTATTATAGTAATGGTTAATAATATTATTATTGATTATTGTTATTACTATTTTCGATATTAATTTTTATTAAATTAATATTAACACTTATATAATATTAATAACAATTATAAAATACTAATACTAAAATCAATTATAGAATATTAATATTTTTTAATATTCATTGTTAATTAATATTAGTATTAGTATTAATTTTAATATTGAGATTAATATTAATATTAATATTAATAGTTTTAATATTAACATTCATATTAATTAATAATTTTAGTATTAATATCATTAACGTTAATAATATTAAATATGAATAAAATTTTAATATTAAGTGCTAATATTACTTAATATTAATTTTAATATTAATATTTATTAATATGAGTGTGAATATTAATATTATTGTTAATATTTATAAACATTAATTATTAATATTAATAAAATAAAATTATATTATTATGGTCATGGTCCAGTGTCACATTATGGTAACTACAGTTATTCATGGTCCAACTTCGCATTGTGAGAATGATTGTCTCAATATTAAAATCAACCTTCGTCCAACGTCGCATTATGAAAAATATTGTCTCACTTTGATAGTCAACCATGTTAAACCATGGTCCAACGACGTATTGTGAAAAATATTGTATCAATATGAAAATCAACTATGGTTAGTGATGGTCAATCATGTTTATTTTAGGGTTTATAATATCTATTCAAACATCGCATTATGACAAAGATTATCTCAATATGAAAATAAATCATGGTCAACGATGGTCAACCATGGTCAATCATGGTCAATATGAAAATCAATCATGGTCAACCATGGTCAACCAATGTCCACCATCACATTGCAATGAATATTGTCTTAATATGAAAATAAACAATGGTCAACCATCG
Source organism: Pinus albicaulis (assembly GCA_034641835.2). Lineage (NCBI taxonomy): Eukaryota > Viridiplantae > Streptophyta > Pinopsida > Pinales > Pinaceae > Pinus > Pinus albicaulis. The sequence continues at coordinate 1,017,920,167 of CM076572.1, read as the reverse complement.
TCGACCATGGTCAACCATTATCGACCATGGTCAAAGATATTCAACCACAATCAACCATGGGCCAATGTCACATTGTGACAAAGTTTTTCTTAATATGAAAATGATCCATGGTCAATCATGGTCAACCATTGCTAACCATGGTAAATAATCATGGTCACATTTTGACAAAGATTGTCTCTTGGTCCAACGTCACATTATGTCAACTATGGTCATCCATGCTCAATCTGGTCCAACATGGCATTGTAACAAATATTGTGTCCATATGAAAATAAACAATGGTCAACCATGATCCAACGTTGAATTGTAACAAATATTGTCTCAATATGAAAATCAATCATGGTTAACCATGGTCCAATTTCACATTCTGGAAAGTATTGTGTTAATATAAAAGGCAACAAAAGTCAACGATTGTCAACCATGTTTATTTCATGGTCGTTTATATATCTTCAATTTATAATATTAAATCCTTAGGTTTAATATTATTACCTTAGGTTTTTAGTATTAATCTCTTACATTTATTAGTCCCTTGGGTTTATAATCATGGTGAGCCATAGTCCAATGTCACATTGTCAACCATGCTCCAACATCACATCATAACAAAGATTGTCTCAATATGAAAATCAATCATGGTCAACCATCTTCGATCATAGTCAACCATGGGAAAATGTCACATTCTGACAAATATTGTCTCAAAATGAAAATCAATCATGGTCAATAATGGTAAATATGAAAATAACCATGGTTAATCATTGTCAACCATGGTCTAACATCCCATTATGACAAAGATTGTATTAATATCAAAATCACCCATTGTCAACCATCATGAACTATTATCAACCATGGTTGAATGTCACATTGTGAAAAAGCTTGTCTCAATATGAAAATAAACCATGGTCAATCATGGTTAACAACTGTCAAGAGCTAGGGTCACATTGTGACAAATATTTTCTCACGGTCCAACTTCACATTTTCAAAACCATGGTCATCTATGGCCAATCGTGGCCAACCATGGTCTAACATCGTATTTTGAAAAATATTGTCAATATCAAAATCAACCATGGTTAGCCATTGTCAACAATGGTCAACCATGGTGCAATGTCACATTGTCACAAAGATTCTGTTAATATGAAAATAAATCATGGTTAACAATGGTCCAACGTCATAATGTGACAAGTAGTGTCTCAATATGAAAATCAACCAGGGTCACCCATGTTTTTTTAGGGTTTCAAATATTTATTTTAGCATTTATATACAATGTCATTACAATATTAATCCTTTGGGTTTTCTTAGGTTTTTAGTATTAATCCTTTTTTTATATAAGTACCTTAAGTTTATAATATCAATCCTTTGGGTTTATTAATCAAAGGGTTCATATTCCTAGGGTGTAATATTATACATATGCTTTAGAATATTAATACTAGAGTTTAATATAGATCTCTTCAGTTTATAATCAATTTGGCTTATAATATAAATTCCTTAGGTTTAAAATACTAGTCATATGGTTTATATTTCTAGGGTTTAATATTAAGAATAGTGTTTGCACTATTCATATCTTGTGTTTATTACTTTTATGGTTATATTCCTAGGATTTAATATTCATCCTAGGATTTTACGTTATTCCCTTGGGTTTATAATCACTTGGGTTTTTAATATTGATCCATTTGGTTAATTAATCCCTTGATTTATTATATTAATCCTAAGGTTCATGATATGAATGTTAGTGTATAATGTTTATTTTACGGTTTATAATATCTATATTATGGTCTATATCCTTTCGGTTTATGGTATTAAGCCATTGGGTTTAATAGTCTTCTCTGAGGTTTATAATACCTTGCAATTTTAGCATTAATCCCTTGTTTTTATTAATTCCTTAGTATTATAATACTAATCCCTTGGATTTATTGATCTATGCATTCATATTCCTAGGGTATAATATTATTGATAGGGTTTATAATATTAATCCTAGGGTTTAATATAGATCCCTTGAGTTTATAATCCATTGGGTTTATAATATAAATTACTTGGGTTTATAATATTAATGAGATGGTCTATATTCCTAGGGTTTAATATCAAGAATAGTGTTTATAATATTAATCTCTTAGGTTTACTAGTTTTATGGTTTATATTCATAGGGTTTAATATTCATTTCATGGTTTAATGTTTTACCCTTGGATTTATAATCCTTTGGTTTTTTAATATTAATCCCTTGGGTTTATAATATTAATCATAAGGCTCATGATATGAATCATATGGTATAATGTTTATTTTAGGGTTTATAATATTTATGTTAGGGTCTATATCCCTTGGATTTAATATTAATCCCCTAGGTTATAATCCCTTTCATTTTTAGTATTAATCCGTTAGATTTATTAGTCCCTTGGTCTTATAATTTCAATTGTTCAATATTGTAACATTGGAATGGTACAAAAATGTATCAAACATCACAATGTGACAAACATTATGAAGATGGAATCCTAATGATGTGATTAATCTGAAAGAAATTTCATCTACACTATGCGTCACAAAAGTCTTAGATCTAACAAAACATTATGAAAATAAGTCTAACAATCATTATTGCAATTTTACATTACATTGTAATTTATTTAATGTTGCATTGCTACATTACAAAAAATGAGTTTAATAAAAGGTTTATGATATTAGGGTCTTTTAATATTTATTTAATAATATTAATGTTTAATATTGGATTTCTCATTTGTAGTATTGGGGTTTATAATATTAATCTTAGGGTTTAATATCAATCCCTTGGGTTTATCAATCCCTTGTATTTTTAATAGTAATCTTTTGGCCTTATCAATCCCTTAGATTTATAATATTAATCTCTTGGGTTTAAAATTATTCCCATTTGTTTATAGTCCATTGATTTTATAATATTAATCTCTTAGGTTTATTAATTCCTTAGATTTATAATATTAATTTCTTGTGTTTATAATATTTATCCTAAGTTTATAATATAAATATTAGTGTTTATATTTGTGTGCTTTAATATTTATCCTAGTGTCTAATGTTATTCCATTGGGTTTATAATCACTCAAATTTTAAATATTAATCCAATCGGTTTAGTAATATCTTGAGTTTATAATATCGTTCTAAGGGTTTATAATACTAATTATAGGGTTTATTTTCTAAGGGTTTAGTATTAAGATTATGGTTTATAATATTAATATTATGGTTTAATATGAATCCCTTCAGTTTATAATATTAATCCTTTAAGGTTATTAATCTTAGGGCTTATGTTCTTAGTAATTAATATTATCGTGACATTTAATGTTATTCCCTTGGATTTAAAATCTCATGTGTTTTTTATATAAATCTCTTAGTTTATTAATCATATAAGTTTATAATGTTGATCCTAAGGTTTATAGTATTAATCTTAGGGTTTAATGTTTATTTTAGGGTTTATAATATTTACCTTAGGGTTTTTATCCCTTGAGTTTATAAAATTAATTGTGTGTTCAATATTATTGTCATGCGTTTATAATCCCTTGTGTTTATTAGTCTCTTGATTTGATGATATCAACCCCTTGGGTTTATTAATCATAGGGCTCATATTCCTACTAATATAATATTATTCCTAAGGATTATAATATTAACCCTTGGGTTTAATTTAAATTTCCTGGCTTTGGAATCCATTGGGTTTATCATAAAAATTCCTTCAGTTTATTAATCCATTGGTTGAGAATATTAATATCTTGGTTTAATATTAATATTAATTTCTTGGATTTATAATTTAATATTAATATTAATCCCTTCGATTTGTTTAAGTTTAATATTAATATCTTCGATTTATAATTTTTAATATTAGGGCTTATAATATTAATCGTTGAGGTTTATAATACTAATATGTTAAGTTTACGATCCCTTAGGTTTATAATATTAATTTGTTGGGTTTATTAATCCCTTAGGTTTCTAATACTAATAATTATTTAGGTTCATTAATTCCCGAGGTTTTTAATATCTTGAGTTTAGAATATTAATAATTAGTTCGGTTCATTAATCCCTACATTTTATAATATTAATCCCTTAGGTTAATTGATCGCTTGTGTTAATAATCCTCAAAGTTCACAATATCAATCCTCGGGTTTTACTATTAATAATTCCTTTTGTTTATTAATCACTTGGGGTTTTACCGTTAATCACCTTGGCTGATTAATCCCTTGGGATTTTAATATTAATACCATGAGTTTTTAATATGTTTGGTTTCTAATATGAAGAATCCCTTAGGTTTATTAATCCATTGGGTTTATAATATTCATCCATTGGGTTTATTGTATCAATCAATTTGGTTTACAATATTAATCCCTTGGGTTTATTTCCCCTCGAGTTTACAATATTAATCCTTTGGGTTTATAAAATTGAGGTTTTTTATATTGGATTTATAATGTCACATTTAGTATAAGGGTTTGAAGAGTTCAATTTTTAATATTGAGGTTGATAACATTGGGTTTATAATTTTATGTTTTGTAATATTAATATTAATCCCATAGGTTTACTAATATTAAGGGTTTATAATATTTTTCCCTTGGTTTTATAATATTTATAGTTAATTGGATTTATAATATTAACCCAATGGGTCTACTATTCCCAAGGGTTTAAAAAATTAATAATTTCAGATTATATCATTAATACCTTCGATTTATTATTAGAGTTTATACTACTAATATTATGTTTTTTAATATTAATTTTTGGGCTTATAATAATGGGTGTTATGATGTTAGGGTTTATAATATTAGGTGTACTATTAAGGTATAATAGCATGATGTATCACATTGTTCTTATTAATAACGTAACATTTTAATCCTAAGGTTTAGTGTTTTTGCATTTAGTTTATTTTCCCTTGGTTTCACAATAGTAATCCCTTGGATTTATAATATTAAACCATTCTCTCTATTTCCTCGTGGGTTTATAATATTAATCCCTCATATTTACGATATTGTAGGTTTTTTTTGGTTTATAATATTACATTTTGTATGAGGATGTGAAATGTTTGGTTTTTAATACTTAGGTATATAATATTGGGTTTAATATTGATTTTTTAATATTAGGGTTTATAATAGTAATCCTATGGTTCAAAATATTTACTTTAAGGTTTATAATATTAATCTTAGGGTTTATAATTTTGGACTTGTAATAATTTATTTAATATTGTTATCTTGATTCATAAGTTTATCATTATGTATAAAAATTATTGATAGCTATATTAATATGTTAATAAATGTATATTAATCATTAAGATAACGATGATGGATAAAAAATTAATATTATTATATTATGTTAATTTTTTATTGTTAAATATATATGTGTGTCTTATATCATTTATGTAGTGATTAATAAGTACAAGTAGCGAATATTTTATAGGCATATTAACAATATACCTATAATAATTGTTAATATGTTTGATAAATTCCTATCAGCCTATATCAATCATATATCAATCACATTTACTAGTGTGGTTGAATATGTGCTTCATATATTCCTATAGCCGTATATCAACCACATTGTTAAATATGGTTGTGCTAGTATTAAAACTATGAGCTTGATTATTTCAGCTAGGTTGATTACACATCATTTTGTGCTTTATGTGGCATATAGCTAGCATGATAAAAAGTTACTATTTTCTTTCATTCTCTTTTCAATTATTTTTCTGACATAATTTAAATGTAATTTATATGTTAATGTAGTAATTATATTAAGTAATTGTGAAAAAAAATTAAATATGTATTTATATGATGATATTTATTTTTATATAAAAATTGTATAGTAATTTCATAATAATATTAAGTAAATATGGAAAATTATAGATTAATTTAAAAATGTAAACTAGTTAATATTTAAAATCTCATCCATTGATGTAAAGACACGCGCAAAATATACTAAAATATTACATGTAGATCAGACCAATTAATTTAACAACGTTTACTAACAAATGGTTGATGTAATTATATATTTATATAATATAATTTATTTATTTGTATACCATAAATTATGAATAATATTTTTTTAATTATGAAGAGTAATAATTTAAATTATGAAAATAACGTTATATATTAATCAATCAACTTGTAATTTAAACTAAATATATACTTTTTAAGTTTATTAAATTATAAGGTTAAAAAATGAAAATGATTAACGAGTTCACATGGAAACATATGCTTAATAATTCGAACAGTTCGAACATAAATTATCATTATAAATATTTGTATATTTAGAAAAACTGAGATAAAGAATAATATACTTAATAATTTGAACCTAAATTCTCATTATAAATATTATTATATTTAGAAAAAGTGAGCTAAAGAATAACTAAACTTTTGCTTTCTTCGTGTTTCCTTTTAAGTTTTACAATGTAAAATTCAATATCCATTAGTAAATTTGATTTGTGATCCTTTCTATGAAGATATCGACATTCCAACGTTTTATCAAAGCCTCTTGAGAAAAACTCTCATTTACAAGTCGAAATTGTTATTTGATTTTAGCTAAACAACATTGGTTTCAATCTCTTCTTCCAAATCAGATTAATCGACATGAGCATCTATGCAATCAATAATCTCAAGTAATCAGCTACACTGTTTTATTTTGAACTCACGAGGAAGCATTTAAAAACCAAGCAATCTAAATGCAGCAACAGCTGCATAATTATCACGGGGTATTCTTATGTCTATTGCTGATTCATGGAAGACGTGAGATCAAATAATTAACATCACCCATGTCCATTGGATCTCATAATATTCAGCAACAGAATTAAGGTAGGGTTTTTCTTTCTGAAAAAACAGAATTAAGGTAGGGGCTATTATGCAAAGTTTGCAACGAGAGTTCCGAACACGCATTCCCACCCTCATAAATTGACCTTTCCATGTGATTCTTTGTTGGGTGGTTTCATAGGAGTGGAAGCTCTAATCTGCAGACATTTTCCAACTGCAAACATTGACAGAGCGCTATCCTCCTCAACCAACTATCGAGAGCTATACAGCTCACCCACGTATCACGTAGATCCTTATGGGCTCCATCATTCAGTTCATGCTGCAAATCGGCCCTCGAAGCATCCATTTAGCATGTGTAACATTTGATTTTATCTTATGGCCAACCATTCAAGCTGTGCATGCAATTAGTTAAACGAAATTGACAATTAAGAGATGAGTTCAACCTGTACAGGCTATTTTCCAAATTGGCGGTGGATCATTTCATAAACTAAAGAAGAATTGATAAGCTCCGTCTTTTTACATTTTAAATCAGTGAGATGTTTTTCACTCATTTTATAAATTATTAATTTGTCTTTTTGGAGCCGTTTATTATTTTAATTGCTCTTTTTGGAGCCTTGTATGATTTGTGCCTCAATGATAGGCCACGATTATAGCAATGAGTTGGTCATTGACCCTATACCATTAGACTTACACATTTTATAAGTTCCTTTGTCAAATGTTAAAAATAATTTTGCATTTTCTGATATTTGATTGGCTTTTAACTTCCAAGTATAATAATTTTGCATTTTTTGCTATTTGATTGGCTTTTAACTTCCAAGTATTTATTGCAGTGGTGATCTATTTCTGCTGTAGATGCTACCATTCAATGTCTATGAGCTTGGATGGAGTTTCTTATTATATAGGTAATTTACTGCTGTTGTTCTACTTGGCTTTGTCGATTTCACTGGCCAATTGAATCCCAATTCACTCTTCATTATTACTACGTTCCACTTAATAGCACACTGGCCAATTGAATTCCAATTCACTCTTCATTTATTTCTACGTTCGATGAACCAGTGAATAGCATGTATGACACACGTATGACACATTGTAATTCCCACCAAATTCAAGCTACTACGATCAACGATCCAAATTGAAAGTAAAGTACAACTAACAAGTTTGGTGGGAGGGATGTATGAGGGGATATCAAATGGCAAAAGGCCGAATGGGATCTCTAACTCAGCTCTACTCATCTCCCTCATATTGCCGTTGCTCTACTTGGCTTTGTCGATTTCACTGGCCAATTGAATTCCAATTCACTCTTCATTTATTACTACGTTCCACTTAATAGCACACTGGCCAATTGAATTCCAATTCACTCTTCACTTATTGCTACGTTCCATGAATATCAAATGGAATATGAAATGGCAAAAGGCCGAATGGGATCTCTAACTCAGCTCTACTCATCTCCCTCATATTGCCGTATATATACCGCTATCTCAACTAATTTATTCATGTGAGTGAGTGAAGCTGTGTCGTTGTTATTTTGGTGTTATGCATAGATGGAAAAGTAGCAGATGTGAGGGAAGAAAAAAAAGGGAAAAGAGTGAGTGATAAATTATTTTTTGATTTGGCTATATATTTTTATTATTTAACATTATAATGGCTATATATTTTTATTATTTACATTTTTTATTATTCAAAATTATAATTATGTATTAACCAATTGTATTATCATAATATTTAATTTTAGATTTATTCTCATAATATATAATTTTACATATATTTAAAATATTTATATGACTGAAATGAGGCTAGATTCATGTTAACCCCAAATTTATCAACGTATCAAATCTCTAGAGGTGTAAACCTTTCCTCTCAAATTTTACATTTGAAAAGGAGATTTGCATGAAAGCTTGACAGATCCGGGGTTGAAATTGTAAGACACAAAAAATGGAAACCAAATAAACTTATATTAATTGATTGCAATCAATGATGTACAATGTGTACATATTAATACATAAATGAAACAGTTGAATCAGTTTCTGGGTCTTTTTGAACTCTAGTAACCAATCAAATTAATACAAACTAACCTCTGGATTGGTTGTCTAATATTCCCCCCTTAATTCAAAGGAATCTACCAAAGTCCAATAAAGAGAGCTCAAAATGAATAAATTCTTCTCCACCAAGAGCTGATTGTCTTTTAGAAATGGTTTTTAAGGATGACCACAAACCAAGATAGGAGAACTGAAGGTCAAAACCAACACCAACTTTAGAACCTATAGAGCAGTTCTCAAAACAAAATATGTGGTTTTAAGGTGACCACAAACATTGGAACTATCACAGGAGTTCCTCGAACAATTCTGAATCTAGAAATGCTCATTCACAAACAACTCAATAAACTAAAGTCTCACAATTTTTTGTTATCCTACAAGATTCCTACGGGATTCTGTACAGTTAGGTTAGGTAGTTAGGAAGTTGTTCAGTTAGTCATAACTAATTTCTGAAGTATAAATGTAATATAGAATTCAATGAATGAAACACAGAGATCACATATTTTTAATTCAATAGTGGTATCATAACTAGTTACATTCAAATGTCGGATCCTCCTTTGTTGAAGAGAGAGTGTGCTCGTTGACCATCCGGAGGGAGTCCATTTGGATTTGGTGTGAACCCCAACCCTGTGGCAAACTCTGTGTGCAGTTTTTTTATGCTACATTCATTGTTTGATTAGTGTGAGTGTTTAAGAAATCTATGCAGATAGACTATGACTCTGTTGTTAGTGTTTCTGCTTGTTTGCTACATCTTCAATCAACGGTTGTATTGAATGCACTTATAATAGTGCATTCTTGGGGTCCTGCAATGACTACCCCCTTTCTTCTTGGTTCTTTTGCAAAGGCATGATTGATCTATATTAAAACAACAATGTTGTGGCAAACAAAAATCTGTGTTTTAATTTTTTGGTAGAATTTTTGTTGCAGAGTGAAGGCGATGCTTTGTACCCAGTGAAGAAGGATCAGTAAGTTAAAAAATCTATTTTTCTAAGAAATGTGTGGTTGAGATTTTGGTTGAAGCAGAAGTGTTGAAAGGTTCAATTGTTGTATTTAAAACAAATTTTATATTTAAGAAAAATTAGTGGCTTTTAGCGATAAAATAAAAATATCACTGAATTTTCAAGTTAAAACTATATTTCTTAAGAGAAATCAGTGTCAGCGGGGTATTATAAAGAAATTTTTTTTTTTAGAAGAATTTTGTGGCAGTGATTTAGACCATATTTGAAAAAAAATTAAGATTTGTTGAAAAAATGAACTCCTTAGTATCCTTAATTGGGGTTGTCCTTTCTAGAAAGGAAAATTATCAAGAGGGGTTAAGGAAAGTTTAAAATAATCTAATCTTTAATGATTTATGGGATGGAGTCTATGAAGGAGAAGTAGAGAATGCACCAGAGTGGCCCGATGAGTGCAAACAACTAGAAATCTCACAAAGTAAGGATAAGAAGGTTGCTGCCTTAATCTCCACTTTAGGCTCAAAAGATGTAAGAAGATACATTACTCAGATTAAAACAACTTATGATGCCATAACAAAGTAACAGAGCTTTATGATTCACATTCTGAATTGGAAATAATTCAGTGATTGTTGAAGTTATATAATCTCGAAATGAGCAATAATGATCCTCTAAAAATTACCTATGAAATGAAAGACATCAATCATGAAACTAAATCTACTGGAGTTAAATTTGATTTTTCGCTTACTAGCATTATAAAAGTTGTTTACCCTTGTTATTCACACTACTTGGAATCTCTTCAAGCTAGTGTGAAATTAAAAGATTTAGATTTTGACAAATTAGTAGGGAAAATTGCAGAAAGAGAGAAGGCATTTGGCAAGAAATAAGCATTACATAGTTCTAATACCGAAACCCTATGTCTTGCTAAAAAAGGCCAAAAACCCCAAGAGGAATCTTTAATAAATATTAAGGGTAATAGAGGTCAAGGTGGGAAGAATTAAAGAGGTCGGGGGGCAGAAATATTCAGGGAGATATATGGTAGAATGAAAAATAAAGGAATTTTTCTGATAAACCCGCTGTAAAATGGTTTAGATGTGGTAAAATTGGACATACTACTGCAAGTTATAGAATTCCCTAAAAGAAAATTAATGAAAAAAAATAACAATTGCTTCAAAAGAAAGATCATATAATTCCAGACAGAGGACAGTCTTCTGAGAATGCACATTATGTTGTCTCTCATTGTAATTTCCACATGGAAGATGTTTTTAGTACCTCTTTTTCTTCATGGTATGAAAATTGGGTTGTAGACACATGTTCCACGTGTCATATGACCTTTCGAAGAGATTTTTTTGATCAATTAAGTGATAATATTGACGCAGTAGTGTATTTTGCTGATAAGTCCCAAATAAAACCACCAGGGATTGGTTCAATCAGTTAAAAATTCCCAGACATTCAAATTATATCTTGAATGATGTTCTTTACATTCTGCAGTTCCAAATAAATTTGTCATCTCTTATACAAATAAGATAGTAGGGACATTCCATTGACATATTTGATGGTAAAGTAGAAATTAGAAGAGAAACCAACAATAAAACTATAATGGCTGGTGTGGAAGAAGATAAACTATTGAAGTTGCATGGTATGTCATCTGTTGCATTGAACACAACTTATTTGGTTCAACAAAATGATACTCTGTCATCTTATTTATCATGGGATGCACGCTTTAGTCATGTTAATTATGAAAGTATTTGAATTATGAAACAACAGGGGATTAAGGGACTTCCAATAGTTCCCAAAAAATTAACCTCGTGTAATGCTTGTATATTGGGCAAGCATCACAAACAGTCTTTTCAGAATTCTAAGTCTAGAGCTAAAAGGAAATTAAGCCTCATACACTATAATTTATGGGGTCCAATTCCCGTACCAACTGCAATTGGAAATAAATAAATACTCACTTTTATTGATGATTATTCGAGGATGTGCTCGGTTTATCTTCTTACAAAAAAATCACAAGTTTTTTATGTGTTTAAGAAATTTCATCTCTTGATAAAAAACGAAGAACAACTTACTATTAGTACTATAAGGACTGATAATGGAGGATAATATACTTCACATTCTTTTGAAACATAGATACAAGAGAATGACATCAAACACCAAACCACAATACCATATAATCCACAACAAAACGGTGTTGTTGAATGAGTGAACAGAACATTGCTTAATATGGTAAGGTCAATGACGTTTTTAAGAATGTGAAATTGATGTTTTGGGGAGAATTCGTGCTGTGTGGGGCATATATTAGAAATATTTGCTCTTCCCCTGTCATTAACAACAGAACTCCATATGAAATGTGGTATAGTCATCTTCCTGTTGTTAAACATTTCTGAATTTCCAGTTCTTAATGTTATGCTTTGATTCATAAACATCAGAGGAATAAGATGAGTGAATGTAGCAGAAAATGTATATTTTTAGGGTATTCCATGACTTCTAAGGCATACTGATTTTATGATGAAGAGAAAAAAAAGTTTATTTTGTCAAGCGATGTATTTTTTCTTGAAACTGATAAATACTCCCTCACTATTGATAAACAACTTAATCAGATAGAAAATTTTGTGCCTCAATAGTTTTATTATGGATCGGATAATGTACTTTCACATTCTCAAGGGGGGATTACTATATTGGATTATTCTGTGGAGTTTCCTTCTCTCAATTATGAGAAATTGGTTTATGATGATATTTACGTTGTTGCTGATGAGGAATTGGTTGATGCAAGTATTTCTACAGAAACAATGACTTAAATTGCAAGAACTTACTCATATGAAGAAGATGAGCAACTTATACACCTTCTTGAAAAACTTACTATACAACCTTTACGAAGGTCAACTGGTATTCAAACATCTCCAAAGAAATATAATGAGTTTAAGGCTGGAAGTTCCTTAGGTAACTATTTTCATTGTGAATTTGTTTTTTCTGTGGATTGTGAACCTAATTGCTTTGAAGAAGTTTCTAGTTATGAACAGTGGAAATATGTAATGCAAAAGGAATATGAAGCTCTCATAAAAAATGGCACATGGAGGCTAGTGGATTGTCCGAGTGGAATCAAATATATTGGTTGCAAATGTATTTATAAAACTAAGTATAAAGTTGATGGTTCGCTAGACAAACATAAAGAAAGACTTGTAGCGAAGCAATATGCACATAAAGGTGGTATCGACTATATAAATAATTTTTCTCCCACAGCTAAATGGGGCACTATTAGATCTTTGTTTTCTATTGAAACTCAGAAAGAATGAAAAATTCATCATATGGATGTCAAAACTATCTTATTAAATGGAGATTTGAAAGAATATGTTTACATGTTTCAGCGATAAGGTTTTTCTGCTAAAGGGAAAGAAAAAAAGTTTTGCAAACTAAATATGTCTTTATACAACTTGAAAAAAGCACCACGAGCATCATATGCAAAGCTAACTAAACATATTCTTAAATTATGCTATAAATGTTTTGACCTAGATGATGCAACTCTTTCGTTAAGAAAGTTGGAAGATCAGTTGTATATCTAGTTGTATATGTTGATGATTTGATGATCACATGAAACAATGATGAATATATATCGTCTATAAAGAAGGAATTGAAAAATGTTTTTGATATGACAGATTTACGTTTATTTCATTATTATCTTGGAATTGAAGTTGATAAAAAACCACAACATATTTTCATCTCTCAGAAGAAATATGTTGATAAGTTATTGAACAAATATTGTATGATGGAATGTAATCATGTTTCTTCTCCATTGGAGCAGAATTTGAAACTCACTTCCGAAGAAAAAAATCCATTAGAAGATCCAACAAAGTATAGCCAACTTGTTGGAAGTTTGATTTATTATTCTATTACTCGTCCTGATATAACCTTTTCTCTCGGAATACTTTCTAGGTTTATGCATCATCCTTATGAGGGGCATTGGGTAGCAGTAAAAAGAGTTTTGGAATATTTAAAAGGAACTCAAACTTACGGCATCAAATATTCCAAAGCTTTAGACTCCCATCTTGCTGGTTATTCAGATTCAGATTTTGATGGAGATAAAGAAAATGGAGTCTCAACCTCTGGATATTCGATGAATCTTGGATCAACAGCCATCAGTTGGAGATCATGCAAGAAATATTTTCCTGTTGATTCTACCACCAAAGTTGAATATGTTGCAGAAACTCAATCCACTAAGGAAATCATTTGGCTTCGAAAAATACTTGAATATTTGCAAGAGAAACAAAGATCTTCAACACCTCTATTTTTCGACAACCCTTATGCAATCCAGCTGGCCAAGAATCCAAATTTTTGTGATCAATCCAAATATATCAACACCAAATATATTTTGATGGAAAATCATGTAGAGGCCAAAACAATTCATCTGACACATTGTCCAACATTTGAACAAATTGCAGATATTTTTACTAAAGCATTAGGGAGTGAAAAGTTCGAAAAAATTATATCCTTACTTGGTATGTTAGATGCCCCTTCAAATTAAGGGGGGGCGATGTTGTAATCCTATGAGATTCTCTATAGTTAGTTCATGTAGTTAGGAAGTTATTCAGTTAGTCATAACTGATTTATGAAGTATAAATGCAATCCAAAATTCAATGAATGAAAGGTAGAGATCACATCTTTTTAATTCAACACAACTATGTCTCTAACTGGTACAGGTTGTCGGCCAAGATTTGGATCTCTTACTGAGGCTCTCTTGACATTTCAAACATGTAGTAGACCACCAACAATTCCGCCCTTGTTGGATACAGGGTGAGGAGTATTCTTCATCACTACAAGGCCCGTCAACATGCTTGAAAAAATCCTCCAGTAACATTTGTAAATATTCTTGGTTGCTTTCGACCATTCCCAAGAAGCAATTCATGTGAAACTTAACTTCTCTCTTATTGTATTCTTCTTTCTAGACCATTTGTTTGACTAGTGATATCGCTTTCCACAATTCTCGCGCAAGTGAAGATCAAAACACCAATCTTTCACATGTTCAACTCTATTACATTGTTGGCATCTATCAACTTTTTTTGGAACTATGCCATCCAAAAATCCTGCACTTCAAAATTTTACAGGTTTAGTGAAATCAGGAATGTGAAAATATACATCATTGTTATAACCCAAACCAGTTCTATGTTTATTTTGTGTAATATCTTCCCATGGTTTTATAACAGGTTTCACATCAGAACTTCTAACCACATTCAAATTTTCTCCTAAAAACACATCATTTCTCTAATCATTATCTAACTGTTGATTAGGCTCAAACAAACTATTGATCTGAACAAGAACAAGTTCAAAAATATTCTTTTGTTATTCATGTAGTTCATCTCTCTAAAACTTGGACTCTAACTCCTAGAATTCAATTTTTCTTTTAGAATTTTGCAAACATGATTGGATGCCAAAGAGCATGTCTTTACTAACTTTAACACTGTTATGAACAATATATGACATTACAATTATTAATAATTGTAACAAATTATCGATTGCATCCATTTTCTCCAGTTCACTATTGGAAAAAATTGCAATAAATTTTGAAAAGGGTATCAAATACTATCGAGAATGCACCCAATACAAACAAATTTACAATTATTTAACCGGGTGTTAGGTTAAACCGATCATGCACCCATCAACTATACAAATCCAAGTAAAATATGAATAATGTGTGATGAAATTTTCTTCAGAAATTATCATGAAAATGATTTGAACTAGTGACCTCTAATACACTATGTAACTATATGAACTTTTCTAACTAGCACATATTTTTCCATTCCGACCCAAAATTGCACCAAATTTACCCGAATTTGAACCATAACGCACTAAATGAGCAACGGAACTTTATTCCAATAGCTATATTTGTTATCCTAGTGGTTCTTCGTGGCTCCAACATAAATTATGTCATAAGGTAACACATCATAGACAAAAAGAGCAATTAGCTTACATAAAATATGCCTCTTTATTCTCTGCAAAAGAACAACTCAATGATTCTTCAATCTTCTTACTTTCAAGTTACTTGTTTCTTCGAATATTAGAGAAAATTGGGTGAATTATATTAGTCACGGCTCATGTAGTTCAAGGTGTTTCACTATATCGAGTTATGAAGAATTGGAAATCGCAAAAAACAATTCATGATTCTTACAATTGAGGACCACTTATTTTCATAACATAAATGTATTACTGCTTGTACAATAGTGTTGCAGTTTCCTAAGTTTTGAGAAGAGGTTCAAACTAATTCCTCTGGTGAATGAAAATGAGTATGGAGAATGTAGTGATGAAAAGATGCAGAATATTATCACAAGAGAGTAAAATGGGTGTTGTAATAATGGATGCCATGAGCTTGTGGTCTCAGCAGCAAAAAGGGCAGATAAATTATGTTCATTATTCTTTCACTAACTACAAATATTTCGTGCAAAAAAACATATGCCTAGTTTCTCCATTTTAAACATATGAGACACAAACTATATCTCACAATATCCAACGATTCAAAGTCTAAGACCAGCAGAATATTCAATTCTAAAAGAAAAACAATCATGCCCTGTACCTTTTTTTTTTATGCAATTATTGCAGAAGTCGAATAGTATAATCCACGCTTATATGACTCTTTTATGCACAGAATCTAGGCACGAATTGTGCCACGAAATTCTTCAGAAGATTCACACCCATATCTTCCCTTGAATTTGAAATCCTCGAAGTTATGCCAAAAAACTTCCTTGAGGACCCAAGTAGTTTCTTCTTGACTAATCCATCTCTCTGCATCGGGAGTCACGTGTTCTGCGTTGGTGAACAAAAGCAAGAAGGAGAACATGTTTTCTGCCATTCTCTATCTTGCTTGTGTTCACTATCGTGGCTCCACTGCATAATGAAAACCATGTAGGCCAATTCCAATCGTGCACGTAGGGGTATTCTCACCTTTGATTCACTTATTCTTCATTTTCATTCCATGTTCGGCCACATTGCAGTGTGCAGGTAACTAAAGGACAACAATGAGCAAGAAAAAGACAGTGGATGTGATGTAGGAACACTAGGAAATGCAGTTTGAGGAGGAGAAAAGCTTTCTGATGTTCTAAAACTTGCAGAAGTACCTGAATATACTACAGTTACAAAGGTTGGAGGAAGGCATGTTGAATTCACCAGTGTTACCGCTTTCAAATTCCAATTCAGTCAACAAAAAAAAAATCTCTTTCGTGTTATAACCTTCTAATGCTCAAAACAAAAGCATTTCATGGTCACATAATTTCATAGGATTTTATAAACCATTATTGTTAGACCTCGGTTCACTTTTGTCACTTAGATAATGTTTTTCAAGACTTTGATGCACATTTCGGTTTTCCTATGGACTTGGGAATTTCTAAAAGTTTCATGTCAATAACGTTCAACTCGTTAATTTCAGTGTGCCCATAAAAATTCACAAACATACCAATTTCTTCTAGCATAAAAAAATATTGTCGCCTTCATTTGTCCAACTCATCTGTTAACACTTTCTCCAAAAATGCGATAATTGCACAACTTCAATACAGCTCAAAGTCACTGTTCCAATCCAGCACTACACTAAACTCCTTCTTGGCCCACTATGTCTCTTCAAGCGATGGCTCTTGCAGCGGAATTGGCTTTTAGTGGTGGTGTTAAAAATTCAACGAGGATGTTCATCTACAAAACTACAGTTTTCCACATGAATGGTAAACCTTGGTTCTCATATGCAACTAAACAAGAAGTTATTCACACTAGTGGCTACGCTCTCAATGTTCTAGATGGCCACAAAACTAGTCGCATAATTCAATCAACATGGTGGTTGAACAAGTAAGACACACAAATTGGAAACCAAATAAACTATATATTAATTGATCTCAATCAATAATATACAATGTGTATATATTAATACATACAATAAACAATTGAATCAGTTTCAAGATCATATTAGATTATAATAGCCAATCAACATAACACAAACTAACTCCAGAATTAATTATCTAAAAAATGAATCTAAACTAGTTTATTTTCTAATAACAATTCACACTTAAAATATATGTTTATCTAATTAATTACGATATATCTAAATCGATTATTAACAAACAATATATCAAAGTTCTATTTTTAATTTTTTTTTTACATAATTTAGTATCGAAATTTCAAAGCACAAGAAAAGTTTTAAACCTTACACATTCCATAAGGCAATGACAATCTTTTTGTCACTCGTATAATTGGGAGAGAATTGATGATATGAAGTGTGAAATTGACTACGAGCTCTTTTTAGAGTCCTAGTTAACAAATTTTGGTGAATTGTCAAAAAAAAAAAAAAATTGGTGCAGGAACCACTCGGAAAACTCGATTCGTATGACACACGGATCAGATTAGAGATGTAACATTGAGATAATAGGTTTTAAAATTTGGTGCAGGAACCACTCGGAAAACTCGATTCTTTGTATGACACACGGATCACATTAGAGATGTAACATTGAGATAATTATGTGGTGTTCGAGTGTTCCTACCAGTTCAAAGTGAATACTAGAGTGTGAAAGTAAGGGAACCTGTTTTTTGCGGAGCCGTACACCTCATCATTTAATAAATTCCGCAAAATCCCAATTCCAACTTGATGCCGTATTCATGTTCCAACATACTTGATTACTGGGTCACTTATCATTATCACTCCACATGGAATAAATATGTGTTATGTTCCTATGTTCTAGCAGTTGGATGATTTTCGCATGTGTATAAAGCAAAGAGAGTTTGCATTCGTGGCAATTTTAGGTTCAGCGGCCACAATAGCGACTGCAATTTCGAGGCTTATCATTCTTAATATGTAGTATATACTATGTACCATAAAGTGGAAACGTAAGTAAACTACACGCAATCAGATGATTTCAGATGTGGATTTCTCATCCACTCAAATAATCACAAGCTTTCAAAAATATACTATGCGTTGTCTGATTTCGAAAATTCAGAGTGACATGGATTCTGGTGCAGATGCCAAAAGCAATCATTTACCAATCATTTTAGTGTGGCAGGGAAGTTATTTAAATTCAGGATGACATGGAATCTGGTGCAGGTGGTAAAACCTATCATTTTAGTGTGGCAGGCGAATCTTTCAATCGACATGGACCATTATTTAAGGCCTCGGGGAAAAGCAAATCGCAGATAAAGATAGTCAGGTATCAGACATGAATATAATTGGAAAAGATACCACAGCGGTGGATAATGACTTATCCTACACGAAGGCCATTGGAGTTTTTAGACTGATGGGAATATACAAATGCGAGAACAATGGCATTTGTTAGCATATTCCTATTTACGTTTTTTAATACAGGCTGACCTATTTGCCTAGATATCTAGTTCGTAGGTTGTATTCAGCTCTGAGCTTTGAGGGCAAGTGGGGTCTAGGGCTACTCACATGCACCAAACATGGCATAACTTATGATATATTTAATGTGTTATGGGTTGCCGTATTTTGGAAGTGCTTTTGCATTTTATTTCAATTAACTTTTTGTAATATCTGGTTGATATAAAGTTATGATAGTGGGTGAGAATAAACAATAAAATTAGTGTCCTAGAATAGATTTGGATAACAAAACATATGATAAACAAGTTCATTAAATTTATATTTATATTAACTTCAAATCCACAAAGAGAGATTATAATATTTTGTAGTAAGTTCATATTTATATTAATTTTAAAGTGGTTGAGAATTTATAATGTTTGAATAGATTTTATGATAGTGGGTGAGAATAAAATTAGATAAAGAGAGATTATGATATTTTTTTAGTAAGTTTATAATTATATTAATTTTAAAGTGGTTGAGAATTTATAATGTTTGAGTTGTTTTTATGAGAATGGGTGAGAATAAAAGTAGTGTTGTAGGATAGATTTGGATACCAAAATATACTGAAAAATAATTTGATTAAATTTATATTTATATTAACGCTAATCTATAAAGAGAGCTTATAAGATTTTTCAATAAGTTAATATTTACATTAATTTTAAAGTGATTGAGAATTTATAATGTTTGAATTTTTTTAGGTGTTGATAATTGAAGTCATTATCATTTCAACAAATTAATATTAATTATAGATTGATTAATATTTATTAACTTTGAAGTTGTTTTTATGTTTATAGTTAATATTATTATATTTAAAAAATTAGATTCATATTTATTTTTAATTGGTTTAAAATTAATAATATATAAATTATTTGAATTACATATATAAAGAAACTGGAAGTTAAATACCATTTCAAATAATAATACTTAAGAAAACAACATTATAAATTTTGTATGAAAATATTATATTTTAATGAGAAACATGTAACAATAGGAGAAACATGTAATATGTTATATGCTTATTGTATATAAATATGAAAGGAATTACAATATCTTATTATAAATAATATTATTAAATTTTTTTATCAAGATTTATTTTAAATTTAGATATATATTATTTATTAAAAGGATGTTTTGAATTTCATGTTAAATATTGAATAAATTACATATTTTTGACATATTAGAATGATAAATACTGAATTTTTTTAATTACCAATGTACATCTAATTTATTTTGACTCTAGATTTATCCTATAGCAAGAGGGGTTGAATCTTTGTAAAGGGAATTTTGTTTTCAAGATGTTTCATTCAGGAAAAATTTTCACATCACAGTTGATCTCTTTCTGAGTGCATGATATACGTAGAATTAATCCAAATTTACAATGTTTAATGTATGCCATATCTTAATTCCTCATTGAGTAGTTAATAAATGAGAGGAATATCACGCATCACTTAACTATTTTTTTGGGATATATAATTGTTTTTTATGTATATCTATGTATGCAAATATTTTTTTTTTACTTATTAATTTTTCTAAAACATTTTAAATGTCAACTCTATATTAAATATTAAAGTATTTATAGATAACTTTTATACTATAGTAGAAAGTAAAATATATTTATATTTTATTATTTTATATTTTGTTATATATAATTGGTATAAATTATTTTATTTAAGATTGATATTTAAATATTTATTTATAATCATATTAAGTATTTTATTGTTAGAAAAATAGAGAGATAAATTTCTCACAACACAAAATCTTAATGTGATTTTATCTATTTGAATGGTTACGTATTTATAGTATATAGATTATTCACTACGACACATCTAGATAGCTCATACAACTCACACATAGGAAAATAACTACTTCTAGATTGAAGCCTATAATATAATAAACACATATTATAACAACAATGATCTTTGTCATATTTTTCTGATATGGTCATTACTAGCACTTATTCCCACTCCGAAATCTAGTGATTTCTGCTATTTTCTTCACCACATTTTCGAGCTTCCCACTTGATCCATTTAAGACATAAACACTTCAAACCATCGTTGACATACTTTTCAAAATTGATGCTTCTCAACCTCCTCAAGTTCAACGGGAAAATCTTGATACTAAACCATCCTAGGGAACTACCAACCTCTCTTGAATATATGGTCTTCTACTATATTCAGCAATTATCTAGGATAGAATTTTGGGTACATAATGTCTTCAATAAAAAATTCTATAGATTGATCTTGTATAAAATAACATGTACACTTGACCTTATTAAGCATTACCTATGATGAATGCTTCTGAAACACTACGGATCACATTAGTCTATTGAATAATTGTGATGTTCTTTCTAGTTCTGCATCATCTGATCCTTTCAAAATATAACAACGTACTAAAACTGCACCATTACCATCATTTTTTTTTAATATAATCAAAATTCAGAAATTACAATCCAAGCAACTTGAAACTTTGGAAATGCTACCATATTTCCTTGGTAACGTGACAAGATGAGAAAAATCAATACACATCATTACTGCTTGAATTTGAAATTTTTGCCAGATATGGTTGGAGAGTTGAAAAATTCAATACTTCTCATAATATACTTAAAAATTGGGGGCTTGTGGCGGTAGAAATTTGTGGACATTATGCACAAATAATCCCTTGCTCCCTTGCAAGCAGTGAGGTTGGCCTCATATTAGACATTATAAGAGCGCAACAGGTGTTCTCTCACATCGTTGGTACCACTTTGAGACACAAAATTATTCAAAAAGGTGCTTTTAAGTGATACATCAATCATTCACTATTCCCTTACGAAGGCAGGAAAACTGCAGTCTCCCACAAAACTTCAAAGTGAATTTGCCCACAATTACTAACCAGTAAGCCATAACCAGAATCTCCTATGAATTCACACCACTTCCTCTCTAAAATGGATCCATGATCCATTCCAAACACATCGTTGCTACATAGATATATCTCCCACAGAAGAAAAAAAATGTGGCAGCCCACATGTGAAGTATTTGGTCAACAACCTTTACCATTTGCTGCAACATATGGGGCTGTGTGTGGGAAGAAGCCGAGAGAGACATGAGATTGAGTGTTCATAGCTCATTATATCCCACACTATGACAACAATTACTCACACACAGATCTAAATTCTCGCAGTATCACATCTCTTTCCCTCTGTAGTTCCAAACACTATTGTCTACACCAAACAAAAACATGAAACCCATTGTGCTAGCATTGGGATTTCTTGAACTGGGCTAGAATATTTGCATCAACTAAATCCAATGCTCTAGAATTAAAAAAAATCAAGAACGATGCTCCCCTCATAGGATTTACCACTTCACTCCTTAATTTTTGGTAGTGGGGATCAAATCTGAGTCCCGGTTGACTTGACAGCTTGCGACTCCAACTGATGTAGAAGTGGTAAGTTAGAGAAAATCCTTTCTCGCCAAAATTTATCAGAAAGACAGATCTATATATCTTCACCTAGGAACAATCACATGAAATCTTAATTGACACATCTAAGTTACAACTAATCTAATTATAAATATAAAGTAGTAAAACTCAAGACTTTGTGACATCTTCTTGTCTCTCCCTTGAAGAATTCAATCCAAAAGAAGCCCCGATATCATGTCAGAAAAATATAGAGAGTAATTACACACAACAAAAAATCACATTATTATTTTATTGATCTCAATGGTTACATATTTATAGTATATAGATCACTGACTACAACACATCTTGATAGCTATTACAACTTGCACATAGAAAAACATCCATCTCTAAATTAACTCCTAAAAGCTCATAATAACAACCTACAAATCACATGTTATGAAAACATTATTTAAAATATTTAAATACAATACTAAAAACAATATTAATTTTTACAAAATACAAAAATAAAACTAATGCAGAGGATTTAAAATTCCAAACCCAAATACAAAACGATGATTCCTCATGACTCTTAATTTCACGTACATTTAAATCACAGGTATAAAATAGAGAATTTCAATTTCAAATCGTAGTAAAAATTACAAAATATTGACTTGTCATAAATGGTATTTTCAAAGGATTGCACTTAATTTCATCTGCTTTTGGTTCAAGAAATACAACACTCCTTTTGACATTTGCAATAGCCAGATTCCTTAAGTAAATGAAATGTTGTTATATTACATTAGCATGCGAATTCAATTTATTGTAATGATAGGTACCCGTGAGTAGCTTAAGGGTTCGACTTACTACATTTTTTTTAATGATAAGGAGATATATTTGAAGGAGAACTAGTAAAAATTAAAGGTAAAAATAAAATAAAATTAAAAGATAATAATTATGTTGATAGATATGAATTGGTTATGGATGTTGGTAGAAATGAATAGGTTAGGTGAATTGTTGAGATATAATCTCTATGATATGTCCTGAAATATTGGTATGTGGTATTGGTAAGGCATGCTATTGGATCATGACATTGTAAGAAAAACTATTTATAAGTTAAGAATTTCCATACTAAACTAGGGGCGGATCTTCATGGTTAAAAATATTGTCTAACTTATATGTTAATTTTTTTTTAATTAATAATAATAATAATAATTTAAAATAAAATCATACTTTGTGTAAGTTTTAAATATGGGGAGCATGAAATGTATGTTCCCCGCGAGAAGTTATGGTAGAGACTCGATGCGATAATGGTTCCTCCTGAGTTAAGGGTTGTTGTTAGTAGATTATAGGATATTTTATTGCCATGCTTAAGACCATGGAGTGTTGGTCTAGTGATATTAAATGCAACACCAATATTAAGAAAGGGAGTCCCTATCCCCTACCATTTTTGGCATTTACATTGACAAGCTTGAGGAATGCTTAGAAGTTGTATGGTGTAAAGGACCCAAGCTCGTTTCATAGTCCTTACTCTTCTCCCTTATGCTGATGATATTTTTCTTCTTACTAGGAGTCTTGACAATCTTAATAAGCA
This sequence comes from Pinus albicaulis, assembly GCA_034641835.2. Taxonomy (NCBI): domain Eukaryota; kingdom Viridiplantae; phylum Streptophyta; class Pinopsida; order Pinales; family Pinaceae; genus Pinus; species Pinus albicaulis. Next base: position 1,017,896,165 of record CM076572.1, on the reverse strand, counting down.
TATTAAATCCCTCCAGGAATTCTGTTCCAAGATGGGTATGATTGTTAATATTGACAAGACTAAAGTTATGATTATTAAATCCAAAAAGAGATCACCTATGATAATTTAATTTATGATAACTTGAGAATGTTTCTTATTACAAATATTTAGGTATTGGAGCCCACCATTAGCTCAACTAGAACTATAGAATTGATAAAAGGATTATAGGTGGTTGGAAGCTTACTATGACCTTCAAAAAAAATGTAAGACGACTGATCTTTGAGTTTCAAGTAAAAAAATAAATTCTTTTCGAGACTTTCATCACCCCTATTATTTTATATGGCTGTGAGGTGCAAGGTTGTAGTATATCTAGAGATTCATGAAGAAAGATTGAAATGATCTAGAAGCAATTCATAACCTACAACATCAAGAATAAAGGTAATACTCCCTACCCTATTCTCTTAATTGAGGCTAGTCTTTCCCCCATTGAATGCACAACTATGTTTAGGTATATGATGTCTAATAAGAATTTGTATGACATGGAAGCCAATAGACTCCCAAAAATTTCTTCTAACTCTCATTAAAAGCACCTACGACTGAAGCGAGGGTGGCATAAAGATGCCAAGTCCTGGCTTGACCACTCGGAGATAAAGGACGAGATCATCTTGGGGAATAAGGGTAATACTAAAAATGTCATTACTTCCAAATTTAAGGTTAAGTTATGGAGTGATAAAGAGTTAGAGGGAAAAATAGTTAAGATACTATAAAGAGGTTATCACCCCCATGCTTGCTAACCATAATTACCTTTCTGTCTTAACAAGTGCTAATAACAGAATTAATATTGCAAGGATTGGAACTAATTTTCATGATCTCTGGAGTGAAACAAGACATTGGCTTATTCCAAGGATACCTTGGGACGAGAAAATATGCCTCCTTTGCGATACTAAGATAGTCGAATATGAAAATAAATTTCTCTTGGATTGAACGACCCTTACTGACATCCGCTCTAATTTTCAAAAAATATTCTCCACAACCAACGTCCTTGACTTGTTTAGTTAGCAAAACTCCAGTGACCTCGAAACGCTCCTTTCCCTCCTTTTTGATCACAGAAATAGAATTCTAAATAATCTCAATTAACTGATTCTTTCTTAAGGTACAATAGGCCATATCGCTCTTAGTCGACATTAATCATTATCCTTAAGAAATTGTTTTGATGCTTATGGATGCCTATTAACAATTATATAATTTATATAATTATACTAATAATAATAATATTAATAAACTTATTATTATTATTATTATTACTATTTATTTTTTATTTATAATTTTTTTAAGCATATTTTTAAGTGTTGAATGGTAATGGAGTCTTTTATGAGAAATTACAAAATACCTAATGAGTAGTTAACTTTAATTACTAAATGTTAAATTAAAATAATATAATTATAAGACTAACTCTAATAAAAAAATAATTTAAAAATTAATCTAATTATAATTTTAATATATCATTATTTATATATATATATATAATCAAAATAAATTAATATAAAGAGAGTACGGACATCATCATTATAATATCAATTTTTAAGACAAATAAATGTTAAATTAAGATAATTATATTTATTATTTTTTTGTTAAAGTTAGTCATTTTGTATTAAGTCAAATAATTATTAGTTAGATCAAAAAATTTCTCTCACTAATTTATTAGAAGTGAAGTGAAATTAGAAACATAAGTTTAAAGTTTTGAAGTTGTGAACACCTACTTTAGTAGGGGCATTTTGTAAACAGAAACTTATGAAAATAAGGTGGTTGTGTCATACTTTGCAATATCTTGACATGAGAAAACAAAAAAGGCTATAGTATTGAGCAAAAAAAAACAAGTGAGACATAACCAATGGGTAAAATCAAGGATAAAGAAATATTGGTTGATATGGGAGATAATGGTTTATTTCTTATATCGTCAATTTTTCCTTAGCTTTGCCAATCTCATAGAATTTTCTTTCAAAGTCATCCTATACCGCCCTGTGTAGTCTGTGATATTCAAATGATATTTAGCTTTGTCCCTGTCATAATTAATGAAGTGACACATTGCATGGAATTTGCACAATACAATAATGATATTTCACTTTCTCCATGTCATAATTGATGAAGTGACAAATTGCATGACATTTGAAAAATATAATAAAAAATGCACATTTAACCTGGCATCATTTCAAAGTGAGAGTAGAAATCCCACACCTAAACACCATCCTTAGAGAAAAATTAAATTTTTATATAATTAAAATAAGAGACACATGGTATGGAGATTTATCAAGCTCGCCTATCATTAACAGCAAGAACTCGCATATGAGTACAACAGTGCAATCTACTCTCATTAGTATAGACACATAGTATGGAGATTTACCAAACTCAGCTATCATTAACAGCAAGGAACTCGTGCATGAGTACATCAATACAATTTACTCTCATTTTTGTAATGTGTGGGTGACTATTACACGTTTTCATTAAGTTTCTTTGCAAAACACACTTGAAACTACATTCTAAAAAGTGGAAATTTACAATTTCATGTAAAATTTTAATGATTTGATTCCTTGAAAACAAAATAGAAAAGTTTAATGGTTATACCATCATTGTAAAAATATATTTTGAAAAAATATAAATCCACACATGAAAATTTGTATCACCAAATTCCAAAAATAAAAACTTCTGATAATTAGCTGTTTGGTTTTTTATTTGCTCAGGTAAGGCAAGGTTTTAACTTAGTTATTACTAGCACAACCATATTATATTACTAATATGGTTGATATACACCGATAGGCCTATATCCACTACCCATCACATTAATTTATATATCGATAAATAAATATTATATATTATAATTTTATTATATTAACTTGAAATATATATATTATATATTAATAATAATATATAATATTAATAATATTAACTATATACATACTATATATTAACTTGAAATATATATAATATTTATTAGTATAATAATAATATTAATAAATATTGATATATTAATAATATTATAATATTTATTAATATATTACTATCATAGATGGTTATATTATTAATAAACCAAAAGCACTAATAATATGTTAATAATATATATTAACATATTTTATATCATAGTTGGTTATATTATTAATAATATTATAATAATATTAATATATATTATTAATAAATATTATAGTATTATTAATAATATATATTAACATATTAATAATATTAAACCCAAAAACATAAGAAAGTAATAAATTTTAAGAATTATAAACCATTACCCAACAAATTATAAACCAAAGGAATTTGTGAACTCAAGGGAATTGATTTAAACATTGAGACAATTGTTGTCAGAGTGTGACGTTGGACCAACTATGACCATGGTTGGCCATGTGTGATTTTCATATTGAGAAGCTGACATTTGATCATGGATGACATTGATCGATTATTCATATTATAAACCAAAAGAACTAATAAACCCAAGGGTTTAATATTATAAACAAAAGGAATTGGTGAACCCAAGGGAATTTATTTAAACATTGAGACAATTGTTTTCACAATGCGACGTTGGACCAACTATGACCATGCTTGGCCATGGGTGATTTGCATATTGAGACAATATTTACCAGAATGTGACATTTGGTCGATTATTCATATTATAAATCAAAAGAACTAATAAACCGAAGGGTATAATATTATAAACCAAAGGAATTGGTGAACCCAAGGGAATTGATTTAAACATTGAGACAATTTTTGTCACAATGTGACACTGGACTAACTACGACCATGGCTGGCCATGGGTGATTTTCATATTGAGACAATGTTTGTCAGAATGTGACATTTGATCATGGATGACATTGATCGATTATTCATATTGTAAACCAAAAAAACTAATAAAACCAAGGGTTTAATATTATAAACCAAAGGAATTGGTGAACCCAAGGGAATTGATTTAAAAATTGAGACAATTGTTGTCACAATGCAACGTTGCACCAACTATGACCATGGTTGGCCATTGACGATTTTCATATTGAGACAATATTTTCTAGAATGTGGCATTTAATCATGGGTGACATTGATCGATTATTCATATTATAAACCAAAGGTATTGGCGAACCCAAGGGAAAACCATTACCCAACAAATTATAAACCAAAGGAATTGGTAAAACCAAGGGAATTGATTTAGACAATGAGACAATTGTTGTCACAATGCGATGTTGGACCGACTATGACCATGGTTGGCCATCGGTTATTTTCATATTGAGGCAATGTTTGTCAGAATGTGACATTTGATCATCAATGAAATTGATCGATTATTCATATTATAAACCAAAGGAATTGGTGAACCCAAGAGAAAACCATTACCCAACAAATTATAAACCAAAGGAATTGGTGAACCCAAGGAAAACCCAAGGGAATTGATTTAAACATTGAGACAATTGTTGTCACAATGTGACGTTGGACCGACTATGACCATGGTTGGCCATGGGTGATTTTCATATTGAGACAATGTTTGTCAGAATGTGACATTTGATCATCGATGACATTGATCGATTATTTATATTATAAACCAAAAGAATTGGTGAACCCAAGAGAAAACCATTACCCAATAAATTATAAATGAAAGGAATTCGTGAACCCAAGGGAATTGATTTAAACATTGAGACAATTGTTGTCACAGCACGATGTTGGACCAACTATGACCATGGTTGGCCATGGGTGGTTTTCATATTGAGACAATATTTGTCAGAATGTGACATTTGATCATGGATGACATTGATCGATTATTCATATTATAAACCAAAAGAACTAATAAAGCCAAGGGTTTAATATTATAAACTAAAGGAATTGGTGAACCCAAGGGAATTGGTTTAAACATTGAGACAATTGTTGTCACAATGCGACGTTGGACCGACTATGACCATGGTTGGCCATGGGTGATTTTCATATTGAGACAATGTTTGTCAGAATGTGACATTGATCGATTATTCATATTATAAACCAAAGGAATTGGTGAACCCAAGAGAAAACCATTACCCAACACATTATAAACCAAAGGAATTAGTGAACCCAAGGGAATTGACTTAAACATTGAGACAATTGTTGTCACAATGTGACATTAGACCAACTACGACCATGGTTGGCCATGGGTGATTTTCATATTTAGACAATGTTTGTCAGAATGTGAAATTTGACCATGGATGAAATTGATTGATTATTCATATTGAAAACCAAAAAAACTAATGAAACCAAGGGTTTAATATTATAAACCAAAGGAATTGGTGAACCCAAGGGAATTGATTTAAACATTGAGACAATTATTGTCACAATGCAACATTGGACCAACTATGACCATGGTTGGCCATGCCCGATTTTCATATTGAGACAATATTTTCTAAAATGTGACATTTGATCATCGATGACATTGATCGATTATTCATATTATAAACCAAAAGAATTAATAAACCCAATGGTTTAATATTATAAACCAAAGGAATTGGTGAACCCAAGGGAAAACCATTACCCAAAAAATTATAAACCAAAGGAATTGGTGAACCCAAGGAAATTGATTTAACATTGAGACAATTGTTGTCACAATGCGACGTTGGACCGACTATGACCATGGTTGGCCATGGGTGATTTTCATATTGAGACAATGTTTGTCAGAATGTGACATTTCATCATCGATGAAGTTGATCCATTATTCATATTATAAACCAATGGAATTAGCGAACCCAAGAGAAAACCATTACCCAACAAATTATAAACCAAAGGAATTGATTTAAACATTGAGACAATTGTTGTCATAGTGCGACGTTGGACCAACTATGACCATGGTTACCCATGGGTGATTTTCATATTGAGAAAATATTTGTCAGAATGTGACATTTGATCATGGATGACATTAATCGATTATTCATATTATAAACCAAAGTAACTAATAAACCCAAGGGTTTGATATTATAAACTAAAGGAATTGATGAACCTGAGGGAATTGATTTAAACATTGAGACAATTGTTGTCACAATGCGATGTTGGACCAACTATGACCATGGTTGGCCATCGGTCATTTTCATATTGAGACAATATTTTTCAGAATGTGACATTTGATCATGGATGACATTGATCGATTATTCATATTATAAACCAAAAGAACTAATAAACCCAAGGGTTTAATATTATAAACCAAAGGAATTGGTGAACCCAAGGGAGTACCATTACCTAAAAAATTATAAACCAAAGGAATTGGTGAACCCAAGGGAATTGATTTAAACATTGAGGACAATTGTTGTGACAATGCGACGTTGGACCAACTATGACCATGGTTGGCCATGGGTGATTTTCATATTGAAAAAATGTTTGTAAGAATGTGACATTTTATCATGGATGTCATTGATCGATTATTCATATTATAAACCAAAAAAACTAATAAACCCAAGGGTTTAATATTATAAACCAAAGGAATTGGTGAACCCAAGGGAAAACCATAACCCAACAAATTATAAACCAAAGGAATTGGTAAACCCAAGGGAATTGATTTAAACATTGAGATAATGGTTGTCATAGTGCGATGTTGGACCAACTATGACTATGGTTGGACATGGGTGATTTTCATATTTATACAATATTTGTTGGAATGTGACATTTGATCATTGATGACATTAATCGATTATTCATATTATAAACCAAAAGAACTAATAAACCCAAGGGTTTAATATTATAAACCAGAGTTGGTGAACCCAACGGAATTGATTTAAACATTGAGACAATTGTTGTCACAATGCAACGTTGGACCAACTATGACCATGGTTGGCCATGGGTGATTTTCATATTTAGACAATATTTGTCAAAATGTGAAATTTGACCATGGATGAAATTGATTAATTATTCATATTATAAACAAAAATAGCTAATAAATCCAAGGTTTTAATATTATAAACCAAAGGAATTGGTGAACCCAAGGGAATTGATTTAAACATTGAGACAATTGTTCTCACAATGCGACGTTGGACCAACTATGACCATGGCTGGCCATGGGTGATTTTCATATTGAGACAATATTTGTCAAAATGTGACATTTGACCATGGATGACATTGATCGATTATTCATATTATAAACCGAAAGAACTAATAAACCCAAGGGTTTAATGTTATAAACCAAAGGAATTGGTGAACCCAAGGGAATTTATTCAAACATTGAGGCAAATGTTGTCACAATGCAATGTTGGACCAACGATGACCATGGTTGGCCATGGGTGATTTTCATATTGAGACAATATTTGTGAGAATGTGACATTTGATCATGGATGACATTATTCAATTATTCATATTATAAACCAAAAGAACTGATAAACCCAAGGGTTTAATATTATAAACCAAAAGAATTGGTGAACCCAAGGGAATTGATTTAAACATTGAGACAATTGTTGTCACAATGCGACGTTGGACCAACTAGGACCATGGTTGTCCATGGGTGATTTTCATATTTAGACAATATTTTTCAGAATGTGACATTTTATCGTGGCTGACATTGATCGATTATTCATATTATAAACCAAAAGAACTAATAAACCTAAGGGTTTCATATTATAAACCAAAGGAATTGGTGAACCCAAGGGAATTGATTTAAACATTGAGACAATTGTTGTCACAATGCAACATTGGACCAACTACGACCATGGTTGGCCATGGGTGATTTTCATATTGAGACAATATTTGTCATAATGTGACATTTGATCATGGATGAAATTGATCGATTATTGATATCATAAACCAAAAGAACTAATAAACCCAAGGGTTTAGTATTAGAAACCAAAGGAATTGGTGAACCGAAGGGAAAAATATTTATAACCTAAGGGAACAATAAAGCGAAGGGAAAAATATTAAAAACAAAATAGCTTAATAATCCTGAGGGAATATTAATAATATAAACCAAAAGAAATAATAAACTGAAGGGTTTAATATTCTAAATCAAAGGAATTGGTGAACCTAAGGGAAAATTATTAAAAACCTAAAATGAAGTAAATGATTTAAAACAATTTACATATTATGAGGTTAGCATGTTACCAATAGTAATAGTAACAGTAATAGAAATAAAAATAACATAACATAACATAACATAAGGGGATGATCATCCCACAATTATTGTGGATATAATTATTTTTTTAATAGAAAGGAGTTATTATTAGTGTTACATTTTTTCTTAAATTATAAATTTCTTGTTAGAATCACTAGAGGAACTTTTCAAAAAAAAATGTGATTGATGGAGTGTTGAAATAAATCATAGTTGGTCCAACATCGCATTATTTCGACCAAGTGAAATTTGATGTCTTTGAAATGTAGTCTTACTTTAATGTTATGATAGGATAAGATAATTTTGATAACTTTTATTTTCTTTAATCACAAGACACTTTCTACTTATTACTTATAAATAAATAAAATATTTTAATACTACATATTATATTATATATATATATATATATATGAATAATTTTGTTAATATTTTATATGAAATTGATATATAATTATTTAAAAAAAAATATTAATAATTATATATATATATATATATATATATATATATATATATATATATATATTCACAATCTTATAAGGTAAATATCTTTCTCTATAAAGATATTTTATATTTTATATTTAAGAAAATTACTAATAACAAAAAAAATTAATATTAAATATAAATAAAATGTTTCAATATCTATTTTAATTAAAATATTTTAAGATGGATTATATATATATATATATATATATATATATATATATATATATATATATATATTATGAAAATATTTCTATGATGTGTATAAGAAAGTTGTTTAGTTCATTTCAAATATTTAACTTTCAATTTATTTTGAAAAAATGTAAATACAATTTAATTTCAAATTTGTTTTGAATTGGGAAGGATAAAATATTTAGAAGGACAATCCTTTTAAAAATGTTAAAATTGAAAAAATAATTATATGTTTAAAAATTTAATACTTTTTAGTATTATAAATTTAAAATTAACATTAATATTGATTAAAACTTTTTAATAATGTAAATATAGAAGAAATATATAAATAAAAAGTTGAAAAATATCTGTATATTTATTTTAACTTAACATTAATGTTAATTAAAACATTTTAATAGTGTGATATAGCATACATATATAATTAGCTTGAAAAATAATATATATATGTATGCATTTTAACTATAAATTTATTCTATAAACAAAAAGGTACTCGGATGCAATTTTTTTAATTTCGCAAATGAGTCAAAATCCAACTTATATAGTGATGGTTTAGGGATGGTTTAAAATATTGACTAACAACAAACCCCACTTCTATTGTGATGGATTAGGAATGGTTTAAACTATTGACGCGTATATGCGTTACAGAATATGGAAATTTTCTCCTCTGTATTTCAAACGCTTTCAGTATTCGATTTTAACTCCATGGATTACAAATGTTTTAGATTATTGACCTAATTATATGCTCTATTGATGTATTTTGAAAAACAGCCCCTAGCGGCCACTCAGACGCCAGGTGAAGATGGAATGAAGTGGTTTCAGGGCACTGCAGATGCAGTGAGACAATTCAGTTGGCTTTTTGAGGTAAGGCAGAATTATTTGAGAATTATACAAGGTAGAATACTTGTGGGTTGCCCATTAAATTTTCTATGGGTTGGTACCTTACTTATGTTTGCTAACTGCTCTTCTAGGATGCCAAGAACAAACATATAGAGCACTTCTTGATTTTTTTTGGTGACCATCTATATCGTATGGATTACATGGACTTTATACAGGTTTGTATATAACTGCATTGCATGACTATGTTTTCTATTCAACAATTCATCTCTGCATTTAGTTATCTGTTATGAAGTCTATTGTTTTACAGAATGGCCTGAATTATTCCCCTTGGATGTTTTCGAACTTTTTGATATTGAAAGTTGCCTAAGTTGGTTTCAGGAATTAACCAGTTTCCTATGTGTGTCCTCTTCATGCAGAGGCACATTGATACTGGGGCTGATATAACAATCTCCTACATCCCAATGGATGATAGGTATGAGTCTTTGCCATTATGAGCATGCCGATATTGTCTGCATATTGAAGCTGTAGTTGAAAAAATTACCCTATATCTGAAAATTTCATAGGGAGTATTGCAATGAATGAAAATATTTGTTGTCGGTGCATTTAACATGTACTAAGTGTCATGCTATCAACCCATATTTATATCATTTAATGGATACATCCAGAACTAAGAAGTCTATTGGCGATGCCTCTATAAATATGCCCAAAAACCTACGGAAGCAGTAGAATTAGAAAAGAAAGATATGCTAGAATGGCTAACATCCTTTTTCCATACTCATATATAATGCCTATAAATAATTTTTGTTTGTTAATTCTGTAGTTGAAGTTTGTCAAATATATAGAGCTACGTTGTCATATAATAATTGGATGGAGTGCAATAGATTGGGAAGCTGTTATTCTTGAAGATTATAAGTGCAATGTATTAACATGCGATATATTTTTCTTCTTGAAGATTATAAGTATAATGGATTAACATGCAATATTTAACTACAGTTGTGAATCATAGTGAACTGAAGAGCATTTGTTGTTAACTATTCTCACTTCAAACCAGTGAAGTAACTCAATCTTACATATTCAAACAGATATTAGGAGCCATGTCTACTTTTTAAGCTAGGGAAAGATGTTGGATGTTAATTATTAGATAAAATCGATGGCCCCGATAGAGAAATCGTGAAATTTGAATTGAATGTACAGCGAGTTACAATTCTGGTCGAATTTAGAAGTGGGTCCTTGGTCAATAAGGAACCTTGAAGGCGAGAACCGGAACTGTGAAGTATAAGAGTGAACGTGGTTTCAAGTTAATCTGGCAGTATATCGCAAGTTAGAAAAGTGGTAAGCTGTAATTCAGAATTTGGAGCGATCCCATAGGTTGGGTGACACATAATCCTGAATAATTTTGGAAAAACTCTCTCATCATGGGTTAAAGTTCGTGTATAATAGCCACGTGAGATTTGAACAAAGACGTCGGATCATTAGAAGCAAGGCAACGTACTTCCCACCGTTGGATGGAGACAACCGTTAAGCATTGGGACCGTGTATATATACATTGATCGTTGTAAAGATTGTGGTTCAACAAAGGGATGACATGTTTATATTGAAAAATATTAATTACATGTGAACCAGCACCGGTTTTCGTTAAGTCGAGGCCATGGTTGTAATCTATAGCATCAAATTAAACCTTAGATCGTGGATCTAAAACACCGTTGAATGCGCATAGCACCCAGGTGTGGGACCATCCATAATACGTCAAATTTCGGTGGCATAAGGTTATAACCTTATGCTTCAGTGTTATGAGCACCGTGAGGATGGTTGAGTCGAAATTAGAGGTACTTATATTTATCTCCAATCATACTTATATTTTTGAAGTTGGTAGATTATTCTCCTTTTGATCTCACATACACAGTGAATCATAGCATTTGCTAAAACCCTGTGAGAGGTCAAATTCAGACACATGAATTGGAAAACCTGAGATATAATTAACTCATATAAGAAACTTGTGGAAAAAATTAATACAAATTAATAGCATCTGGTTAATATGAATAATTCCTAGTTTGGTTATGATAAACAGGAAACTAGAGTGCGGTTTCGGATAACGAAGAACCATTCATAATTGTATTCACTTCTTAGAAAATGTAGCAATACACGATTGCACACGAGATAACATTAAATACAAACCAAATCCCTATCAAGGGAGAACGGAATTCAATTTTGTTTAATCAAGTACATCTCTGGAACAAAGCAACCTATGAAAATCTACTCATATTGCATATCCATGCACTTTCATTAAAAAGTAAGTAGCACAACTATTTAACAGCCCTTAGAATGAAGGGTGAAAGCACATAAATGGATCACAGAGGAAGAGCTTAGATGAGGTATTTAGACGTTATGTCCGAAGGAAACATGGATGTCGAATCTATGTTTATTTGATTAATAGAAATTTTTTTTTAGGAAAGGTTACCACCCTACGCACTGACGATGCCAATAACATGTTGACGATGTCAATAACATGCCCCATACATATATATGGGCACACACATTGATATATAATTACAAATACAAATCGTAACGAAAAAAATTTCGGTGCTCTTCGTATTCAATCTTTTCAATAATAATTTTACTTGTTATAATATGAATTAACTGTAAATTAACATTTATTTTTCCAAAGTCACGACCGTACGTTTATATTTATTTGATTAATATAAAATTTGTTTTAGGAAAGGTTACTGCCCTACGCAGTGACGATGCCAATAACATGGATGCCCTACGTAGTGCTATTATATTGTTGACGATGATAACTGTCAGGGACATAATTAAGCTAGGGAACATAGTTGATATTAGGGTCAATTAATACCCTATAAGGCAAGGACTTGCCAAGAAACTGCAGCTCCTGCTAGCCTACATGTGCAGAGAAAGTAGGGTTCGTGCATGAAAATCGGAAGGGGGTTTCAGGAATACTTGTGAAGTGCTGCACCATAGCTTTGAAATTCAGAGTGTCGGTGTTCAACAGTGTCGTGGGTATTCTGCTGGAGGCTCTGGATCGTTTCTTGCCCACCTTGACGGTTCCTCCCCCATTCATAGAGAGACTTACCAAGGGATTCCATTTCTCTAATGTCGTCCCCGACGTTGCTTTTGCGTTGGTCGACATGGATGTGAGAACAGGTCGATGCTGATCTGTGTTATGCGAATAACACAGTTCAAACGATCGAGCAGAACACTTTTTGTTGGTCTGTTTTTGCATCCAATGTATTCTCGATTTCACTGTATGCGAATCGAACAGGGACCATATTGTTGGATGCCAATGTTTCAAGGCACTGCGCAAACGAATTAGTGTACCTTGTCCGGTCCAGGGGCCTTGTCCATCCCGGCTTCTTCAATAACAATTCATCAAGTTGCGCGATCGATGCCTCGAAATTCACTGCGAACGCAAGGCCCTGCAGATACACGACCATGGGTGATATCTCGAAGGTAATCGATGTACAGAATGCTTCCATTTCCTGTGACGGACCGAACCTGAAGGAGTCGAATGCCCGCCAGAGATGCCAGCATAAAGTCATTGAGAAGGCCATGGAATTGCTGAATCTCACGAATTCCAAATGTCTCGGCTGTTCTAAATAGGGTGGCCTTATGGTTTGAATGAAATTGGGAGCGTTACAAAATTTCAAGCATCACCTTCAGCGCGTTGGAGAATGTCCACGGCAAATTCATCTTCCTAATCAACGTGTCGTTATTTCTTCAACATCCATATGTTTCAGAATCCAAATAGACATGCGTTTCAAAGTGCGCGTTGGAGAATGTCAACGAAAAATTCATCTTTCTAATCAGCGTGTCGTTATTCCGTCAACATTCACATGTTTCAGAATCCAAATAGACATGTGTTTCAAAGTTTAGCTCTAATCCCTCATACGTGGAGATAAATAAGACGCACAGTAAATTTTTAATGATCATTTGGTAAAAATTTAATTTAAGTAGGGTTTAAACACTTGATTTAGACATGCAATGAGGTTATGGCTTTTAATTTCATTCATTGATTGAGTGGCGACGACGAGAATATACCGGCATCTTTCAACATAGACCATCAGATAAAAAATTACATAATCACTAATGAAGCGATTTCCGATAGGGGGCTACGCCTATCGGCCTAAATATAGATTTATCCCACTCCAAACGTCTAATAATTAGCTGCTCGGTTTTGTAATCTGGGCTGGTAGGCGAAGTTTCCACTGAGTTAGTAATATGCATTAATTCCATTGCCACTTGACCTTTAAATAATATTTGGGGCGACTAATTCTACTAAATATCAAGCTTGTGAGCGTTGTGCATGGGGTGAGCATCTGAGCTCTAAAAAGTACTCTTTCTGGGAAAGAAAGGTTTCACGACTTGATTAATTACCAGCCGCATATTAAGAGGAACGAAAGGCAGTATTTTGATTCCGAAAGATTGATCAATATTTTGAATGTTTCGGGGACGAAAAATATATTCCAGCATTCAGTTTTTTTCACAGTTACCAAATTCAAATCGATTACGAAAAAATTTGACTGTGAAAAATTTTATACATGGAAAGTTTGAGAATATATATAACATGATGTTTAACATATTATTATTTTTTTCCAAAGAGTCCAACTTAATAATGAATTTTAAAAATAAGAAACTATTTTAATAATTGCAATTTTTTAAACATAAAATTTCTATTATATCTTTTAATATATAAATTATTATTTTTTCATATTTTCTAATAAATGATTTTGATAAACTAAAAATTGTAAAACCAAATATTTCTTTTCATATATTTTCATATAAATTTTAATAAAACTAAAAATTATAAATATATAATCAAAAATATATAATTTTGATAAACCAAAATTGTAAACCCAAATAATATTTTTTCACACTTTAATATTAAAAAAAAAAGAGTTCTAATATAAAATTTATAAAGTTATATTTTGATAAACCAAAAATTATAAAGTCTCCGTTTGAATCCGCAGGTAGATGAATATTTTTAAAATCATAAACTTATGTGTATATTCTACCACAGGGGAAATCCATCCAAAAGCTGTTCTTCAGCGTGTAGTCGTTACAGGCTGTTCAAATTTGGAACCGTATTAAAATTGGTATATTCTAAGGAATGGAACCGTATTAACGAATTTCTGAACTTTTTTCTGATTTTTTTCAGTGATAATTTCATATTGAATTTTAACACTTATTTTGTTGGGAATGGATCAAGTGAGGTCCATCCTAAAAATGATTCACCCTGACACATTAAAAAATATAATAAAAATAATTTGAAAATTTACTATTTGATGTACAAAATACCTCAACATAATATAAGAACCTTGCTCAAATTTAATTCTCAATAAATTTTCACACTGACCAGAAATTAATCGCAAATACTAACTACCACTTTACAAAAAGTAATGATAATAGTTTGGGAAAAATAATGATAAACTAGTGGCTGTTCATTGATAAAATCATCGGACAGACTGTTGTATGGTACCATTTTCTGGACTATAACAGGCGAAAATACCAAAAGCAAGTTTATTGAAAACGCCACGCATTCTTATCCTAACACGGTGTGTACAGTCACGGGAGCCATTTTGATTGTAGTGGGCCATTCACTTCGGGACCACGCAAATTACCTCACCACTCACGATATCCAACAAGTCCGAGATTTTCTTCCCTATAAGAAGATAACTTATAATCCACATTGTGTTCACAACTTCGACACGAATATAATTTAGATTTTAAAAAAATTGTCTTTCTTTTTGTTTTTTCTTTTGTGAAAATGTGTATTGTCTTTATAAAAAAAATATCATGTTTAAAATACCCACTTATAATCTGCGAGCACTCAGTTTTGGCCTAGGCACAAGTTGTCCATTAAAAGGCTTCATCTGAAAGGAGAGGATGTTGAATGTTTTGTATGTTCTGGTGCTTTGGAATCTCACATAACATTATAAAAGCTTCTTTATCATTTCTTTATCATTAATCAGGAACGTGCGGTTGAGGATAAAATTGGAGAATCTATTTCCTTTTTCTTTTCACCTTTCTCATTCAAACATAACCAGTCGCTCCTCTGGATCACACAGTTGCGGTTTAAGAATAAAACGGAGACTCTACACCTTTTGGTAATATGTTTACAAGTCATATTATTTAAAATGCATGGCTTATTATATCAGCTAGGTTGATTACGCTTCATTTTGTGCTTTATGTTGGCATATAAGTAGTATGATAAAATGTTATTTTCTTACATTCTCTTTTCAATTAATGTTCTAGGTTTATTAATTATGGAAAGAGGTAAATATGTATTTGTTGAGATATTAATTTCACTGTTGCTGTTGTTTTGAGGTGTTATGATATTTAATTTCATTGTTTTTTAGGTGTTATCATATTTAATTCCATTGTCTTTTAGGTGTTATAGTTGGTTTTGATCTTTTTGAATTTAGTTAAATCGGAATTTCTCCAGTATTTTATTTTTACTTTTTTCCTTATCTTCTATAAAATTTTATTTCACTGATTTTGAATGACAAAAATAGTTCACTCAATTCCAATTTAATTGGAATTTCTCCAGTATTTTATTCTTATTTTTTTCCTTATCTCCTATAAAATTTTATTTCGCTGATTTTGAATGAAAAGAATAGTTCACTCAATTCCAATTTTCGAATTCCTTCTTTGTATATTTCCACCTCTTTTCTTTTTTCATGGTATCAGTCGCATAAAACTCCAAACAAAGTAACATGTCGTTATAGGTCATTGAGGTCATCGACAAGAGACCAAGGAACTTGACAAAGTAAGTGTGACAACCGCTTGACTTTCGCACGTGTAAAGAAAAAGAATTTCGTGACTTCCGCACCACAACGAACAAGAATAAAGTGCCCAAAAGTGTGAAAAACTTATCAAATGGGGCTGACGCACCCCGTCAGTGGAAATAATCTGGCTAACGCACCTCGTGAGTGGAAACAATGTGCAAAACTGCGCATACAACCTCTGTCGGAAGCTGCACAAAAGATGACGAATTTAAAAAAAAGAGAGTTACTTTCTTAAAGAACCATAAGTCAACCTCTGTCGGAAGCTGCACAAAAGATGACGAATTTAAAAATAAAAAAGAGTTACTTCTTAAAGAACCATAAGTCATTTCTTTAATTTGCATCACTAAACCACAAACAAACTACTTTTATGTGAAAAGTCAAAATCAAATTTGCTTTTTTGAAGGTTCCACATTTATTTATTTTTTAAAGGGTCAGCCGTGGGTATTTGGAATTCATAGATATTTTTATGAGATGAAAAAATCCCAAAGTGTATTTATCAAAATCGAAAAAGACCAAGTATATTTATCAAAATTGAAAGAGCCTTTAAAAAGAGGAAGAATCTAAAAAAGGGGGCTTTGTGGGCTTTGTTAATGAAAGTTTTTGCTTCTTTTCTTTTAAAAAGAGGAAAGTAGTTTTTTTTAATGAAAAGGAAGGAAGGAAAGTATGTATTTTTTGGGCTTTTTTTGGGGATTTTTTTCTTCTTAAAGAGCTTGGGGATTCGAATTCCTTTGCAAAGGAGTAATAAAAATAAATTATTATTTAAATTTCAAAAAAGGAATTTAAAAGGGTGATGCTTGGTTGTTGTTTAAGTTTTTATCATAAAAGGGGAGTTTGTAAAAAGGAAAAGAAGAGTGTGCTTCCATATTAAAATAAATGGGTTTTTTCATCGTTTTTTCGCAAATTTTTTGGAAAAAAATATAAGTTTTGGTCTTTACGAATTAAGATATTTCTGCAAGCTCAAGAATGTTAGGATACCTTGTAAAACGATTATATAGAAGCATTACCAACTATGAGCAATAATGACAAAAACATCATTGCAGAACTCAAAAAGAAAGAGCACATAGCCAAATGTTGGATACAAAACTTAATTGATTACTTTATCTTCGACAAGATAACCAATGCATCAACAGAAAAAGAGCATTGGAATATTTTAAAAGTTGTGTATCAAGATAATGATACAGAGTATACTGTTCAATTGCAGATAATGAGAGCTAAGTCCAAAACTATGAAGATGACTCACACAGAGAATGTGGACCAGTTCATGACTAGAGTCATGGGCATAGTCAATCAG
The DNA here is from genome assembly GCA_034641835.2 of Pinus albicaulis. Lineage (NCBI taxonomy): Eukaryota > Viridiplantae > Streptophyta > Pinopsida > Pinales > Pinaceae > Pinus > Pinus albicaulis. The sequence continues at coordinate 1,017,878,506 of CM076572.1, read as the reverse complement.
ATCAAACTCATCAATGAAACCATTACAGATCAGAGGATTGTTTAAAAATTCCTTCGAAGCCTACCCAAGAAATATGGCATGGTTGCAACAACCATTTTGGAATCCAAATATTTTACAACCTTCTTATTAAAATAATCGACTGGATTACTTCATACACATGAAACAAGACTTAACTTTGCAGAAGATTCCATCGAGTAAGCTTTCAAAGAACAACTCTCTCTTGGCAGAGGCAGAGGATATAGTGGCAACAATAAGGGAGGCAAAGGAAGATCATAACATCATCATGCGCTAGAGCAACTGAGACCTTCACAAAACGGAACATAGAGAAGAAGAACATGGAGAAAATCAAATATCCAGTGCTATTACTACAAGATATTTGGGCATAATTATGAACACAAATGCAAAAAGAAATAGTCATATTAACAAAAATGTTGTCTCCATCTCTCCAACAATAAAGGAGAATCCTCTAAAATAATGCTTCTTTCATGCCATCTTTCTGAAGATGATCACAATGAGGAGCTTTGATTGTTGAACATTGGTTGCAACAATCATATGACATGTAACAACGATTTGCTTTCTTTCATTGATGTTCCCATAACATATGAAATTACTCTTGGAGATCGTTCCAATATTAAAGTTGAAGGACAAGGTATTGTCCATGTTCTTACCAAACAAAATCAGGATAAATGCATACTTGATGTTTATTACGTTCCGCATCCGAAGCATAACCTCATTATTGTAGGTCAATTGATGGAACATGTTTATGATATAATATTCCAAGAGAACACATGTTGTATCTATGAAAAACCTCTCAATAGAAGACTGATAGAAAATGTTGAAAAAACCAAAAATAAGATGTTTCTATTGACTCTTAGAAGTTGAAATATTTCATAGTCTTTTGGCTATAATGTGTCAATAATAGGTGAGTCTCATATACGTAATTGTAGGTATGGGCATATTCCATTCAAGAGTCTAGGTATACTTTAGAAACATTCAATGGTTAATAGTCTTTTTGTTATGAATGAAAAATACTGTAACTGTTAAATTTTTATTCTATCTAAGCATAAAAGAGATAACTTTCTGACATCTTCCTCTAGAGAAAAAAAATCCTTTAGAGCTAGTCCATATAGATATATGTGGCCCGGTGCACACATACTCCATAAGCGGTATTATTTATTTTTTGGCCTTCATTAATTATTATAAAAAGAAGATATGGGTTTATCTTCTTAAAAATAAATCATGCACTTTCTCAAGATTCAAAGAGTTCAAAGAAGAAGTAGAAAAATAGAGTGGAAAGTATTTGAAAGTACTGAGATCCGACTGGGGAGGAGATTATAGCTCGAATGACTTCAAATATTTTTCCAAAAATAAGGAATCATCATGAAAAACACAACAAGATATAATCCACAATAGAATGTAGTAGCACAAAGGAAAAACCAAACTATCATGAATATGGTCAGATGTATGTTGCAGGAATAGACATTAGAGAAACTTTGAGGTCTAAAATGGGCCTCCTAAGAAAATTGTACAGCCAAAATAAACTCTATAAGAACCAATAGGATTCAAGATGATGATGTCAACCATGGGGGATCATTCACCATTTTCAGGGTTAAAAAGTAAAAGGAGTAAAAGATAATAAAATAATAAAACTACTTTTTTAACTTATATTTTCAACTTATCTTCCTAAGGTTTTACTTAAATTTCGAGCAAGTGTACTCATTGGATGAAAAACTTAAGTCATAATATAATGTTTACCCATGTTGTATACTTTCGATGGACCTTTCTACACGAAAAATGAGAAATACATTAAAAAACATGATTGTAATCACATTTTTTTATGTATTTCTCATTTTTTGTGTAGCAAGGTCCATCAAAAGTATTCAACATGGGAACTCATTGGATAAGAAATCCAATTCTATTTCCAATGAGTGTTCCTGCTCAAAATTTGAGTATACCCATAGGGATATAAGTATAAAATGCGAGTTGAAAAATTAGTTTTTTCGTTTTTCCTTCTAAAATTTGATGATGTAATCTAATTTTATTTTATTATTACCGCTATTATTTTATAATTTCCTTAGGAGGCCTATTTTATACCTCAAAATTCCCCTAATTAATTTTCAATTACTATTGGTTTGAAAAGGTTTCGACAACAGTATATGTTCCCAACATATCTCCAACAACCAGTCTTCAAAATGCAGTACCTCAAGAAGTATAGGATGGTAAGAAGGTGAATGTATCACATTTTAGAATTTTTGGATATGTAGTAGTTGCACATGTTCTTAAGCATCAATAATCTTAATGATATGAATGAAATATGTGTTTTTGTAGGCTATAGTGAACAATCAAAGACCTATATACTTTACAATCTGGTTAGCAAGAAGTTGTTTTTAAGGAGAGATGTTAATGTTTTTTTTTTTAATCTTGGTTTAATATTATTGATGAAGCTTTAAATAAAAAAATTTATCAACCACATCTACCAAGATTTCAAGTGCAAGAAGAGCCATACCACTTCAAAAATTATACATCTCCCGACCGTGAATCCACCAGTGATTCAACATCTTCAGAGGACAATCAGAAAACAAGAAGCAACAAAGAAATATATGAGCAGGAGCATGAGTTTAATCAACATAATATGTTTTCCTTTATTTTATCTCAATCAACCTATTTTGAAGAAGCAGTTAAATAAAAACATTGGATTGATGCAATGAACCAAAATATTGGTGCCATAGAGAAGAACCAAACTTGGGAATTAGTTGATCTCCCAAGTGATAAAACAAAAGTTGGTGTAAAATGAGTATATAATACCAAGCAAAATGAAAAAGGACACATTCAGAAACATAAGGCAAGGATTGTTTCCAAGGGATTCTCACAACAATTTGGTGACAACTATGGTGAAATATTTTCTCCATTAGAAAGGTTAGACATTGTCAAAATTATTTTATCCACAACAGCTCAACAGATATTGAAATTCTATCAACTTGACGTAGAATATGCTTTCTTAAATGGTATATTGTAAGAGTAATTTTATGTGGAGCATCCTCCTAGTTTTGAAGTCCGAGGATAGTAAGAGGTTGAATAAAAATTTGTATGGCTAGAAATAAGATCCAAGATCTTGGTACCGTCGGATCGACACGTATCTCACCGAAAGTGGTTTTTTTACAATCATTCATGAGCCAACGTTGTATACGAAAACTAATGAAGGTAAAATTATCATTATATGAATTTACGTTGGTTATTTTCTTTACATAGGCATTATGATATTAGAAGACTTCAAAGAATAAATGCAAACAACGTTTGATATGACTGATCTAGGGGTCATGAAATACTTCTTAGGCATTGAAATTAAATGATATGTTAATGGTATTTTTGATGGTCAAAAAAAATATGCCACTGACATCATTCAATAGTTCAGAATGACCAATTCCAAACCTATTGATACACCAATTTCTCAAGGCACCAAGTTGAGCATACAAGATGTAACACCACGAGTTGATTCCACATTGTATAAAAGTCTAGTTGGTAGTATGTTATATCTCGTTGCAACAAAACCTGATATCATGTTTCCAACTAGTGTTGTCTTCAAGTTTATGCAATCACCCATGATTTCTCATTGGGAGATTGAAAAAAGGATCTTAAGATATATTGGAGGGACCCTGGACTATGGTTTTCTCTACAGACATTCAAAAGATAACTCACTTTCAGGTTATACAAACAAAAATTATGAAGATAATTTTGATGATCCCAAAAACACCTCAAGGTATGTTTTTCATCTTAGAACGAATATGATTTCATGGGCATCTAAGAAAAAACTAGTCGTTTCAATATCTTCACCATAGGAAAAGTATGTAGCTACCACTTCAGCAGCTTGTGAGGTAGCGAGCGGCTCATAAGACTATTGGCATGTCTTTCAAATATTTAGAAGCAGCCAACTACGATTTACTGTGATAAAATTTATGGAATTTCTTTATACAAAATTCATGTTTTTTCACAAAAAAACAAGCACATTGACCAGAGTTTTTTATTTAATCTGTGTCATTGTCAATGATGAAGACATATTACTTTCATTTTGTGGTTCTAGTGATCAACTTGTAGATATGTTTACAAACCCTTTGGGAAAAAATGTATTTGAATTTCAAAGAGAGTGACCAGGAATTGTAAGTGCCACTACTTGTAACAGTTGAGATTAGGAGGGGGTGTTTTTATATTAATCTCACTGTTTGCGAGGTATCATGATATTTAATTCCATTTTCTGCTAAGTGTCAGTAATTTTTTATTCTCTTGACTTTAGTTGGAACTTCTTGAGTCATTTATTGTTACTTGTTTCCTTGCCTCTTATGTAGTTTTATTTAACTGATTTTGAATGACGAGAAGAGTTGTTATCTCCAATCCAATTTCTGAGTTCCTTCTTTGTGTGTTTCCACCTCTTCACTTTTTATTGGTCACTATACACATGTTTTTTTTTTTAGACAAACTGTATAGTAATTTCATAATAATATTAAGTAAATGTCAAAAAGTACACTAATTTAATTAATATTTAAAATCTCATCCATTAATGTAAAGGCGTGCTCAAGGAGTAATTGTACCTTTTAATATATAATAGAATTTATTTATTTATATACATAATTAATTATGCTTAATATTAATTTTCGAATTGTAAAAAATAAATATTTAAATTATGAAAATAATGTTATATATTAATTATTCAACATAATATAATCTTACTTTCTTTTTTTTGTGTTCTTGGGGTCTTAGTTAAACGGTGGTGAGGCAGGTTATTATAGCACTCATCCCAGGTTCAATTGTCTTCCTTTATCGGGGTGATGTATCTCGATATGTTGATAAAGATGGAGTAAAAAAAAATTGAAAAAAGAGAAAAATGAAAGATACTACCAAAATTACAACAAAAAAAAAAAAACAAACAAACAAAAACCTTCCTTTTTTTGTAAATTTAAGTGTGACTACATTATCATCATGTCCAATTAGTAACATCATATCAAAGAGTACCTTATAATAAATGATCACCCTTAAATCATATAAATTTAACTTAAATTAAATATATACTTTAAACTTAAGTCTATTAAATTTTAAAGTTAAAAAATGAAAATGATGGATAATTGTCATGGAAGTTTATGAAATTCTCACTATTGACATAAATAATAATTAAACTTTTCCTTTCTTCGTATTTCCTCTTAAAAATTTTAAAATGTAAAATTCAATATTCATTCGTAAATTTTCTTTATGATCATTTCTATGAAGATGTCCAAATTCCCATGTTTTATATTTGATTTAGCTTAATAGAAATTTTTTCTATCTCCCCAACTAACTGGTAATCATTAATCTCAAGTATATCAACTACACTGTTTTATTTGAACTCACGATAAGCAGTTAAAATCCAGGCACTCTACATGCAGCAATAGCTGCATAAGTCTCTCACAAAATGTGGTATCAAAACTATCACAGGACATCCTTATGTGGATTACTTTTTATGGATCGTGGTGAGGTCAAATAATTGAACTTAACTATTTCCTTAAGATCCTAAAATATTCCATGAGTGTGCTTAATAAACTTAAGCTCAAGGGCTATCATGCCGGGTTTGCAACCAGAGTTCCTAACACACATTTCCACCCTGCTAAATAAACACTTACATGTGACTCTTTGTTGGGTAGTTTCATGGGAGTGGAAGCTCTAATCTACAAACAACTTCCAACTCCAAACATTCACACAACCCTATCCTTCTCAACACACAGTCGTAGGGTGTTACACACAACTTACACCACACCCACGTAGCATGTAGATCCTTATGGCCTCCATCATTCAGCCCTTGAAGCATCCAATTAGTGCGTGTAACATTTAATTTTCTTCTATGCCCAGCGATTCACCCTATGCATGCAATTAGTTAAGAGAATTTGACAATTAAGAGATGAATTCAACCTGTACAGGCTATTTTCAAATTGGCCGTGAATCATTTCTTAAACTAATAAACTATATCTTTATCTATTTTGTTTCCATGGTCTGTGCATTTAGAAAAATGAAAAGATTGATAAGCTCCGTCACATTTTTTTACATTAAACTTAGTGACAAGTTTGGCCTCCATTTTATAAATTATCAATTATTTTTTAGGAGCCGTATTTTATTAGTGCCCCAGTGATAAGCCAGGATTATAGAAATGAGTTGTTCATTGACTATGTACTATTCAATTTAGATATTTTATAATTTCCTTGAGGGAAAATTTTAAAGATGGAAATTTATTTTAAAGTTTAGAAACTTTGGCGAATATCACTAGTATACAATATGCAATTTGTAAAATGTTTGGAAATTTTTTTGTAAAAGTATTCAAATTTATAATAAATTTATATAGTCTCTATATAAAATTTGGCGGTTTTTAAGGTAAGATAATTTTATACTATAAAATTTGGGTGAATAATTTTTAGAAAAACTGAAATTAACGAATATTTTTTTGGAAAAAGCATGGATATACAGTCCACTTGCGAATATTAGCCCCTAAAATTTTCCATGATTTCCTTTGTCAAATGTTAAAAATAACTTGTTTTACACTAAAATAAGTTTTAAAAATGTGTTTTCTACTATTTGATTGGCTTTTAACTTCGAAGTGTTATTGCAGGGGTGATCTCTTTGTCTTCTAGATACTCCCATTCAATGTTTATTAGCTTGGATGGAGTTTGTTATCATAGAGTATATTTACTATGGTTGATCTATTTGGCTTTGTCTAATTCATAGGCCAATTGAATTCAAGGTCACACATCATTTATTACTATGTTCCGCTGAGTGAGGGAATAGCAATTATGATACTATGTACTTACCACCAAATTGAATAGCATCCAAATTCAAAGTACAGTAACACTAACAATTTAGTTGGGAGGGATGTACGAAGACTATCTATATTTCTAAAGTTATAGCTTTATTAATGCACCATCTAAATTCAAAGTACAGTAATACTAACAATTTATTTGGGAGTGAGTTATGAAGACTATCTATATTTCTAAAGCTATAGCTTTATTAATGCACTTGGACATTGTATGTTAGCTGTTGGATTTAGGCAAGTACACAATCTAAGGGTTCGCATATACTGCTAGTGCATTAATGGAATGAATGAATACTATCTATATTTTTAGAGCTATAGCTTCATTAATGCACTTGGGGAGTATATATTAGCCTTTGGATTTAGGAAAGTACAAAATCCAAGGGTTATCATATACTACCCTAATGTATTAATGGAGCTATAACTCCAGAAATATTGATTGCCATGTCTGAAAGGATATACAAATGGTTAAAAGACCAGTGGTACCCAGTTATCTTTAATCGGATATTTTGGATACTTTTCTGGTTTAAATTCTCTAAAATTCGGCGAGAATTCATTGAAATCGCAAGCTTGATGGGTAATCCTTGTATAATAGAAGTGCCCTAGGGGTTTTTCAGGGTGCCGAATACATATATACAGTCAAAAAACTAGTTTAAATAAAAGAAATCAAGATTCCACCTCAAATATTTCGGCCACAAACTCCAAAAAGTTACATTAAATAAAACTCTGAATCATATCTTTAACTCAACTCATCCTTTTATCCTCGTTTTAACGATGGGACCTCTGAAAATTGAAAGAATATAATCAGATGAAACAAATTTAGTTGGTGCATAAAGAGACAAACCAGGAGAAAGGAAAAGAAAATAGGTTCTAATGTTGTCAATAGTATTTAAAATTATAACATTGTTCAACGAAGGAACCAACTGTAGTACCGTTGTTCAAGGAAGAAACCACTATATATAGATATCAAGTTTAGGGATGTCACTGGTAAGTAGGTTTGTTTTTAAGTTATAGTCTTTTATATTTAAGATAGGAAATTACTAAGAGAGGGGGGCTGTGGGTGAATCAATAATTTAACATTCTTTACTTTTTCTATTTTTTCTTTATTATTCAACTAATAATTTACGTTCATGTTACATTGAATTCATTTTGCGGGTGTTATGAAGAAAATTTTCAGATTTCTTATCAAGAGCCCAACATCATTCACATACCATTCATAATCAGCATAGAAGGTCACAAGATATGAGTGGAAACCCCAAAGGGAGAAAACCACGAACATTAGGCTGAAATTGATGTGAAGGTAGGTTGTTGTTCCTTATTCCATCATATTTTTGTAGGCTCCAACCTGAAAGAGTCTACTAACTCCAATGAAGCTCCAACTCCCACAAATTTTCTGCGGGCTACAACCCACAGGAGGCTCCTACCTCAACAGGAAACAACATGTTCCTTTTAAAACTACAACATATAAGAAGAAATAAAGTTCTCAATCATAAAATCAAGTTTCAGATATTAGTTACCTCATAGACCATTTTTTTGTCAACTTCATTGTTGAATTTTTAATACTCTTCCATTTTCTCTTTCTCTTATGTTGTTGCCCATCAATTTCTTTGTACAAAAACCCTTGCTCATTTCTCTAAAAACAACAAAAACTTTTTGCTTTATGTCGTGACTTTTGTAAGCAAACCTCGTTGGCTAATTGTCTTCCTCGAATAATATGTGTTGGCGATATGATTCTTATGTCTTAATATGTTGTCCTTGATCGCAGGTGTATATGTATTCTAAAGAAGCTCAGTAGTTTGCAAAAGTTCTAACAGAAGAAATGTGTAAAGTCCAGCAAAAGTTGGTTAATATCCATAGTTGAAGGTTGTATACGTGGGTTAGTACAGGCCAAGTTGCCTATACACGCATATAAGAACAATCCAAGTCACATATCCCTTTTGTGCTTTAAAATTATAATACCAGGGGGCATTACCATGGTTTTAGCCCACAATATTGAGCGTTGTGTTGCCTATTTGATTCCATCCAAGAATATAATCGACACTTGTGTGGTTTTGGCTCATGATATTAGGAAAGGCTAAACCTATATAAAGAGAAGAAGATCATAGTGCAAGGTGGTGTTGTGTAAGGGTTGTTACTAAATACGTCTCTCTTAAGTATATCTGCATGGGATGGACTCTATTTTATTGGTAGATCTAAATCTATGATACACCATTGGATAAAATTATGGATCAGGACCTCTAGACCTGAAATGAATATGTACTTGCATGATATATTTATGAGATGTTTGGATCTTTAACCTGGCGCATGTTTGTCGAAGTGAAGTGAAGGAATCTGGGTAAGTCTATAGATCTGAATCTTGCTATAGTAATACTATTTACAAATCTATACGCTAGTTCATGTCGGTGAAAGCGTGTATATACGCGGATTTTTCTTAGATAAAATGCGTATAGAAGTCATGGTTTTATGAACCTTGCTAGAGAGGTTATTTGTTTAATACTGCTATATTTCTATTTTCTATCAATGAACACTTCATTTAGATCTTGTTTGTTTGAATATTGTATATACTACTAAGTTGAATATGCACAAATTTGATCAATGAGTGATTAAATATGAATAATGATGTTGACTGAATAAGGGTTCTACAAATCTGAAAAGATATTAGACTGAAGCCTCAGATTTGGTTCTGAGACTATTCATATTCTGGAAATTCATTATTCTTAGATCTATACACAGGTTGGTGTGAAGGAAATCACGTATACACGCGGGTTCACCAAAGTGAAGTAGCATATGCATTTTAAGATAATGAATGATCCGGGTTGAGATTGATTTTGCATGCTGATTCTGAAATCTAGTTTTATTACTGTGTCCTGGTTACATTGATCTCACTGTTCTAATTGAAGTTTGGGTTAAGTTTATTAGTGTTCATATTTATGCTGATTTGTGTTGAAGCTGTGCGATCTAGTGTGAAAATTGATGAGACGTGGTCTGCATTGGGTCAATTCCAGTAGATCCAGCAGCAAGAAAGAACTATGAAACCAATGCAAAGGAGGTCAATGCATTATTGGGAATTTTGAATGAATCAAATTTGTCAAATTCATGCAGTTGAATAAGACAAAGGAGATATGGGAAAAAATCATTCTTGGCTATGAAGGTTATGCCAAGGTAAAATGTGCTAAACTCCAAAATCTCAGAATTCAATATGAAAAACTCATAATGCATAGTGAGGAAAGAATTTCTAGTTTCTTCTTATGTCTAGATGATATTATAAATTGTATGAGAAATCTAGGTGAAACCATAACTCACACTACTCTTGTAGAAAAGGTTTTAAAATCTCTAACTCCCAAATTCAAGTCAAAAGTGTCTACTATTGAAGAGAAGTAGGATCTACAAACTCTTACTATTGTTCAACTTCATGGGATTGTGACTATGTGTGAAATGAGGAAAGGAGGTCCATCTGAAGTCAAAGAAGTTGTCTTTAGAGCTGGTGCAAAAGGAAAATAAGTAGAAGAACAAGAAGGATCAGGGTATGTTTTAGAAGAAGATGAGATAAATTTTGTAAAGAAGTTACAACTTGTTACTGGAAGGTTTAGAGGTAATATTCCTTTTAAATTTTTTTATCGTGGAAGAGTTGGCCATTATGCTTCTAAATGTCCCCATAAAGATAATCATGAAAAAGGAAAGGAAGTGGAAAAAAGGAAATAAGAAACAGTTTATCGATAGAAAAAACTATTATACTCATGAATATAGTGATGGTCTATCAAATAGTGAAGAAGGAGAATCTATTCAAGATATTAGACTGCTCATGGCTTTTGAAAGAGACTCTAGTGAGGCTAAAAATACGTTTATGGATGCATTAGAAGAAAATAATTTTCTTGAAGAAATCAATCAACTCAAAATATGTCTGTAAAAAAATAAAATAGCCATAGATAATCCAAAGAATCAGCTTATATAAAAGGAGAATCACAATGAGAAATTAGAATGTGAAATATTACGTCTAAGAAAGGAAATTGTGAAAGTAAAAAACTTAAATCTTAGATTTGCTAAAGGATATGAAACCTTAGATGAAATTATCATGGTTCAACGCTCTCCTCTTATAAATATAGGTCTTGGATATATCAGAGAATATTCTCAATATTCACCACAAAGCTATCTAAATGTAGCTAAAGCCAGCTAAAAACACTTCATCACTCAACAAAAGAACAAATTAGATACCCGGGTAAAACATGACCACTTCAATTAAAGGATGAACAATAACAGAAGTATCAATCAATAGCTAAACATCAATAGAAGGTTTCATGATCGTAGAAATTTATTCTTTAATGGACAATGTTTCTCATGTCATAACTTTGGCCATAAAGCTGCTCAATGTGTTGCATACAAAACCATCATGACGAGAGAAGTAATAAAGCAAAGAAATGAGACTGGAATAAAGAAGAATACTTATAACAACTTTTCTCATCTTCAAAACAAAATTGAATGTTCTTTTTGCAATAACTTTGGAAATGAAGAATCTGAATGTAGGAGAAAACTTCAACCAAAAGAGAATATACCCTCAAACTCCAACATATGGAGAAAGAAGGACTTATAGGTTGAAAGTTGTGGCATATCTTTATTTGCAGAAGGGGAATAAAATCAATGGTACATTGATAGTGGATGCTCAAAACACATGACAGGTGATTAAAATAAACTCCTTTCATACAATGCATTAGAGAAGGAAAAGAATGTTACTTTTGGAAATAACTCTCATGTTGTCATTAAAGGAAAAGGTTTTGTTTTTCTAAAAGAACAGGTGAATGCTAACAATGTTATGTATGTGAATGGATTAAAGCATAACTTTTTTAGTGTGAGTCACAAATTTGACCAAGGAAATGAAGTTGTCTTTAGTTGAAAAGAATTTGTAGTACGTGAACTTGACACATGCAAGGTACATGTCGTGCAGATTTAGGGGGAACAAATAACTAGAGAGGTCAAAATGTAATTGATAATCCTCATTGTAGCTCAATATATGCACTTAATACATACAATGATTGAAGATGATTTTTTCAATTTTTTTTGACAAGATACATATCATTGGTGTCGCTATGAGTGGAAATATCACATGCCTCCACATGTGCATGGATTTCTATGGTTACAAAAGGCTAGTAGCATGGACACATTAAAATCGGATAATCTTGTGTAAGTTATGTTTGTAAATGAATATTTTGATGAACATGTACATGAAATGAATCCATGTGATCGAAATCAAAGAACTATTTAGGTTAGACTCAATATTGATGATTATCCTTACTTAAAGGACACACAACATATATTTTAATTTGCTCCTATGATTGATTATAAGAACTTCGTAATTGCCTTGAGCATAAAATCACTTGCAATGAGAGATCAAATCTTCAAAATAATTCAAGAATATTGGTATGTCGATACAAGGTACCATGGGATCTATTGGATGATTCCAAACATTATGATGATGATAATAGATAAAATAGGTATGAAAAAATATTAAATGATGATATATTGAATATGAAACATTGTGAAAAATTGATTACATGGAGGGATAATATAGATTGAAAAATTGTTCTTTGGAATAATTTCACCATTAATTACATAGAAAAATATGCCTCAAAATCTGAAAAAGGATAAAAACTATTCCATGATATGTTGATGCATGTCTCTTCTATTCAAAATAAAAATGAACTAGGAACATGTGCATATCGGATTATTTTGTGAAACTGTTGTTGACAGGGGTATAAGTGCCGAAGAGACATGTAATTTTATTTTAGAGCTCCCTCTTTTATCAGGTGCTCAAAATTATCCTCAAAAATGAAATTTGTCAGATTAGTGTGGAACCTGAATGATTGTGTATTTCTCATAATTTTGAATCCAATGCAACTCGTTTCGTGGAAAACCAACATTGTATGCTACCAAAACCGCATTATGTCCACTTTCTGAAACAAGAAAATTTTTGGAAAAAAGAATTGCAGGGACAACCGAGTGAGTTGTTTGTACTGCTGAGTCGACATGCTTAGTGGTATGTTGACTAGTCAATGGAAATTTCTTCACCAAATGGGTTGTTGCCAAGTGGGACGATCGTATTGGCTGGTTTGTGGCATTTTTTGACTTGTTGGATATGTGGGAAACGACATGCTGCCACGTGGCCCAACCAGAGTCCGCGACATTGCAACAGAGGAGGCCACAAAATTTTGGGTCAAGATTGAATGGAGCAAGTGTGGGTTGAACCCAGGACCAACTAACACCAAACTCCAAGCCAAGCCATTGCATGATGAACATGAGACTTCACATATAAGGGTTGGCATATAGTTTTATTATAAAATAGGTTTTGCAGTTGGGGGAGTGGGCCAGGGTCTTGCTCTAGCACAAATAACCACCGAAGGTGGGACCACGGGCTGGAGGCTTACCGAGCATCCCCACTCATAATTTTTAGCATATAACATCAAATTTAGACGGTTCTTATGACCAACCGGAACTAGGAACCACAATCCCTAACTATAATCTATAGTCGTGGCAAGGAAAACACTAACGGATCTGCCACATGTGCACACAACCAGTGTTAATTCCGACAGTTAGGCCTAATCGTTGACGCCTATTTGTTACAAAAAATGAACAATATTACATATGGTTAGAAGTGCGGATATGAGGCCTCATTGGGAAAATCAACGTGAAAATAATGTCAGCCTATATTTGGGAAATTTTGCATCCATTTACTGGAATTCCAGGGAGATTTGTAGGACGGTGTGAGATTTTGAGGAATTTGTGGAACAAATAGTGGAGAAACTAGGGGAATTCATAAATTCTTTAGTTTTTTACCAAATTCGATGTAAAAAGAGGCTAGATAGGCATATTTCGGCATTCTGGATCTCAGGGAACAAGTTTCAGAGCCGTTTAAGAATTTTAAAGACATGCAATCAGACTTTTGAGAATAATAGAAGATAGTCAAGACATTGGAAGTCAGACTAGTAAGGCGTAGCTCAGGTGGGGTGAATTCCTTCATCATGTGTTATTATGTTATATTTTATATGGTTATGTTCATGTTTTTTGATGATGTTGTTCAGCATTTTGTTTATGTTAATTTTCTCTTGAAATTCACATAAAAACACATAAAATCTATTGTTAAACTTGAGATTAACCTCAAAATCCTCAAGGAATTTTTTTATATTAGGAATTTGATCTTAGCACAACAAAAATAATATTCCCATTTAGATCAAGTTGGTATCAGAGCACTATTTTTACTTGTGGAAGGAAGATTAATTCATTTTGCAAGTGTTTAAATGCTGACAAGCTTGAAGCTCAAGAGAGGATAAGGAAAGCTTATGGGTGCAAGTTTTCAAACTGGAGCAAGGAGAAAGAGGGCAGAGTTTCCACAATATCCACCACAAGTTTGACCTCTTGTTGTACCTGAGGCTTCAGTAAGCATGTCACATGGAGGATAGCCTGCAAATATTCTAGAGGATCTGAAGCATTTTAGGGAGCCTTTCTTTGACATGGCAGAAATGGTTAAACTCCTCTATGAATAGAGGAACACCAGACTGCAGGGTGAAAGCTCCAGACCTTCAATAGGAGAGTGTTCTCTAGGAGGAGGAGGTAATGATAATGGTGATAAAACACAATCATCATCCTTTTCCACAAAAACTCTTATACAAGAGACTAGTGCAGAATGTCCCTAAGAGAAGGAATATGGACAAGTCTACACCTTTTGCCCACATGATGATGAGGATGAATTTATATCAGCATGAAAGTCCAAAGAGATGAAAGAATAAATACCAAGATTTCATGAGGACACCTCAAGAATCGTGAAATAGTTTAAGATCACATTTTTCCCTCGGTGAAAATATGAGGAAAATGGTAAGCATTTACATGCAGTTTCTTTACATGAAAATTTTTATTTAAGCTCTTTTGCAGCCTTTCAAAATCATAGTAAAGGCATAGGAACAAAGCTCTTGTCCAAGATGATTTTCAAGGGAGGAGGCCTTGGAGCGAGTAATTAGGGAATTATCCATCCAATTGAGGAAAATTAGATACCTCAGTATGAAGATTTCTTCTATGTCAAAAAGGAAGAATTTTCTTCTAGAGATAGATTTTGGGTATCTTGTTCTTTTTTTCATAGGAGAGGAGATGGGGAGCAAAAATGTTGGAATTTGCATCCAGAATTGGTACCATCTTTGTTTCTAAAGAAAAAGGATGAAATGAAGTACAAAACATCTCTAAAGAGAGATGAGCAAGTTGAAGAAGAGACTAAGACAAGTTATTCTCATCATTCAAGTTCCTCGGGTAAAAAGCATAAGCCAAAGTACAACCATGAGAGTTATAAGTGTTTTGATTATTCAAAGGATTTTTATGATGAGGAACCACATGATGATTTGAATAACATGTTATGGAATATTTTTCTGTGCACTTTATCTCATGCAATTTACCACTATGTAGCTAAGTGCATCAAAAGGAAAGAATTAGTCAAGAAGATTAATATGTCAATTGGAATTGAGAACAAGAAGGAAAATTCTCATACAAGTTTAAAGACATTTGTGCCAAGAGAGGCTCACAATTTTTTTTTCACTCATTGCAATATCAATTGGCATTGTGTTAAAAGGTGCTCTAAATTGCATCCGCAACCTCATCCTAATAAAGGAAAGAAAAGCATGCAAGCACATGAAGGGGAAGTGACAAAGGAAAAAGTGGCGCAAGTTATGACCATCCATGAAGTGACTCAAGAAGGAAAATAATTTCAAGTAGAGGATTCATTCACCTGTTTGGGTAAGAAATGAAAAGAATACTTGTCCAGTTGAATATCATAAATCTTTGTAAAGCACTTATTGCATATCCCCACAGTTGGGCATTTTGAAAAAGTGATATTTGTGAATAAATCACTTATATGTAACAATGATTTCTTTGGCTTTTATATGTTATTTTGGCTTGATGTTGAGTCATTTTGTATGGGAATTTGGGAGTCAAATTTATTCCATATTGTAAAATACATTTCTATTAGTGGACATTTTAGTAAGCAACATAAACTTTGGGATGAGTAGTTGCAACACATTCAATGTGTTACACATGTGTTAAGCACTAATTTACCCAATTATTTACAATGTGAAGCTTGTTTGGTTTATTTAACAAAGTATTTTTTGATTTTATCCTCCTTAAATACTCTACAACAAGAATTTTCTCTTTGTGACATTGGCATACATCGAGTTTAAAAATGCAAAGTGCAGAAATCCTAAAGGAAATCCAATAGTTGTTGAAAAATGGAATCACTTGACCATATCTTCTACCATGTAGTGCAGCTATGGTTTTGGTGCCCAAGAAGAATGGAACACATTTTATTGTGAGGGAAAAAATGATTGGATTTCATTAAATAAGAGTTTTTGAAGGAGGTATGTGGAAGACAACATTTAACATCAAACAAGGTTTGTTTGAATGGCTTATTATTTTTATGGTATTTTTCATACTCCTACTACATTCATGCATATGAAGAATAATGAATTGGAACCATTTATAGATGACATAGTCCACTTGTATGAAATTCTAATTTTTAGAAAATTTCATTATGAACATGTCATGTATAAGATAAAAATACTTGACGTCGTAAGGCATGAACATTTTTTTTTGAAGATGTCAAAGTATGAGTTGGGTAAAAATTGTTTGATGTCTTTGGGCTACAATGTTAGAGCAGATAAGATGAAGGTAGACCTCTCCAAGTTTGACACCATTGTGGATTGGTCATTGTCGAAGATGGTCATATTGATAAAAGGTTATTTTTGGAGCAACCTAATGTTGGAGGAAATTTTTTGTTAATATTTCTTCTATTGTAGCTCCTTGGCATGTATTGACATGTATGCAAAAGGTATTATAGTGGGGAGGAAAAAAATTATAGGGATGTGATGCTTCGAAGCAAAAGATCATTTCAGCTCTTTTATTTTCTCTTTTAACTTGAAAAGGTAATTCGAGTTTCAGGTTGCTGCAAGTGAATTTTCCATTTCATTTCATTCAGAAAAATTTAATGCTACAACGATTAAGTTGCAGTGATTAAGGAAATTTTATTTGATGGGTGTTCATCAACAATTCCACTTGGTCGAAAGCTATAAGAGAGCTATAAGTCACAAGTTTGTTCATATGACTTCTAGCCCTGTTATTTTGTAGCTATAGTACGCCAGCATCCTTTTGTTTTACATGAAAGTTATGTTCAACAATATCAATACTTTCAATATGCACATTCAAGCTTGAGATAAGTAAACCAAGTAGTGGAATTTGTTTACCAATTGCATCATAATTTATTGTGTCATATTGGTAATAAGGATGCTTCTTTTGATGGAGACATGGAAAAACTCAAGAATTTCATTGAATGACTCCAAATGGTACATAAAATAGCGCAAGATCATCTTGAAAAGTGAAAAGGCAAGTATAAGTATCGTATCGATCACAAGCACCTAGTCGGTGATGGAGTTTAGCATCACTTTTGTTAAGAAAGGTTTGAAATTGAAGAACAAGGAGAGAATGTCAAAATTCCACATTTTGAATATTTCGTGTCAAAATTCCTTAATGAGCTTCAAAATGATGCCATTATTGATAGAAGAACAAGGATATCAAAAAGACGGAGTGTCGACTACCTTCATGTGGGGCTGAAAGGCACATATCCTTCGAAGGGAAAATGGATCAGATTGGAAAGGTGAGGGAACTGTACCCTCAACTGTTGACCAACTGAAAGTGATATTTTGGGGTCCAAAAGCATCTAGTGGGGAGGAGTGATCAAGTGGTAAAAATTATGATCAAAAATCAAAATTTTCAGATAGGTGTGGAACTTGAAAAACTGTATAGATCGCGACGTTAGGAATCTGGTGCAACTCGTTTCACGTAAAAAATTGTAATATCCCGTTTCAGGGATATCTCTAAAACACAACAAACTCCAACCAGAGATAGACTGGGAGGGCATTTACTGGATATTTTTCTTCTGAAAAGAAGACGACATCCGGAGGCTACCTAGAATTTTCCAGACTCTGTCTAAGAGTGAAAGATAAACGCACCAAGTGGAATAGAACTAGAACGCTAAAAAAAAACAATAATAGTGTAACAAACATATAATATCGTAGAAAGAGAATATAGAAAATATGGCAACTCATCCAGAAAACATAGAGAGGAAATGATGAGCCATTTTATTAATTTGAGACATATAATGGATTATAATAGGTGATCAGAGTGATGGCACCTAATCTTGCTCAAGGCAAGTGAGAAAACACTCTCAGAGAATACCGAAAATGGTTGCTCTATGAGCTGCGTCCCAACTGCTGGAAAACTGTCGTGTAGCTGCTACTGCTAGAATGAACTGAAGATTAGGGGTTGATCCCCTTGCCGGAATAAGCTAAAAATCGGGAAACCTCCTCTCCTCAACAATCCGGACAAAATCAAGAAACCATACCAAAAATGGCCAACCCTGAAAATCACTAGAAAATGCCCCCCCAGTGAATTACGCTGGCCTCCAAGGCTCTGCACAGAAGCTAGATGGAAATAGTTGAAACACTACCTCAAAATTCACCAAAAGCCTCCTGTGGGCAAAGGCTGACCCTCTGCTCAAAATCCCAGCTAAATCACCTGCAGAAACCCTAATCCGAGGCTCCTCCACAATGGACTGCGTCCTCTCTCCCAGTGACTGCGCAGTCTCTATAAGCTCTAGCTCCGCAACAAACCCAAACAATAAAACGACTCACAAAATGCTGAAAAACCAACCTTGCCAAAGCAGGCACTCGAAGTCCCCTGGGGCTAAGGGCAAGATCTCTGAATGGAGACACTCAATGCACTAAACAGTGTTGCAAATAGGCTAAATAGCCAGCGTGCTCAAGAAGACAAATGTCTCACCCAAAAATCATCAACTCCTCCATCTTGAATGAAATGAGGAGGCTCCTCCATCTTTTATAATGTTGGTTTCCCTCCAAAACCCAACGTAGCCTCTCTCTCCTCCACATACTCATCCTCATCTACACAGAAGCTTGCGGAAGCTTCTAGAGTGTACATAGGTTCCCCCTCCTCTACGTGGTGTTAGGCACCCCCTTGACACTCACTTAAGTCAGAACGTTGTGCTACTAGGTGGATGTCTTATTTCACTTAAGTGAGTTAGACCCTCTTCACTCACTTTTTATTTATTTACAAACTATAGATGACAACCAAACAAAATCGAATATTCCAATTAGCTGTCGCTAATTAGGAATATTACAGTCTCCCCTGGCAAAATTTTGCTTGTCCTCAAGTAACTGAAGTGATGGATGCTACAAAATCTTCTCTCTCTCCCAAGTGGCGTCCTTAGCCGGCAAATTCTTCCACCTCACCAAGAATTCCCGGACCGTCCTGCTCCGTAACCGCCTCTCCCTGGTATCAATAATGGCCTCCGGCTACAACACCAAGTGCCCCTCATCATCTGTAGGTCGTAGCTCCTCTGTCACTATCACCTGCTGTCCCAGCGCCTTCTTCAAGCATGATACATGGAAAATTTTGAGGATCTTGCTGCCTTGGGGCAGCGCCAACTCATATGCAACCTGCCCAATCCTACTTATTCCCCTGTATGGCCCGTAAAAGTGAGGCTTGAGCTTCTATGCTCCCTTCTTCTTCAGCAATGAATGTCGGTATGGCTGTAACCGTAGGTAGACCAAGTCCCCTACCTCAAATTGTCTCTCCACCCGACCTCTGTCTGCATACAGCTTCTGCTAGTTCTGTGTTGTAGCCATATTGTCCTTAAGAGCTCAGAGGATGTCCTGACTCTCTTGGATCCAAATCTTGGCGCTAGGAGCCTTGCTAGCACCGAACATCACATCAGTGAAAGATAAAGGATGGTACCCATACAAATCATAAAATGGTGACATACCAATAGACATGTGATGTGTCGAGTTGTAGCAGTACTCCCCCAAATGCAACCATCTCAACCATGCTCACTGTTGCCCACTGACATAGTTACGCAAGTAGCCCTCCAGCCACTTGTTAACTATCTCTGTCTTTCCATCTATTTGTGGGTGGTAACTGGTACTCGGGGTCAACTCTGTCCCCACTAGTCGGAAAAGTTCCTGCCAAAATCCGCCCATGAAACGTCTATCCCTATCACTAATGATGGTCTTAGGAAGACCATGCAACCTGAAAACCTCTTTGAAGAACAACTCGGCCACCTGTGTTTTTGTGTAATGTGCAGATATGGTGAAAAGGTGTGTATACATTTTCAGTCGATCAACGACGACAAAGATACAATCCTTGCCCTGCACCATGGGCAATCCTGTGATGAAGTCCATCGAAATGCTCTCCCATTTCCCCTCCGGAATGGGAAGAGGCTGCAACAATCCTGCAGGATGGCTCATCTCCCCCTTATTCCTCTAACAAACATCGCACTCCCTGACGTGCTGGAGTACATCCTCCTTGAGGCCCTTCCATGAGAACCTCTCTCTAATGGCCCTATAGGTTTTGGTAAACCCCTGATGGCCTGCCAATGGAGAATCGTGTGATGCCTGGAGTATCTTCTTATTAAGCTAAGATCCCTCATTCAAGAAGATCATGGCCCTGTAATAGATGATCTCATCAACCACCCTGTACCTGTCATCCGCCACCTTTCCATCCAGCATGGCACACGCAATCTGTCCTTGGAGTACTCAACCAAAAGTCGAGCCCTCCAATCTGCATCCAAGCTCATAAGAGATAACGTGGTTGGTCTACGTGAAAGGGCATCTGCTACCATGTTATTCTTACCCTTGACATATTCAATGTCAAAGCCATATGCTTGGATATTACTGATCCACTTTTGCTGCCTCTCCTGTAGTTGTTTTTGCTCCAAAAATAACCTGAGGCTGTTGTGGTCAGTCCTCACCCTAAATCTGTTCCCTACCGATACTGTCGAAATTTGGCCGAGGCATGCATGATGGCTAACATCTCCTTGCCGTATATGGGATACAACCTCTCGTGTGGAAGGATTTTTAGACTCTCAAATTCTATAGGGTGTCCCCCTTGCATCAATAATGCAAGCACTGGGCAGCTACTCATCACCTCCTTGAGCCTATCAAAGGCTCGCTACGGTGTATTTGACCAATTGAATGCCCCCTTTCTCGTAAAATATGTAAGGGGTGCAGCAAGCTATGAGAAACCTCTGACGAACTTCCCATAATAGGTACATATCCCAATGAACCATCGAAGTTCCGTCACATTCTTTGGCTCCGGCCATTCTTTGATGGCTCTAATATTCTCCTCATGGACTCTCACTCCATCCACTCCAATAATATGACCCAGATATAGCATCTCTACCATCCCAAACTCACACTTGGAGAGATTAGCATTGATTTGTTGCTCTTCCAAGATGCATAGCACTGCCTCTATATGCTGGAGATGCTCCTCCCAAGTCCTGCTATATATGAGTATGTCATCAAAGAAAACCAGTAAAAACTTCCTTAGATGACTGCAGAAGATATGGTTCATGCAAGACTGAAAGGTGGCTGGTGCATTGGTCAGCCCAAAAGGCATAACCAAAAACTCAAAGTGCCCATAATGACACCCGAAGGCGGTCTTGGGAATGTCCTATTCCCTCACGCGAATTTGATGGTACCCTCATCTCAAATAAATCTTGGAGAAGAACTTAGCTCCTCTCAGCTCATCCATCAGCTCATCAATCCTGGGTATAGGGCGCCTGTTCTTCAGATTCTTCTTGTTTAGGGCCTTGTAGTCAATGCACATCCTCAAGGTGTCGTCCTTCTTCTTCACCAGCACTAAAGAAGAAGCAAATAGACTCGTGCTCGGTCTAATGCGTCCAAGAGCCAACAACTCCTGGATGGCCCACTCAATCTCATCTCGATAGGCTTTGGGATGCCTATAGGGTGTAGTGATCACCGCCTGAATACCCTGCTCAAGCTCGATGGTATGCTCAAACCCTCTATATGCTGGCCGAACTGGTGGTATATCCCCAAACACTACCTCATGCCTGTCAAGGATGGCCTATATATCTGGATGAACTGTTCGACCGGTGGTCTCTGCCTCTGATGCCCGCAACTCAAAATCCCACTCTATGTCTCCCTTCCGAAATTCTATGTCCATCCAGTGTGCCAAAACTATCTGAGGTGGGTAAGTATGCATCCCGCAGATCTTCTCATGCTTTTCGGTCTTCTTGTCATCCCACTCCATCTCTAAGGCCTCCCAATCCATGGTGACCTTCCCCAGAGTAATCAGCCACTGAACACCCAGTAGCACATTGGTATCTGGTATGTTGACCACGAAAAAGAGATCAGTCATGGTGTAAGTACCCATCGTCACTACTAAGTCTGGAACATATCAGGCACACTGCATCGTCTGGGCTCCTAGGACCAAGACTGAAAACCTGTCAAAAATCTCAGCCGATATACCCCTCCGCTCGACCATCTTCGCATTAATGAAGTTGTGGGTTGCCCCACTATCAACCAAGACTGATACTCGCTGGCCACGTACTGTCCCTCGTACGTGCAGCGTCAAATACTTAGGAAATCCTCGCAAAGCTGCAAGAGCCCCTCCTCTGGGTGCAAAAGTTGCACCTCCTGTCCCTAGAGGTGGAGGCAACAATTGATCCTGGGCCGTCTGAATATCTCCTGCCTCCTCCTCATCATCCTCCTCATCCTCTTCCCCGCTATCATCGGAGAAGACCTCAATGAAGTATGCTTTTCCAGTAGCACACCTATGCCACGGTGCCCATGGCTCCTAACACGTGAAGCACAGCTGCTTCTTCCTCAACTCCCTCCTAGCATAATCATCTATCTATTCTCGTCCTGGATTCCCCTTTGGAGGAGGAACCCTCACATCCTTCCCCTTGGGCTGGAAGCCTTGTCTCTGGGGGTAAGGTGTCTGCATCCTGGGCAATGCATCCTGGACTGTAGTTGGTCTAGTAGATCTGACTAGACCTCGAAGTGGCTCTGCTAATCCCTCCACAAACATATAGATAATCTGTATTGCGTATAGATCTAACACCATCACCGAGACCCTCAAGAAATGTGCGATGTATGTCTCTGGGCTCCCTGTCTGCTTGAGCTTTGTCAGCTCAACAAAATGTTGTTCCGGATCCCTCCAGTCAAAAAGCTCCATCAACCTCCTAGTAAACTCAGCATATGTTGTCACTGTAGAGTGTCTGAGTGTAACCATCCCATGGAACCACCAGTCCTGGGCCTCACCATCCAAACGTAATTTCGCCACCTTGATGGCCTCCATCTCTGACATCTGGTTAAGCTAGAAATAGATATCCAGCTTCTCCACCCAAGACTTTGCCGAACTGTTTGATGATCCATCAAACGTAGGCAAATAGATTCTACTAGAGGCATGGTGGGAATCTCCATCATGATAATGTCGGTGCCCTCTATGATGGTCGCGGGGTCTACCGTCCCGCTAGAGCTGCACAAAATCTCTGAATGTGAGAGCATCCCTGAACTCCTGCCCGTAGGACTAATACTCTACAAAATAATCATCTAAGTGTCCAGGCTCTGCCTCCTGCTGGGCTCCTGCCCCTATATCTACTCCCAAGAAAGTGGGCATGGTAGAGCGGGTAGGTGCATGTGAAGCCGTCGGTGAGGAATATCACACTGAGCAGCACTCTGCTCCGCCAAATGGTGGGATGTACTTGATCCCTCTCCGACCTGGAAAACCTATGGAGTCTCACGCTGCCTAGCCTCCACAGCTGTGAACCTCTGTCCCATCACCTCAATCTGTCTAGGTAAATCCTACACTGACTTGAGGACTTCCTCTCCAAAATGTTTGGCCTCTGTTTCATCCACCATCAGCTCTTTCAGCCTTAAATCTACTACAAGCTCCTCCTGCCCTACGTCCGTCACAAGATCTCTCTCCTAATCTTTGTCCTCCACCTGGGCATAGTCTTCCTCTCCGTAAGTGGTCTCCAACCTACGCTCACGGTCTCTATACTTCCTTCCTCTGTATGGTCTCTTTCTCGATGTCATAGACCACAGGCTGAGCAAGAGCTATGCTCTGATACCACTGTAATATCCCGTTTCGGGGATATCTCTAAAACACGGCAAACTCCAACCAGAGATAGACTAGGAGGGTATTTACTGGATATTTTGCCTCTGAAAAGAGGACGAGATTCGCAGGCTACCTGGCCTTTTCCATACCCTGTCTAAGAGTGAAAGATAAATGCACCAAGTGGTATAGAACTAGAACGCTAAAAAAAAACACTAATAGTGCAGTAGACATATAATATCATAATACAGCAACTACAACAACTCATCCAGAAAACATAGAGAGGAAATGATGAGCCATTTTATTAATCTGAGAAATATAATGGAGTACAATAGGTGATTAGAGTGATAGGACCTAATCTTGCTCAAGGAAAGTGATAAAACACTCTCAGAGAATACCAGAAATGGCTGCTCTATGAACTGCATCCTAGCTACTAGAAAACTGCCGTGTCACTGCTACTGTCAAAATGGACTGAAGACTAGGGGCTAATCCCCTTGCGAGAATAAGCTGAAAATCGGCAAAACTCCTCTCCTCAACAACCCGGACCAAATCCAGAAACCATACCAAAAATGGCCAACCCCGAAAATCACCAGAAAATGCCTCCCTAGTGAATTACGCTGGCCTCCAAGTCTCTTCACAGAGGCTAGATGGAAATAGCTGAAACACTGCCTCAAACTCTACCAAAAGCCTCGTATGGGAAAAGGCTAACCCTCTGCTCAAAATCCTGGTTAAATCACCCGCAGAAACCCCAATCCGAGGCTCCTCCACAATGGACTGCGTCCTCTCTCATAGTGACTGCGCAGTCCCTATAAGCTCCAGCTCCGCAACAAAGCCAAACAATAAAACGAATCACAAAATTCTGAAAAACCAAACTTGCCCGAGCAGGCACTCGAAGTCCCCAGGGGCTAAGGGCTAGATCTCCAACCAAAGACACTCAATGCACTAAACAGTGCTGCAGACAGGCTAAACAACCAGCGTGCTCAAGAAGACAAATGTCTCACTCAAAAATCATCAACTCAATAATGAATGAAATGAGGAGGCTCCTCCATCTTTTATAATGCTGGTTTTCCTCCAAAACCCAACGTAGCCTCTCTCTCCTCCACATACTAATCCTCATCTGTGCAGAAGCTTGCGGAAGCTTCTAGAGTGTACATAGGCCCCCCTCCTCTACATGGTGTTAGGCCCCCCCTGACTCCCACTTAAGTCACAACGTTGTGCTACTAGGTGGATGTCTTATTTCACTTAAGTGAGTTAGACCCTCTTCACTCACTTTTTATTTATTTACAAACTATATACGGCAACTAAACAAAATCCAATATTCCAATTAGCTGTCGCTAATTAGGAATATTACAAACTTGCACCGTATGCTCCTATAAACGTGTTTTGTCCACTTTGTCAAACATGTATAATTTTGGAAAAAAAATTTGCAGGGACAACCTAGTCAGTAGTCTGTATTGCTGAATGGGCATGCACAGTGTGGTCAATGGGAATTTCTTCACCGAATGGTTTTGTGCCAAGTGGAATGATGGTATTGGTTCTTTTGTGGCTATTTTTTATTGGTTGGGTATGTGGCCAAACACATGTTTCCACGTGGCCCAACTAGAGGTTGCCAAATGGCAACACAGGAGGCCAAAAAATTCAGGGTCAAGTCTGAAGGAAGCAAGTGGGGATCAAGCCCGTGACCAACTAACACCAAGTGCCAAGCCAAACCATCACGCAAAACGCCTGAGACTTAACATATAAGGGTTGGAACATAGTTTTCATATAACAAATTTTCTGTTTTGGGGGGAGGGGGTCAAGGTCTAGCCTCAACCCTGGTCAATGTCGAAGGCAAGACCACAGACGAGAGGCTAGCCCCGTGCCCCTAATAATAACCATTAACATATAACATCAAATGATGATGGTTTTTGTGACCGTTGGAGCTGGGAACCGCTAGCCCTAACCATAATCTGTAACTGTGGCAATAAAACTACCAGCAACTCCGCAACATGTGTGCATAACTGGTGTTAAGTTTGGCGGTTAGCCCTAACCGTTGGCGCATGATTTGCGGATACTAGGCCTCATTGGGAAAATTAGCGCAACAATAATTTCTCTGTATTTTTGGGTAATTTGGTGCCGAGATAGCGGAATTTTGGGAAGATTTTTAGGACGGTGCCATATTTTGAAGAGTTTGTGGAACGAATAGTGGAGAAACTAGAGGAAGTCATAAATTATTTAGTTTTTGATCAAATTCGATGCAGAAATAGGGTAGGCAGGAATTTTTGGCCATTTTGGAGCTGAGGGAACATATTTCAAAGTTGTATGAGAATTTTAAACACATGTAATCACACTTTTGAGCATAATAGAAGAGGGCTAAGCCAATGGAACCTGTACGAAGGAGAAGTAGCCCATGAGAGGTATACTCCTTCATCATGTTCTATTGTGTTATTATTTATGGGGATGTTCATGTATGTTATATGTGGTTGTTTAGTGTTTTTTTTTATGTTAATTTTCTCATGAAATTCACATAAAAACACATAAAAACTCATGTTCAACTTGTAATTAACCTCATAATTCTAAAGCACTTTATTTATATTTTGAATTATATCTTAGCACAACAAAAATAATTTTTCGATTCAAATCAGTCTTTCTGAATGTAGTTGTTTATTTGTGGTTAGAAATGTTGGTAGGAAATTTTTCAAACCAGTACAGATTGACACCCATTGATAGATGCATCATAGTCATATGACAAATGTTCACGTGGGGAATAATTCTTAGAATGGAGGAATGTAACTATTGTAGGTGTGTTTCCTTGATTTAGGTCAATTCTTGTTTGAGAAGATGAAAATTTTGTATAACTTTTTTTTTTGAGTTGGTATTATTGAAGGCCTTTGGTGATTTTCATAGTGACATAGGTCGAGAATAGTGATTTTGTGCATAACTAGGAAAACTTTCAATATAAGCCATGAAATGTTGATCAAAATCCATTTCCTCCAATTAATCGAATTGAATCTTATGGAGAAGAAGAAATTCAAAATCCACCTGCATATTCTAGGGAGAATTAGTGGGAGATATTGTGTTCATTGTATCAGAGTAAATATATATATATTACAATGAGTTTGAGATGTTGGGACATAGATATCATGATCATGCATATAATTGGATCACACATTTTCTTGATAGAGTAAATTTTAATAATGATATTAATTTCATATATGAAAATAATGTTTAATTCCATCTGTGCTAAACAACATGCGAAGTCTTATTCCTTGGAATTTTTTGGGAGTAAGCAAAGAATAACATTTCATATTATCCTTGGCCATTTTATACTAGGGGTTGATTGACTACATATGATAATCCAAGGAACTACAAGTATAGGAAAGTCTTACTTTATTGGAGCTATTAAAAATTCCATTGAAACTTAGTCCTCTCTGAAGAAGAGTCCCTTACTTATTTTAGCTCCTACAAGGGTTTCAACTTTCAACATATGTGAAAGAATAATTCATTCAACACTTCCTGTAATGTTCCTAATTAGCAACAACTAATTGGAATATTCTATTTTGTTTAGTTTGTCGTCTATAGTTTGTAAATAAATAAAAAGTGAGTGAAGAGGGTATAACTCACTTAAGTGAAATAAGACATGCACCTAGTATCACAATGTTGTGACTTAAGTGGGAGTCAAGGGGGGGCCTAACACCACGTAGAGGAGTGGGCCTATGTACACACTAGAAGCTTCTGCAAGATTCTGTGCAGATAAGGATGAGGATGTGGATAAGGATGAGGATGTGGAGGAGAGAGAGAGGCTACGTTGGGTTTTGGAGGGAAACCAACATCATAAAAGATGGAGGAGCCTCCTCATTTCATTCATGTTTGAGTTGTTGATTGTTGAGTGAGACATTTGTCTTCTTTAGCATGTTGGTTGTTTAGCCTATCTGCAGCACTGTTTAGTGCATCGACTATCTCCGTGCGGAGATCTCACCCTTAGCCCCGAGGGACTTCGAGTGCCTTCTCGGGCAAGGTTATTTTTTCAGCATCATCCTCCAGGACAACGTTATTGCTGCAGTAGCATAATACTGTGTTGTAGGGTGTTACCATGGAGTCGTCACGACACCTCTTCCTTCTCTTATTTTTCAGAGGGAGAGTATTTCTTTCCTTTGGAGGATCAGATTGGAGGGAATTGGAGCTGATTTTCAGATATTGGCACTTGGCCAAAGTGTTCTATCCACTCATTGCGCAGTCCCTCTTAGTGACTGCGTTATTTTCATGGTGTATTTGCAGTGAGGGTCTGCGTACTGATCCTAGGTAAGATCTTGTGAGTACTAAAAAGGTATGCTTTTGATGATCATTTCAGTGGCTTTTTAGTAGAATTTGTGAACCTTTTTGCATCATGAATTTGGAAAATGATAAATAATTATAACAAAACATGTGAGAGTTGATATGCAAGACTTAACCGCTGATAATTGTTATTTTTCTGTGCAGGAAAAGGTGAAAACGAGGAGTTGTCATTCCAAAGGAAAGGACAAAGAGACGAGATAACTGTCATTCCTTTAGTAGGAAAACTGGACAAATACAAGGATGTGATCAAAGAAATTCCGTCCGAAAGGAGGAGAAGACACCACTTACGCAGAAGAAAAGAAAAGATACCCTGTTAACATGAGTAATCCTCGCAACTTTGACCCTATGGGATTCTTCGCTTTATTTATCTTGTTACTTGGACATCTCCGCCGTCACCTTTATATAAAGGGACAACACTGTTAGCTTGAGATATATACTTTTATGTAATTTTCTGTTAAAAATCAACTCTGATTATCGAGTCTCGTTGAGAACTGGTTCATTGTACTTTTGTCTTATGCGTTAATATAAACTTGGTGATTATCTCATTTCTGCGTCTGGATTAACTTAAGGCGGTGTATCCTTGGAGGCTAAGGGCCCGGCCCCGGAGGACACTTGCTTCTGTATCACTACGATTTGATTTCTGCGTGGTTTGCTTATCATTGTTATTCGGTAATCTGATATGCTTTATAAGTTTCTATTGCATGCTCTGTTAAGATTAAATTATTAAGGTTTTTACAGATAGAATTGTGTATTGAATCTGCATTATGTTACTGATCCTTTCAGAGTTGATTGCATGTTATTAGTCTTAACCAAATATTCTTACTGTTCTGTTACAGAGCTTTTGTACTAAACATTCATGTCATAGCTTCATCTGAAGTTGTGTTCTTCATGATTATTGGATTCAGAAATAATGCTGTTTTATTTGGAAGCACAGTCGTATCCCTGTTAATTAAGATTGATCAGATTACTATCTCAGCGTGTTGTGTGCGTATATGATTTACTAGTGTTGTTCCAGAATTTATCAATAGTTAGTGCTGTTCCATTAGTGTGTTCTGCTTGATTTTCCTTAAGAGTGAAAGATTATTATTTTATTGCGAAGAATGCATTTGGGTTAATATATTAAGTTTGGTTACGACTCGCGAGACTTAGTTGTTCGATTGCTGTTCCATTCCATTCCAGATTTGCTGTTCAATTCTTTATTTTCTGTTCTATTTTGCTATCTGCCGTTCCATTTACTCGCATTTGTTGTTTTGGTGTGAGAGACGATATAAGGCTGTAGTGAGCCAATTCACCTGCTTCAGCTCTTCTCACTCGTGGTCTATGCTCTAATTTCCTTTCCATCAGTTTCCAAAGGGATGGGTTATCGCTGCCGAACCCTTGACTGATAAGCTGCCTAGTTTTCTGAATGTGTGATTTATTCTTTTGAAGTGTAACTTAGTTATAGACAAGCATCCGTTTACTCTTGTATTTTTAAACAATGTACTACTAGCATTACTCTGAAAAGTGATAGCCTCAGACTGAGACACTCTTTGGAATAACAAAACGCTCCCGGATTGACATATTAATGTGAGGTAATTAGAGGTGAAAGAGACCCTTTTTATAGCTCTACATTTTGGTGCCGTTGCCGGGGAAAGAGTGTAGCCATTTGTCTTTTTTAGAGTAGTGTACGAACCTGCTAGGGAAGAGTTGGATCTTAAAAACGGAAGGTAAGAACCTACGTGCGGAGCATGTAAAAGCCCTGCTCCACTGTCCGCTTTCCTAACAGATTTGTTTTTGCTTTGTTTGAATAGAATTTAGTAGTTCATTTGAGTGCATGACTAAGCAGAAAAGACCAGAAAAGAATATCAAACCTCCATCCAAGCCTGAAAAAGCTAAGGGGCCGATGACCCTTGGCCGAACGACCTTCATAGACGAAATCTATAAGAAAACAGAATCTCAGCCATCAGTAGGCCCCAGGAAAATCATTTCTAAACCGCCTACTAGTTCCCTTCAGGCCACAGGATCACCATCTGTAGCCTTTGCTGAGGTGCATAGTCAAACTGAAGAGCAGGACTTTCAAGAAATTGAAAATTCTACTCCAGAACTATTGCACGAAGGGAATTCCAGCAACTTTTGTGAAGGAGAAGGAGAAACAGGGGAAACCAAGGAACCAAAATCTCCTATTGGAACAAATCAGCCATTAAATAGCCCAGATAAAGGGAGTGCTGCGAAAATCATTGTTGAAGGAATCCAATCTCCTCAGACATCAAGTATTCTCATTATTCCGGATAAGGGAAGTGCTATTAAAACTATCCCTGTCAAAACCATTCCCTCTCAACCTAGGAATACCCTCCTAGATATCCCAGAAGGTTATTGGCATATATTCGATCCCATGGCTCAGAACCAGCCAAATGCTCAAACCTCTACATTACAATATCCTATAGTGGATTCTGTAACAAATACACCCATGAAAGCTATCCCTCTTCAGCATATCCCTACATTTCACGGTCTCACATCAGAAGATCCGGATGCATTTTTATTCGAATTCGATGTGTTATCCAGGGGGTATGATTACACCACCGATCCCCAGAAATTGAAATTATTTCCCTCTACATTAAAAGGGGCTGCTTTAAGATGGTTTATGGGACTAGGTGGCAGGGTTATCAACAATTGGGATCAAATGAAAGAATCCTTCTTAAAAAAATATCAGGATTATTGTAGGTCTAGAGAATTAAAAGACGAAATATTCCAAATGACAGCCAGACCGAATGAAACATTGGAGGAATATGTGGAACGTTTTCAGTACAATCTACAAAGATCTCCTTATGCATCGCTACCTTTACCTGATAATGTGTTAAAAACTGCATTAATAAGGGGCATGAAGGAACAATGGATTGAAACATTAAACATCATGGGAAAAGGGGATATTTATCAAGAGAATTTTGCTGACATCATTGATTTATGTATCGGGAGTTCGAGAGGCAGCACAAGAATAAAACCGACAGAATATGATCGGTTTGCAAGAGATAACAAAGTATCAACAGAAGGAGTAACACGTGCAGAAATTGGAAATTTATTAGAAAATTTCAAAACTGATATTCTGGGGACACTAACTACACAACTTGATATTGTGCAGGCTAAACAGAAGCAGATGGAGACAGAACAGAATTTGGCGATCTTCTGCCCCCGATGCAGAAAAAAACATAGCCACAAGGAATGTCCATTGGATAAAGTCCAAACATGCGCCATTTGTACAAAAGATCACCTTACGGAGAGCTGCCCCTCACTTCCTGGATTGAAAGCGGTATATAAGGAAGCAGAGGAAGAACCAGAATCGGTGTACTTGATCAACCAGCGTCGCCAGTGGCAGCCGAGACAATCTGGTATGTTTCCGGACTCAACCTCTTTTTTTCAACCTCCACAGTATAATGCTCAACAATATGGTATGTGGAAAAATCAATCTCAACCCCCATTTTCAAACTGGTCACCACAATCGTTTCCTTCTTCAAACCCATGGCTGAATCAAACAAGCCAATCTGGTTGGCCGAATTTCCTTTACACTCCACCATATTGGCAAAATGGCCCATATCCTTCACAATGGACTCCCCCTACTTCACAAAGTTCACCCTGGCAGACAAGCTGGCAAAGACCGATGCACCAGCCAACTGGAACTATTCCGCTCCCTCAACCTACTCTGCCAGCCTTACAACAAAATCCCTAGTCTAACCTGAGACCGCAACTCCCAGCCCAACTCAATCCCAATCCAAATAACAGACCGGTCCAATCTATCCAAATCATACAATCACCAGAAATAGGACCCGACCTGAGGGAGTGCAATGATCTTCAATTAAGATCTGGACGTATAATTGAAACTGAGGGAGATAAAACAGTTCATATTGAAGATCAGTTACCAAGAGAACATCAGTTGCAACAAGAGGATGTAAATAAGCAAAAGACTCATAATCAAGCAACCACATCCTCTCCTCCGTTCCCAGAACGATTAGTCATACCTCGACCCATACAATATCCTGACTTTGACATTCTGGGAGAATTACAAAATCTGTACATAAAAATCCCATTCCTCCAAGCCATTCAAGACATTCCTATATACGCAAAAACTATCAAAGAGTTGTGCATAAAGAAACCAAGGAGGAATATAACGAATAATCCAAGAGTCCAAGTAGTCGGTACTTTATCTGACTTATTATCTGGGAAAGAAACAACCATTAAATATGAAGACCCAGGAAATCCAATTATAACTGTTCAAATTTATGGTCAGACCCTGTCTAATGCCTTAGTTGATCTAGGAGCTGCAATTAATATTTTAACAACCACTACTTGCCAAAAGCTCGGCATTACATCTATAGAACCCACCTCTACTTTGTTAGAATTGGCTGACCGATCTGTGGTTAGACCAGAGGGTACTCTACATGATGTCATGGTCTCTGTAGATTCCTGGGAGTATCCAACCGATTTCCTGATAATTAATCCAAAAACCCGACTTGATGGACACCCGCTAATTTTAGGTAGACCTTGGCTTGCCACTGCCGACGCCTACATTAGCTGCCGGCAGGGAAATATGACCATAACCAGAGGACCGAATAGCAAGAATTTAGTTCTATATCCTCCAGCGCAGCCAAGTGTCACAATAATCAAACCTAATAAGCACCCTGTATCATACCTTACTGATAACATCAGATCTCCATTAACTATACAAGAGGCACTTGATTTTAAAGACCAAATAGAAGATGATGCCATTAATAATTTCATTAGACAAACTGAATCTCGCACACCGTGTCACATGATAGAAGCAGCATTTGATAATGAATTGGGGGAAGATCCTCTGAAAGATACGCATGACCAAACGATACCGGTTACTTCTGTTGCAAATAGTAAAACTGTGGAAATTGAACCGGGAAAAACTTTAAACATCAATGCCAATCTCACGCCTGAACAAGAAACAAAGCTCATCCATCTGTTAACAAAATATCAAGAAGCATTTGCATGGGATTACCCTGATATGAAAGGAATCGATCCCCAATTGTGTACACACCACATTTATATAGAAAAAGATGCCAGACCTGTGCGTCAGCCGCAAAGGAGACTAAATCCTCATCTAAAGGATGTGGTAAAAGCTGAACTTCAGAAACTTTAAGATGTCAATTTTATCTATCCTATTTCTGATAGTAAATGGGTCTCTCCGCTTGTGGTGGTACCAAAAAAGAATGGAAAATGGAGAATCTGTGTGAATTATAGGGAACTAAATAAGGCAACACAGAAAGATCATTTTCCTCTCCCATTCATAGACCAAGTATTAGATACTTTAGCAGGAAAGAAATTATTTTCTTTCCTGGATGGCTTCAATGGATACAATCAGATTCAGATTGCCCCCAAAGACCAGGATAAAACTACTTTTAGTTGTCCTTGGGGAACATTTGCCTATCGAGTTCTACCTTTTGGCCTATGTAATGCTCCTGCCACATTCCAAAGGGCTATCCTTAGCATTTTTGCAGATTTAATAAATGATGGACTTGAAGTTTACATGGATGACTTTACACCATATGGAGATGATTTTGATCCAGCACTAGACACCCTAGAAAAAGTCCTACAACGCTACATTACTACCAGGCTTTGCTTAAGCCACGAAAAATGTTTCATGATGATGACTGAAGGACTTATCCTAGGACATTATGTTTTAGCAGCCGGCATTCAAGTAGACCCCGCCGAAATCCAAATACTTTTGCTCATTCCCACTCCTACTACTCAAACAGAGGTATGCAGCTTTCTTGGATTTTCTGGTTATTATAGACGATTTATAGAGCATTATTCGCACATTGCTGCTCCTTTATATGCACTAACCGGTAACGTTGATTTTCTTTGGACAGAAAAATGTGACCATGCTTTCGAGGATTTAAAGAAGCTCGTATCCACAGCCCCAGTCCTTCGAGGACCAAACTGGGACCTACCGTTCCAGATATCATCTGATGCCTCAGATACAGCCATTGGCGTAGTCCTTGGGCAGGAAGAGGATAAAAAACCATATGCTATCTATTACATCAGCAAAAATTTATCCCTCGCTGAATTAAATTACACTGTTACTGAAAAATAATTCCTAGCTGTAATACATGCTGTCAATAAGTTTAGACATTATATTACCGGCTATCCTGTTATCTTGTATACAGACCATTCTTCTATAAAATATTTAGCAAATAAGCCTGTCACAAATGCCAGAGTAACTAGATGGTTGATTTTATTGCAGGAATTTGATATCACAATCAAGGATCGGCCTGGCAAAGAAAACCCTGTAGCCGATTTTCTTTCGAGAATACCAAAACCAATCGATGCAGCAGCAGTTGAAGATCAATTTCCGGATAAACACCTGTTTGTTGTTGCCATGCAAACACCCTGGTATGCTGATGTTGCCAATTACCTCGCAGTAGGTAAACTACCAAAACACTTAACCCCTAATGAGCGCAAGCAGATTGTTTAGAAGAGTGCTCGATTCTCGTGGATTGGGGGCTATTTGTTTCACACAGGGGCAGACATGCATATCAAGCGATGTGTTCGAGAAGATGAAATCTTTGACATCCTAAAAGCCTGTCACGATGGACCGTGTGGTGGACACTTCGCTGAGCGTAGAACTGGACATAAAGTATTGCAGACAGGATATTACTGGCCTACGATTTTCAAAGATGCAAAGAAATTTTTCCAAGCCTGTGACAGCTGCCAACGAGCAGGATGACCTGGTCAAGCTGATGAGATGCCTCTGAAACCACAGTTAGTCATTGAACCATTCGAGCGATGGGCTCTTGATTTCGTTGGACCCATCAACCCATCATCAAATCAGAAAACATATATCTTGGTGGCAACAGAATATGTCACCAAATGGGTTGAGGCAGAAGCATTGCCAAGAGCCACAGAGGACTCTGTCATACAGTTCCTGTTCCATATATTTGTACGTTATGGCCTTCCCAGGGAAATAATTACGGATGGAGGACCACAATTTGCTGGGCATAAATTAGCTGCAACACTCAACAATTATCACGTCCAGCATAAAATCACTACTCCATATCACCCACAGGCGAATGGGCAGGTAGAAAGTAGCAATAAGATAATAGAATCAATCCTAACAAAAACCATTGCATCACATAGGCGTGATTGGGCTACCCGACTACCTGAAGCACTCTGGGCCTATAGAAAAACATGGAGAAGCACCACCGGTTACTCACCTTATCAATTAGTGTTTGGAAAACAACCCATTTTTCCCATAGAATTCGAAATCCAAACATTACGGACAGCACAGGAAGTTGGCCTAGATCTAAACGAGGCACAAATCAATCGACTACAGCAGATCAATGAATTGGACGAAATTAGGCTCTCTGCACTACAAAACACAGCATTGATTCAACAACAGCGAGCTAAATGGCATGATGCGCTCATAAAAAACAAAGTCTTCCACGAGGGAGACTGGGCTCTGTTATACAACTCTCGGTTTCAGGACTTCCCTGGGAAACTTCAGACTCGATGGTTGGGACCATACGAAATCCAGAAGGTGCATAGCAACGGAACCCTTACTCTAATTACCATTGACGGTTCTGGATATGCATTCAAAGTAAATGGCCACCGAGTTCGTCTCTATCGCAAACCACTCACTCGGGAATCCTTCTGCCAGCAGCTACGCCGAGACACTGATATGGAGATTTTAGGAGAGGAAGAGAAATCTCCCTCACCTGTAATTCATTAAGGAATTCATTTCTTTTTACAATTTGTACATAAGTTGTTGTCTTTGAGTCGTTTTTGTACATATGTTTGAATTAAATGTTTTCTTGTCATTTTTTATGTTCCTTTTTCAAACGGAACGACACTGCGATGTGTTTGCTGTCCCTTTTCCAAAGGCGCAACATATTTTGATTTCTGTTGTTCCTTTTCCAAAGGAACGACATTTTTCCGTCTTTTGTTGTTCCTTTTCCAAAGGAACAACATTTTTAGTTGCTGCTGTTCTTTTTTTTTCAAAGAAACATCATTCTTTTGTTGTTGTTGTTCCTTTTTCAAAGGAACGACATTTTGAGTGTTTTTATAGTATTTTTATTTTTTGCTGTTCCTTTTTCAAAGGAACAACATTTGCATTTTTGCGATCTATCGTCCTTCGTTGTTTCTTTTTCAAAAGGAACACCACTAGCATACTTTTGCTCTCCTTGTGAAACATCTTATTCCTTTTGCTGATCTAAATTGAGGATGCTTCTTGCCCATATTCTTTCAAGTCTTTAAGATACAGCTATGTACTTGTGCAATGAATATAAAATCACAACATACCGAAATCCGCAAATCATAAATCGCTATATTTATAAGGCTCTGCATTGGTAAGAGGACAAAAGTAAGTTCATACTTATTTCTTATCTTTTGTTGTCATTGTTTTACTAATTTTGCCCTGATTGGTTATCTTTATCATGCTGATCCCTTTAACCCTCTTTTATTATTACTTAGGAATAAGAGCAAAGGGCTTATATCTTCCTATTGAGATGATAAGACTTCTTCCACCATTCCTACTCTTAAGGAGTGTTGAACCACCCTTTGTGTATAAATAAGGAAAATTACTCTATGAAAAAGAAAAAAAATATGTGAACATGATATGTGAGATGTCAAATGCAAGATAGGGGGTCTCATCAAGAGCCAGCCTACCATGATCATGAGGATGGAAGTGAAGTGGCATTCCCACTATGGCCACCACACCAGGGATATGGTCCAAAAGGTATATCAAATAATCGAACCTTGGAACAGGAGGTCTCATCACGAGTCGGCCTGCCCACTTTTTGCTCCTTCCTCGTAAATGGCATTATGGTTAACTGGTCACCAAGCCAGCATAATGGTCTACACTTTGACATAACAACATTCCTAAGTATACACAAAGGATCATGGTTCCAAGGGTAAAAAAACAACTCTGCCAAGGTTATGGACACCTGTCGGCAGCAGAGCACTGTTAATGGTATTGAAGTCACCTTGGTTACACCAATGGGTAAGATACTAATACTCTTTTGTTTCTTATATCCTAGGAACTAATCATATATTATTTCCCGATTTATACATCACATGAACATTTATTATCACCAATCATGGCAAAGGAAGTGACCATGACCACTTGAGATTTGGCAAATACGACAGACGTCCTATCCACTAGCCTCATATCATATCATAGCAGCCTCTTACGTAATACGCGATCAACTCTCCGCCTCGATTTCGGTAATTCGTTGTCTTTCTAAACATGGCATAATTTCATACGCTGTTCCTTTATTACTCGGTTGCAGATCGGGTGCTGCTCCTTTATTTGACAGCTGGGACAGCCTATCATATTGCGGGGGGGGAGGTTAACCTCATTATTCCCTGAATTACATGTCAGCTCACTATTCGGGAAAGATAGTGTATGACGGTATGGCATGGCTTAACGGCATGACATTTCTATTTTTACACAAGTTGCTGTTCATAATCCATTTCTGTTGCATTGTTGCATACTCTGTGTTTTTTTCGAAATCTTGCGATTATCACCCTCTTTGTGTTTCAAACAGCACAAGCAGTTGCTGTTCCATTGAGAATCCACAGTGAAACCATGGGAGGAAGGGAAATTCGAGAATATTTTCTTTCCATCAAAGACCTCACCATTGATGCAGCCAAATTTCGGTACCGAATCTCTAATCCAAACATCCAGCTCAGAGAACCATTTAAGTATGAGAATTTTGAATTAGCTGCCAACCCTTTGAACCTCTATGGCGAGAGAATTTTGAAAGCAGGGCCATCCTGGCTAGGATATAGATTTCGCAATCCAATTATTTGGCACCCTGCACTCGGATATCAAGCCCTGTATGAGATGCCTGAGGGGCAAACAGGTCAGTTCTTTGACTATCTAGTCACTCATCATGGCTGTAGGCCTCCACATGAGATTCCTTCTCCAGCCTATTCTCTCACTGCCTTGCATGTCAACTACAATGTTTTCATGAGGACATGAAACAAGGTAAGCAGGGGGGTGTGTGGAGTACTAAAAAGGTATGCTTTTGATGATCATTTCAGTGGCTTTTTAGTAGAATTTGTAAACCTTTTTGCATCATGAATTTGGAAAATGATAAAGAATTATAACAAAACATATGAGAGTTGATATGCAATACTTAATCATTGATAATTGTTAATTTTCTGTGCAGGAAAAGGTGAAAACGAGGAGTTGTCATTATAAAGGAAAGGACAAAGATGAGATAACTGATGTTCCTTTGAAGGGGAACCGAATGCAAACAAGGCTAAGCAGATCAAAGCAAATCGACCCGGAAAAGGAGGAGAAGACACCAGCTCGGCGGAGAAGAAAAGAAAAGAGGAAGGATTAACAGTTTGGTGAATCCCTCAGGATCTTTGATCCTGAGGGATTGCTGCTTTATTTATCTTGTTACTTGGACATCTCTGCCGTCACCTTTATATAAAGGGACAACACTGTTAGCTTGAGAGATATACTTCTCGTGTAATTTTCTGTTAAAAATCAACTTTGATCATCGACTCTCGTTGAGAACTGGTTCATTGTACTTTTGTCTTATGCATTAATATAAGCTTGGTGATTATCTCATTTCTGCGTCTGGATTAACTTAAGGCGGTGTAACCTTGGAGGCTAAGGGCCCGGCCCCGGAGGACACTTGCTTCTGTATCACTACGATTTGATTTCTGCGTGGTTTGCTTATCGTTGTTATTCGGTAATCTGATATGCTTTATAAGCTGCTATTACATGCTCTGTTAAGATTAAATCATTAAGGTTTTTACAGATAGAATTGTGTATTGACTCTGCATTATGTTACTGATCCTTTCAGGGTTGATTACATGCTATTAGTCTTAACCGAATATTCTTACTGTTCTGTTACAGAGCTTTTGTACTGAACATTCATGTCATAGCTTCATCTGAAGTTGTGTTCTTCATGATTGTTGGATTCAGAAATAATTTTGTTCTATTTGGAAGCACAGTCGTATCCCTATTAATTAAGATTGATTAGATTACTATTCCAGCGTGTTGTGTGTGTATATGATTTACTAGTGCTGTTCCAGAATTTATCAATAGTTAGTGCTGTTCCATTAGTGTGTTCTGCTTGATTTGCCTTAAGAGTGAAAGATTATTATTTGATTGCGAAGAATGCATTTGGGTTAACAGATTAAGTTTGGTTACGACTCGCAAGACTTAGTTGTTCGATTGCTGTTCCATTCCATTCCAGATTTGTTGTTCAATTATTTATTTGCTGTTCTATTTTGCTATCTGCCGTTCCATTTACTCGCATTTGTTGTTTTGGTGTGAGAGATGATCTAAGGCTGTAGTGAGCTTTGGCATTCACTGTCTAGCTCCCAGACCCATGGTCTATGCTCTAATTTCCTTTCCATCAGTTTCCAAAGGGATGGGTTATCGCTGCCGAACCCTTGACTGATAAGCTGCCTAGTTTTCTGAATGTGTGATTTATTCTTTTGAAGTAACTTAGTTATAGACAAGCATCCATTTACTCTTGTATTTTTAGACACTGTACTACTAGCATTACTCTGACAAGTGATAGCCTCAGACTGAGACACTCTTTGGAATAACAAAACGCTCCCGGATTGACATACTAATGTGAGGTAATTAGAGGTGAAAGAGACCCTTTTTATAGCTCTACAGATCTCAAGTGTAAGGATCAGACTTCCACTTTGGAGATCCATTGGAGGAGGCATATTTCAGTTTGTTCATCATCTTCAGCCTTCTCTAATTAGTTCCAGTTTTGAGTTGCAGTAGCTGCCCAGCAACTCCGACATTTTTGCCATATTGTGTATTTCAGCCAATCCCTTGGAGGATTGAGGTATTTTTGCTTATAGGGGTTAGATATTTGCTCCCATATTTTATTTGGGCCTTATATTGTCATATCCATGTGTTGACATCATTCTGGAGCAGTTTCCTATCATATACTGTGTTTTCATAGCCTGGGTTTATGCAGACATAGCAGTGTTCTTTCATTTCCATGTACATGTATTATTGAGGCTTCTATTGCTTTTCTTGAGAGGTTTTTTCCTCAAGACTTGTACACTCTATTGCTGATATACATTATTCTTGGCTATATATTCATCTTTTTGTCTCACAGCTCATTGTAAAATGTTGTCTCTTCATGGTGTGCTCATATATGCGTTTGCCTATTACTGTATGTCACTTTTGAGGGGGATTCTTCAAGCAGCTCTATAGACAGAGTCTAGAAAGGGCCAGATAGCCTCTGGATCTCATTCTCCTTAGAGATGACATGTCTGGTAAATTCCCTCCCATTCAATCTCTAGTTGGAGTTTGTCATGCTTTAGAGATATCCCCGAAACGGGATGTTACAGTGGTATCAGAGCTATTTGAACGGGATGTTTCAGTGTTGCCATATTTTTGAGATATCCATAAAACGGGATATTACAGTGGTATCAAAGCTTTTGAGTGGGATACTACAGCGGTATTGGAACATAGTTCTGGCTCAGCCTGTGGACAATATCACAATGCCTACATTCTTACCTCTAGTACCGAGTGAGAAAGAGAGGCAGCATGATCATATACCCTTTGGAGATTATTTCCGAGAATGGCAGTCCAATGGGGAAGACATTAGAGCAGCATTGCCTTTCAAATATTACTGTCAGATCAGGCAGGATGAAAGAAAATGGAACAAGGGAGGATCTAGAATGCAGAGTTCAGAGTTGCAGCGTACCACTCGGAGGAAACCTCTTCCCATGTATGAGGGATCCACTAGTCCCTGTGAGTCTAAGCCCAAGAAGACCGGAACGGTGAAAAATATGAGTTTATTCTCATCTATTTTCAGATCCAGAGGAAATGCATCCACCTTTGA
This sequence comes from Pinus albicaulis, assembly GCA_034641835.2. Taxonomy (NCBI): domain Eukaryota; kingdom Viridiplantae; phylum Streptophyta; class Pinopsida; order Pinales; family Pinaceae; genus Pinus; species Pinus albicaulis. The sequence goes on along the minus strand of CM076572.1, from coordinate 1,017,837,589 downwards.
GGAGGTCAAGAAGATTGAAGAAAAATAAGAGGAAGTACCATGCACTTCCTATTCTCATCAAGAAGAAGATATTGAGCATGGAAGAGTCTTGGATCATCAGATTCTCAGTGATTACCTTGTTGAGTATAAATCTCAACCTAGAGCCTTCAGGGAGACTCTATATTTTCCTCATTTCATCCAGTTGAAGGAAGAGAAGAGACCAGTAGCAGAAAAGAAATCAAAGGAAATAGATTTCTGTTGTCTACCTTTGGTGGGTCATCTAATGCAGAAACTTGGGTGAGAAAGTTGGAGGCATTTTTCCTACTACATCCTGTAGCAGGGAAAGAAGCTGTTGAAATCTCAATGCTACATTTGGAGGGTGAAGCCTATGATTGGTGGTGCAGCCACTTGAGCCATGGAAGGGTGGAGACTTTTTCAGAATTCACTCAAGGGTTGATCCAAACCTTTGATGGAGAAAGAGAAAAGAAAGAAGAGATCACATCACCACTTGAGGAGGCTTGTGATGATGCTGTCACTCTCACGGAGGAGCAACCACATGCATCAATAGTTGGGGCAGCCAACACTTGTGAGGAAGGAACTCTTGTAGCCCTACAAGAAGTTCCAAATGCACATCAAGGTATGAAAATATTTCCACATTCCATTTTTGCGGAAAATTCTTTTGATCAATGTGGAGATTTAATTTTGCATGATCAAGGGTCAAATCTCATTGCTACTATAGAGTAGCTTGGTTTCACTGCGTTGTGCAACATGGAAATGCTCAAGAAGGAATCAAACCATCATTCTCATGAGCCATTGTTGGATTGTACATCACATTGGAGATTGGGGTTTTAAGCCTTGAAGATTGATGGTAGACATCTCGGAGTAAGAAACCTTTTCTCCCTTCAAGATGACACTTTCTCAATGAGCTCTTCTCAGCTCAAAGAGAAACTTCTACTTTATGATCCAAGACCTCATTAGTTTTGGAAGACTGTGGATGAAAGGGAAGTCTCAAGGAGATATCTCACTAGAGATGCACTTCGACACACCATGGGATGCAATGACTTTCTTCCCTTCTCACAAGAGAAAATAGAAGATGGAGGACATCTTAGGATGGATAACATATCTCATGCTTGTGTTGGACATCCCTTGAGCCATACACATCATGATGGGAGGCTTTTTCCTACCACCTGTTTGATTCTTGATAGGGTCTCATTGATCCTTGAGAAGCGTACATTTCAAAATCCCATGAAGTGCAAAGATAGGAATTTTATTTGGGAGGATGGTAGCCCTCATGGGTGAGAACCAGGATGAAGAGAAGAAGGATGCATCCACAGGTGATTGAGTGGATGTGGATGATGAGCAAGGAGCTAGGGAGCTACCTGCAGATCTATGATACCGGGCAGCAGGAGGCTTGGCTGCGTTGGTTACTCTTGAAGGAGTTTGGCCATCACTTGTACTTGCATAATTATGATACCGGGCAGCAGGAGGCTTGGTTGCACTGGTTACCCTTGAAATAATTTTGCCATCACTTGGAAAACACTCTTCCTAAGAGTAGGAGGACGGGGAAAAGATGGCCGGATACTTGCATCATTGAGTAGCATAGAGTATGGATGCATGGTGTTGATATGATACTCATATCATTCATTGTGTCTTCATCACATTATTGGTATGATGGAGGTATGGGGAGGCAACACAATGTATTGTTGCTTTGTTTGTTTCTGGGAGAGCAAGGACAGATTTGCTCTCACACTTTGTATGATGTTGCAGGAAGAGGGGATGGCACTATCTCCTTGATATTTGATGATGGCTTGGAAGCACTCCCAACTTGGGAGGTATTACACACTTGTTGCAGCATTATTAGAGGAGTCTTTGATAAGGAGCATGTCAAATAATAGAGCTTTGTATTGACAGGAGCTTATTTGCATGAGCTCACAGCGCTGTCACTTTGGAGTAGAGCCTTATGGATGAAGTGTGCCCCGCAGAGATATGATGGGTCCATAACCCATAGGTCCCAGGAGCACTTCATATTTGTTGCACTTAATGAACAAATAGGAGGTAATGATGATAGAGACATTTATGGCATATTATTCTTGACTTGGGTTTCCAAGCATAAGGAGGATTATCTTCTTGCAGCACATGGTTCATTCTTCTTCATAGCATGCCAAAACACTATGAAAGACTCATGTATGGACCCATGTACCATCTTACTTCCAGCATATGGTGAGAATATTGTTTATACATTCATTTATTTACACACTTTTACCATTCTCATGCAGTGCATTGCTTCACAAGAGGGCAAGCTTGTGAAATTGCTCCATGAATTGTATTGGGCCAATCTACATGATGGAGCCAACCATCTCTTTTTTGGCCTTGGGAAAATGTTTTATCGCCACATGTATGTTTATTTGCTGCACTATATCATGTATCATATGAAGACATGCATGATTAACAAAAACATTTTTCCATGTACTCTTATCAAGCAACAACTTGTAAAACTGCGTTGTCACTACGGGGAAAGTTGTTGCTACCTTCTTGCATTAATTGTAACCTTCAGTGTTTTCTTTATTTTGTTGTTGATCATGTATTCATTTGCTGATATAGATTAGATTTTTATGAGGGAGACACATGAGCTGTATGTGTCCTTGAGTGGGAAGAATTCTCACAATTTCTGCACTACATTTTCTAATGGGAGCATGGGAGGAGATATGGCCACCACATCCAAATGTTTGTTCTCTTTTGAGGTGGGCCATAAGATTGATATTCATCCATTGTACATCCATGGGCAAGTTCTTGATGATGTACTATTGTTGTTACATTCAGCCATTTACTATCCTTTAGTAGATGTGATGAATCATGGAGATTGCTTGCCATGTAATTTTCTGAAGTTGCAGTGGATGAGACTACACTGTATCCTTGTGAGAAATTGTTTGCATCATGTATCATCATGTAAAACCTTCAGAAAAACTCTCATTAGGATGTTCCATTATGACCATGTCCTATTCTTCATGGATAGATTGTTTTGGGCCAGCTTGTTCTTCATTGTTGGAGGAACCTTCTCTGGAGGATTGTTCTTCACTTTGCCATTGGAGGGCAATAATTTTGTAGCACAGGATCAGCATACACTCTAAACTTGTTATGAGTGGAGAGAATGATAGCATGGGGTCAGCTATGATGCTTGCTAAGTTCAGATTTTCAGCCCACCTTCATTACCAGAGCTTGAGGTGGAAGGAGATTTTCAGAAGTTGCCTTGTTGGAAGGTGGCTCATTTTGTTTGGATGATTGCTTGGGGATGGAGGATCCACATGAGGGAGATGTTCCTCATTATATTCCAGACTCCATGCCTTGAAAGAAGATTCTTCAGTTATATCCTTGCAGTTTCTTGGGGAGGTATTTCACCCAGGATCGATGGGGGGACAGCTTACACAGTGACAGATACAACACAACAGGGGTCATGGTCTTTGCCTCTTAGAGCATTAGTCATAGCCAGAGGCAGTGTGCAGTTCGAGCCGTGGGACTTGGGCTATTATTGGCCATGGTGGTGATGGGATCCGCGAGGATTTTTGGTTGGTTGGTACCGTGAGAGATCAGTTTGGGATCCTAGCATTGAGAGATCCCTTCATATCAGGGTGATGAAGAGGACATGGAAGATTCAGTGGTGCATCTGGGACCCAGACACATTTTGAGTATCGGTGGAGAGCATCAGCTAGGAAGGAGACTTGTTCAGGCAATTGCCTCAGGGAAAGCAACATTTTTCCAGGGGGGACTGTAATATTCCTAATTAGCGACAACTAATTGGAATATTCTATTTTGTTTAGTTTGTCATCTATAGTTTGTACATAAATAAAAAGTGAGTGAAGAGGGTATAACTCACTTAAGTGAAATAAGACATCCACCTAGTAGCACAACGTTGTGACTTAAGTGGGAGTCAAGGGGGGGCCTAACACCACGTAGAGGAGGGGGCCTATGTACACTCTAGAAGCTTCTGCAAGCTTCTGCGCAGATAAGGATGAGGATGTGGAAGAGAGAGAGAGGCTACGTTGGGTTTTGGAGGGAAACCAACATCATAAAAGATGGAGGAGCCTCCTCATTTCATTCATGCTTGAGTTGTTGATTGTTGAGTGAGACATTTGTCTTCTTTAGCATGCTGGCTGTTTAGCCTATCTCCAGCACTGTTTAGTGTACCAAGTGTCTCTGTGCGGAGATCTCACCCTTAGCCTCGGGGGACTTCGAGTGCCTGCTCGGGCAAGGTTATTTTTTCAGCATCATCCTCTAGGATAGCGTTATTGCTGCAACAACATAATACTGTGTTGTAGGGTGTTGTCGTGGAGTCATCACGACACCTCTTCCTTCTCTTATTTTTCAGAGGGAGAGTCTTTCTTTCCTTTGGAGGATCAGATTGGGAGATATTGGAGCTGATTTGCAGATCTTGGCATCAGGCCAACACTCATTCCTACCCTACTACGGAGTCCCTCTCAGTTACTGTGTTATTTTCATGGTGTTGCTGCAGTGAGGGTTTGCAGATTGATCTCAGGGTAAGATCTCAAGTGTAAGGATCAGCCTTCCAGTTTGGAGATCGATTGGAGGAGGTCTATTTCAATTTTTTCATCATCTTCAGCCTTCTCTACTTAGTTCTAGTTTTGAGTTGCAGCAGCTGCCTAGCAACTCCGGCATTTTTTCCATATTGTGTATTTTAGCCAATCCCTTGGAGGATTGAGGTATTTTTGCTTATAAGGGTTAAAGATTTTCTCCCCTATTGTATTTTGGCCTTCTATTGTCATACCCATGTGTTGACATCATTCCGAAGTAGTTTCCTATCATAGACTGTGTTTTCATAGCCTGGGTTTATGCAGACATAGCAGTGTTCTTTCATTTCCATGTACATGTATTATTGAGGCTTGTATTGCTTTTCTTGAGAGGTTTTTTCCTCAATACTTGTACACTCTATTGCTAATATACATTATTCTTGGCTATATATTCATCTTCTTGTCTCACAGCTCATTTTAAAATGTTGTCTCTTCATGGTGTGCTCATATATGCATTTTCCTATTGTTGTATGTCACTTTTGAGTGGGATTCTTCAAGAAGCTCTATAGACAGAGTCTGGAAAGGGCTAGATAGCCTCCAGATCTCGTTCTCCTTAGAGACGACATATCCGATAAATGTCCTCCCAGTCAATCTCTGGTTGGAGTTTGTCGTGCTTTAGAGATATCCCCGAAATGGGATATTACAGTGGTATCAGAGCTATTTGAACGGGATATTTCAGTGTTGCCATATTTTGGATATATCCCTAAAACGAGATATTACAGTGGTATCAGAGATTTTGAGCGGGATATTACACTACCACTTCAAATGAAATCCATGCCACCTCTAAAAGGAGCAGGTTTAATGACCTTCCAACAAGAGTTGAATAATGTGAAGTATATATTGATCAATGAAATGAGTTTTGTTAGAAGAAATATATTAAAAAATAGTGATAAGAGACTTCAACAAGATTTCCCAGAAAATGACAGTATTGAAGTATATATTTCTAGATTAAATGAGTTTCATTGGAAGAAATGTATTACAAAACATTGGTAACAGACTTTGACATGATTTCCCAGAAAATGAGAAGATTTGTTTTGAGTGGAGGTCGATTATATTGTTCGGTTATTTGAGAAATTTGTCTTGTATTATAGATAAATCTATACATGGATGTAAAGGTACTCCAAAATAATTATGGAAATCATTCACCATGTTTGTGACCCTTAATACCATGTTTCGACAAGTTGGAAAAAGCAATCAAAAAATATATTTTCGTTGTTTGTTAATGAATGTAAGGGATGTAATACCAACTATGGAAGATTGGAAAACACTTATGAATCATACAAGTACATGCTTGGATAATTCCCAAAAAATTCCTTTGATAAGGAAATACATTTGTGTGTGACAAATGATGATGTACAAATCATAATAAGATTTTTTTAGGAAGCCTAAATTTTCCCATTGTAGTGAATGTTGCTACAAAAATAAAGGAAACTACATGAAAATATATGAAGAATAAATGGAACTTGATTTACTTGTTGCAATTGTAACTTGAGTGATGTTTACATAAAAAATATGGACGGATGTGGGACTCATAAGTGGTTCTCTTGGAATTGTAGAAAAAAATTGTGTATAAACCTGGAATTTCACCCTCAAAAACACCCACATATATTTTGGTAAGAATTGATAATTATATGGGAGTACCGTTGGATGAATCATCCCCTCAATCAATTCTTATTAAACTACAAAAATAGTTAATAGAAGACAACTTCCTTTGAAACTGGCTTGGGGCTTAAGAATCCATAACTCAGAAGGACTGACTTAGAGAAATATACTATTAATATTGGGAAGCAAGGGAGACATATTATAATGTTTACTTCAATATATCGAGTTAAAAATATGAGTGGTGTATGATTCAAACCTTCCTTTTCATATAATTGATATATAAAGAGGAACAAGTAGCAGGTTTGACGGCAAGAAAAGAAGAAGAATAAAGATTGAAATCAATCACATTGTAAACTATTTTTTGCTTGACAATTTTCTTAATATTTAAATTTTCGATCATTCGATATTCTAACTTTTTATTCAATGTTTTTATTAACATAATATATAAATTTAGATGTATTCTCATAACATATAATCTTAAAAATATATAATATATTTAAAATGATCACTTAATTATATCTTCAACATATTTTTTGTGGCGAGTTATGGATGAAAAAATGTAGATCCATCTTAACCCTGGATCTATTAAGTGCCAAGAGGGAAAAAATATCTTCAGTTACAAACCTTTCCTCAAGTTTTGCATTCAAAAAATAATTTTTCACTTCAATACATTTAATCAATATCAAGGTTGGATAGATTCGAGGTTAAGATGGATCTTGGCTAGTTTATTTTTTTTAAAAGTTATTAATATGTTACAATTAAGACAAATATTTATAAAATTAATTAAGATATATTTAAATGGATTATTAAATGAACAATATATTAGTGCTACTTGTTTAAGTTATGTTTTTAAGTATATATATTTTTTGACAGATTTTAATATCGAATGTTTAAATGACAAGAAAACGTTTTACACCTTATTCCATACGGTGATGAAAATCTAATTTTCAGTCGTATAATCTAGAGAGAATTGATGATATTGAGTGTGAAATTGAGTACGACCACATTTTTGAGTCATACTTAACAAATTCTATTGAATCTCTCCAAAAAAACGTTAGAAAATTGAGCGTAGGAATGACTCAAAAAAATTTCTTCATTGTATGATACACAGATGTCACAGGGATCACATTAGAGATGTAACATTGAGATAATAATGTGGTGTTAAGCTATTACTACCAGTTAAAACTAAATATTGGAGTTTGAAGCTAAGAAAACTTGTTTTTTTGCAGATCCCTACATCTCATCATTTAATAAATTGAACAAAATTTGAATTCCAACTTGATATCGAATTCATGTTCTAACTCACCTGATAACTAGGTCATTTATCACCAGCCTAGATCCATCTAACTCTGGATCTATCATGCGCCGAGAGGGATCAAATCTCTCGAGGTGCAAACCTATTTTTTGAGTGCAAAACTTCAGGAAAGGTTTGCACCTCGAGAGATTTGATCCCTCTCGGCGCATGATAGATCCAGAGTTAGATGGATCTAGGCTGGTTCCAGTAGGAGGCATCAACGTCACATTTTTCATATTATTAAAATTTTTGTATATTTTTGAGATGTAAGATGGATATAGGCTGGTTTCAGTCGTGTGATTCCAAGGAAAATATATCAACGGTATGATTAATTTTATCAGTAATATGTAAATATATCAAATATTAATATAATCATTTTAAATATGCTAAATATTTCTGAGATTAACTTGGTCATTTTAATTTTAAATTTTCTTAGTTACCTCAGTTCGTTGAGATGATAATTATTGTTAATAACTATAATGATGAAAAATGATGAAATATTTTTTTTAAATGCAAAGTGACAATAATAGTGTTGAAATATAGAAAATGTGAACAATAAGAGCGTACTCATGTTACAATCAATCTCAAACTATTTTCTTCTACTATTCTTATTTCCTCCCTTGTTAGTTTTGTTATCTTTTCATATCGATTATGTGAAAAAGAAAATTTAAATCGTAAACCATTTAAATATTTAGCTCGATCTGTTGTAGTAAACATGATACCTTGTCTCTCTTGCTCTCCAATATTAATAGCTTAAATTACTATAACACAAAAATCAATCTACATTGTTAAAAAAAAATTGTGCTTACACTAAAATCAATGCATATTGTTAATCCAATCACTTTAATATTAATGTACCACCATATATCCAATTACATCAAATCATAAATCAACATATACATTGAAATCAATGCATTTAATGCAAGCAATCAAATAAGATTAGAAAATAACTTCTACATTGAGATCAATGCACCTAATGCAATCAATCAAATAAGATTAGAAACCAACATCTACACTGAAATCAATGCATTTACTCAAAGCAATCAAATAGGATTATAAATCGCCATCTACACTGAAATCAATGCATTTAGCACAAACAATCAAATAGTATTAGGAATAATCTATATTGAAATCAATGCATCTAGTGCAAGCAACAAAATATAATTATAAATCAACGTCTAAATTGAAATCAACACATCCAGTGCAAGTAATCAAATAGTATTAGGAATCATCACCTACACTGAAATCAATGCATCTAGTGCAAGTAATCATATATCATTAGAAATAAATATCTACATTAAAATCGATGCATCTAGTGAAAATAATAAAATAGGATTATAAATCACCATCTCCACTTAAATCAATCCATCTAGTGCAAGAAATATTCTTCCCTCTTTCCACCCTCCATCCATATCTATATCCCCATCCATCTCTTTTTTTTTGTCTCTATCTCACCCCCCTAGACACACACGTTGTCGCACTCCATTTATATCATTCTCTTTGTCGATCACCCTCTCTCCCCATCTCTCTCTTCTTCCCTCTCTTCCCCTTCTCTCCCTCTCCCCCGCTAATATCTCTCTTTCCTCCTTTTTTCCTCTCTCTCTCTCTCTCTAGGAACCAACATCTACAGTGTAATCAATGCATTTACTCAAAGAAATCAAATAGGATTAGAAATCGCCATCTACACTAAAATCAATGCATTTAGTGCAAACAATCAAATAGGATTAGAAATCATCTACATTGAAACCAATTCATCTAGTGCAAGTAATCAAATATAACTATAAATCGACATCTAAATTGAAATAAAAAAATTTAGTGCAAGCAATCAAATTGTATTAGAAATCACCACATACACTGAAATCAATGCAGGTAATCAAATATCATTAGAAATAAATATCTACACTAAAATCGATGCATATAGTGCAAATAATCAAATAGGATTATAAATCACCATATCCACTTATATCAATCCATCTAGTGTGAGAAATATTCTTCCCTCTCTCCACCCTCCATCCATATCTATATCCCCCTCCATCTCTTATTTTTTGTCTCTCTATCTCACCCTCCTAAACACACACATATATCAATCTCTTTGTCAATCCCCTCCTCTCCCCATCTCTCTCTTCTTCCCTCTTTTCACCTTCCATCTATATCTCTATCTTCCCCCTCTTTCCCTCTCTCTCCATCTTCCTTATCACTCTCTCTCTCTCTCTCTCTCTTCTTACCTCTCTCCTCGTCCCCCTCCAAGTCCATCTCTCTTTCCCTCCCTCTCTCCACTCTCTCACATCCCCTCTCTTCCTTCCTCTCTTTCCCTTTCTCTCCCATCTCTCTCTCCCTCTCTCTCTTTCTCTTCACCCACCAACTATGTTACTATATCCCTCCCTCTCTCCCTATATCTCCTTCTCCCCCCTTATCTCCATCTCTCCTTATTTGTCTCTTTATCTCAGCCCCAAACATACACGCTCTCTCTCTGTCTCTCCCTTTTCACTCCTTCTCTCTCTCCACTTCTCACTCTCTATATTTCTTATTTCCTACATCTCTCCCCCTCCAACTCCATCTCTCTTATCGACCCCTCTCTCCTCCTCTCTCTCAAGTCCTCTCTCTCGTCCTTCCTCTCTCTCTCTCCCCTAAATCCCTTTCTCTTCCCTGATCTCTCTCTCTCTCTCTCTCCAATACTCTCTCTTCCCCCATCACTCTCCTCCTCTCTCTCATCCTTCCTCTCTCGCACTTTCTCTCCCACCTCTCTCTCTCTCTTTTCCCTCCAATCCTCTCTCTTCCCCCATATCTCTCTCTTTCTCTCTCTCTCTCTCTCACTCTCTCTAATCCTCTCTCTTCCCCCATCCCTTTCTTTCTCTCTCTCTTTCCACCCCTGTCTCTCTCCAACTACATTACTATATCCCTCCCTCTCTCCTTCTCACTTATTCTCCCCCTTCTTTCCATACATCTTACTTTGTCTCTTTTTCTCACCCCTAAACATACACACTCTCTCTCCATCTCTCCCTTATAACTCTCTCTCTCTCTCTTTCTTCTTAGTTATGTAAACTAATGAACATAAATATTTGTAAATATAAAGCAGATTATGGAGTAAATATGAAAAGAGGTTTTATTTACTTAACATACATCTAGTTTATTTATATTTTTATTTATTTACCATACCCCTTTTCTTTACTATGGTATTTGGCCCATAGGCTTGTTATATAATTACATTTTTATTTATAATCCTATTTGATATATTGTTATTTATTTACCTTACCTCTTTATGCCTTTTTTATATTTATTTATTTACCATACCTCTTTATATATATTTTATATTTATTTATTTATTTATCATACTTTTTTATACCTCTTTTATATTTATTTATTTACCCATGGTATTTGGCCCATGGTATCAATATTAATTTGTCCCATCGTATTCGTCCCATAGGCTTCATCTAAATAAAACCTCTTTTTAAAGTTTTTTTAAATATAAAAAGGTTTATAGAATAAATATAATTTTTTTATTTATTTATTTACCATACATCTAGTTTATATATTTTTTTATTTATTTACCATAGCTCTGGAGTAAGTATAAATTCATTTTACAAATATTTAATTAAAAGAAATATTAAAAGATTTTGGATTTTGATTGTTTGTGTTGAATTAACTCTTTTCCTTTGATTTAGGAAATGGTATTGACTTTAGTAAAGAGTAAATATGTTTAAAATTTAACTTAATTTGGAAATTCAATGTGGTAATTTTTTTTGTTAAAGATAAATTTATGATCCATTCAAATTCACCTATATAATTTAATATCCATTCAAATGGCTGTAGATGCGCCTCTCATTCCACATGTAATAAATGTGTGCTATTTTCCTAGAATAATATGTTCCTACAATAATATGTTGGTGTATAAAGCAAAGAGAGATTGCATTCGTGGCAATTTAGGTCCAACGGCCATGATAACTACTGCAATTTTGAGGCTCATCATTCTTAATAGTACATAGTATGTACTATGTATCAAATGGAAATGTAAGTAAAATACATGCAATCATATTATTTCATATGTCTATTTCTCAACCATTCAAATAAGTCGTAGCCTAAGCAGCCTAATTTGTTTCCATGAAAATCGTGGAAATTCCGACAAATTTTTAATAAAATTTGGCAAAGATTTTTGTAAATCCTGGTTATAGCTATTAAACTTAAATATTTTGGGTTACCTTAAGGTTTTTTATAGTTTTGAATTTATTTACACTATCAAAAACATGATTAGACGCTACTAATGCAAGATTTCTTAAATTTTTTTGCCCAAATTCTGGCCAAGTTTGGTCATCCAGGAAATTCCTCCACCTCTGTAGACAACTCCCTCAAATAATTGTGAGACTATTGTCTAATTTCAAAAATTAAGGGTGACATAGAGTCAGGGTGACACGAAGTTTGGTGCGGATGCTAAAACTAATCATTTTAGTGTGGAAGGGGAGTTTTTTAGATTCAGTGTGACATGGATTCTGGTGCTAATGCTAAAACTTATCAGTTTAGTGTGGCAGGAAAATATTTCAATCAAGATGGACCATTATTTATAGCCTTGGGAAAAAGAAAATAACAGATAAAGATAGTGAGGTATCCGGCTCGAGTATAATTAGAAAAGCTATCACATCTGTGGATATTGACTTGGGCTACATGAACACCATTGGAATTTTTTAGACTGATGGGAATATACAAATGTGAGGTTAATGACATTTTTTAGCATATTCCTATTTACATATTTTAATATAGGCAAAACTATTTGCCTAGATATCTAGTTCATAGGTTGTATTTAGCTCTAAGATTTGAGGGCATTTGGGTCTAGGGCTACTCACATGGGACAAACATGGTATAGCTTATGTTGTATTTAATGTTTTATGGGTTGTCTTGTTTTGGAAGTTTCTACTACATTTTATTTTAATTAACTTTTATTAGTTTTACATTATTTGTAATATCTTGTTGATATAAAATTATGATGGTGGGTGAGAGTAAAATTGGCGTGGTAAGATAGATATGGATACCAAAATATCTTGATAAATAAGTTGATTAAATTTATAACTATAAAGAGATTATAATAATTTTTTATTAAGTTCATATTTATATTAATTTTAAAGTGGTTGAAAATTTATAATGTTTTAATTTTTTTGGCTGTTGATAATTGAATTCATTATCATTTCAACAAATTACTATTAATTTTAGATTTATTAAAAAATTTAAGCTTTAAATTTTTTATGAATATACTTAAAATTATATATATATATATATATATATATATATAACTGAAACTAAATGTTAAATACAATTTAAAATCATAATACTAGATTTTAATAAAAAACACTTAATAATTAGAAACATGTAATAGGTTATATGTTTATTTTATATAAATATGAAAGGAATTACAAATATATTTTATTATAAGTAATAGGCTATTACATTTTTTTTATCAAGACTAAGAGGAAGTTTTGAATATCATTTTCAATATTGAATGAACTACATTATTTTTTCATATTAGAATATGAACCACTAAATTTTTTATTAGCAATGTACATCTAATCTATTTTTACGGTAGATCTAGAATGAAGAGGGAATGAATCTCTCTAAGATAAAATAAAAAATAAAAAATAAAAAAAATTTAAGATATTTCATTTACGAAACTTTTTCACATCACAATTGATCTATCTTTGAGTGCATGATATATGTAGAATTAAAATAAATTTAAATTGGTTGATATATGTTATTTCTTAATTCCATGTTAAGTAGCCAAAAAAATGAAAGACATATCACACATTGAACTATTTTTATCAACCATTCATTTTTTTTTTTAATATATAATTATTTTTTAAATGTATCTATGTATGTAAAGTTGATATTGAAACATCTGGTTTATAACTTATATGATTTTTTATTTTTTTTATTAACATTTTAAAAAAAATTCTTAAATGTCAAATATATATTAAATATTAAATTATTTAGACATTACCTTTATATTATGGCATAGAAAGTATAATATATTTATATTTTATTATTTTATATTTTTTATATATATAATTGGGATAAATTATTTTATTTAAGATTAATATTTAAATATTTATTTTTAAATCACATTAAATATTTTTATTGTTAGAAAAATAGAGAGAGAAATTACACAACACACAACTGCACTCTGATTTTATTGATCTCAATAGTTACATATTTATAGTGTATAGATCAATCACTACTACACATTTAGATATCTATTACAACTCACACACAGGAAAACACCTACTTCTATACTCACCCCTAGGGACTCATGATGAAAACCTACAAATCACATGACGCACCATGGCGCACAAGACTTGGAAGAAATTTTTTCCAATACCCTCCATTAATGTTTACATGTTACAAATATAAAAAATGCACATCATCAGTATAGTACTAATCTTTGTCAAAAAAATTTCCAATACCCTCCCTTAATGCCACATGTTACAAACATAAAAGATACACATCATAAGTATAGTACTGATCTTTGTCATATTTTCCTGATATGATAATCACTAACACTCATATCCACTATGAAATATCACGGTTTCCGCTCTTTTCTTCACCACACTTTTGAGCTTCCAACTTGATCCATTTAAGACATAACCATTTCAGACCATTTTTGACATACTTTGCAAAATTGACGCCTTTCAACCTCTATGAGTGCAGCAAGTCAATCTCAATATTGAACCATCCTATGGAACTACCACCATCTAATGAATATATGGCCTTCCGTTAAATTCACAAATTATCTACAATGACATTCTAGCTATAGAATGTCTTCAACAGACAATTCTACAAATTGACTTCATATAAAATAACTTGTACTAATGCTCCCAAAACACGATAAGTCACACCAACTTAACTTTATTAAAAAATTCTCCCGAAGCACACAACAAGTCACATTAATTTATTAAATAATTAATATGTTCTTTATTATTCTGCATCATTTAATTATTTCACAATATAATAACATACTAAAACTACACCATTACACACACATATATAACCAAAAATTCAAAAATTACAATCCAAGAAACTTGAAACTTTCATATTTTACAATCCAAATAGTTTAAAACTTCGGAAATGCCGCAAAGCACAGGACAAGTCACGTTAGTTTATTAAATAATGGGTATGTTATTTATTGTTCTGCATCATTTAATTTTTCACAATATAATAACATATTAAAACTACACCATTAACAACATATATATATATATAACCAAAAATTCAAAAATTACAATCCAAGGAACTTGAAACTTTCATATTTTACAATCAAAATAGTCTAAAACATGGGAAATTCCGCCATATTTTCTTGATAACTGCACCATTACCGACACACATATATATAACCAAAAATTCGAAAATTACAATCCGCCATATTTTCTTGGTATCATTACAAGATTAGAATAATTGATACACATCATTGATGCTTGAATTTGAAATGTTTGCCATACAAGGTTTGAGAGTTGAAACAATCGATAACTCTCATAATATACTTAGAAATTAAGGGCTCCTGGTGGTAAATTTTTTTTGGCAATGTGCACAAATAACCCTATGCTCCATTGCAAGCGGTGAGGTTGGCCCCGTATTTTACATTATGGCAGCACAACATGCCTTCTCTCACATGGTTGGCACCACTTTGAGACACAAATTTATTCAACAGAGTGCTATTCCCTTACGAACGTAAGAGAATTGCAGTCTCCCACGCAACTTCAAAGTGACTTCGCCCTCAGTAACTAACCAGTCAGCCACAACGGGAAAATCCTTTGAATTCACACCACTTCTTCTCTCGCATGGATCGACGATCCATCCCAAACATATTATTGTTGTGCAGATCTATCTCCCAAAACAACAACAAACATTTGGCGACCCTGATGTGAAGAAAATTTGTTAACATCCTTTACCATTTGCTGCAACATATGGTACTGCGTGTGGGAAGAAGCTGAGAGATACACAAGATTGAGTGTTGAGATCTGGTTTTCTCCCATGCTACGACAATAATTATTCACACGCAAATCTAAATTCTCGCAGTCTCACATCTCCTTCCCTGTGTAGGTTCAAACACTGTTGTCAACGCAAAATAAAAATATGAAACCCGATGTGTTGGGGTTAGATCATAGATGGAATGTGAACTGAATTGCGAAACGTCATTGGGATTGCTATAACTAGGCCAGAATATTCGCATCAACTAAAGCCAATGCTCTGGAATGAAAAGCATTCAAGAAAAATGGCCCCTTCGATGGGATACACCACTTCACTCTTGACATTTTGGTTGTGGGCATCAAATCTGAGTCCCGGTAGACCCGACGGCCTGCGGCTCCAACTGAGATCTGCTCATAGGAACAACCACACGAAATCTTAATGTACACATATAAATTACAACTAATCTAATTTTAGAGCAATAAAAATCATAACTCTCTCACATCTTTTTGGCCCTCTTTTGAGGGGAGTCAAGCCTCATATCATGTTAGAAAAATATAGAAAGAAATAAAAAATAAAATAAAATAAATCACACTTTGTTTTTATTGATCTCAATTGTTTTTATTTATGGTATATATTATTCACTAAGACATATTTATATAGCTATTATAACTTACATATTTATATAGCTATTATAACTCACATATAGGAAAACAAATACTTCTAAATTGACTTTTATGAATTTATAATAACAACCTTCAAATTACATAGCACATGACACAAAAACGATACTTCTTAAATAAATTATTAATTATTGAAAAAAAAAAATCCAACTAGGAGTGGGATTATCACTTTTTAATAGATACGAAGTATTTAAAATTCCAAAGACAATTACAAAATGAGGATTCCTCGTGAGTCTTAATTTAACGTGCTTTTAGATCATAGGTATCAAATCGAGAATTTCAGTCTCCATACCTAAAAAAATAAAAAAATCTTGACTTGTCATAAAAGATATTTTCGTTGTATTGCAATTGATTTCATCTTCTTTTGATTAATCAAATACAACACTCGTTTTGACATTCGCAATAACCATATTCCTGAAGTAAATGTTTTTATATTACATTAGCATGCGAATTCAATTTATTGTAATGATACATACCTGTAAGTAGCTTAAGGTTTCGACTGACTATTTTTCCGGGTTCGACTGACTGCTTCATATATATATCTATATATGATAAGGAGAGAAATTTAAAACTCAAACGAGTAAAAACAATTAAAAGGTAATAATTAAGTTGATACATTGAATAGTTTAGGTGTGTTTATAGAACAGAATAAGTTAAGTGGATTGTTGAGATATGATCTCCATGATATATTTTGAAATGTTGAGAAGGTTAATTATGTTATTTTAATTAAATTATTTTAAATTAATTAATAAAAGAAATTGTTATATCAATACATATCATATTTGTATGTGGTATTGGTAAGGCATGGTACTGGATCATGATATTGTAGCAAAAATGATTTACAAGTTAACAATTTTCACACTAAATTAGGAGTGAATCTCTATAGTTAAACAATATTGTTTAACTTATATGTTAGTTATTTTATAATTAATAAAAATAATAATAATAATTTAAAATAAAACCATACTTTATGTAATATTTAAATATGGGGACCATGAGATGTATGTTTAGACACAGTTTTTCTAGAGAAGTTATGGATGAGATAATAGTTACTCACGAGTTAAGGTTCATTGTTATTAGATTATACGATAATCCTATTGGCAAGCTTAAGGCCACCTAAGGTTGGTCTACTGATATTAAATGCAAGATCAATGTTCTCCTATCCACTAAGTTTTTTGGAATTTACATTGACAAGCTTGAGAAATGCTTAGAAGTTGTTGGGTGTGAAGGACCCAATCTCAATAAGCAGCTTAAAACCCTTTACCATTGTTTTTCTAAGATTGGTATGACTCTTAATACTGACAAGACTAAAGTTATGATTATTAAATCCAAAAATATTATCTATGATAATTTCATTTAGGACAACAATTACTTAGAGAACGTTTCTTCTTACAAATATTTAGGTATTAACATCCACCATCAGCTCAACTGGAACTACAACATTTAGAAAAAGCTTATAGGTGGTTGAAAAACTTACTATAAGCTGGAAAACAATTGTAACACGATTGATCTTTGGGTTTGGAGTAAAAAAAAGTTCCTCTTAGAGACTCTGATCACCCCTATTATTTTATATGGATGTGAGGTGTGGGGCTCCAGTCTATCTAGAGATTCATCGAGACAGATTGAAATGATCCAGAAGAAATTTATAACCTACAACCTCAAGATTAAAGGTAATACTCCCTACCCTATTCTCTTAATTGAGGCTAGCATAAGGATGTCAGACCTTGTCTATATCATTGGGAGATAAAGGAGAAGATCATTTTGGGGAATAAGGATAATTTTAAAAACCTCGATACTTTGAGGATAATTTTTGGAGTGATAAGAATTTAGTGGGGAAAAGAAAGTTAAGATACTACCCCATGCTTGCTGACCAAAATTACCTTTTTGTCTTAACCAATGCTAAGAAAAGAATGAATATTCCAAGGATTAGAACTAATTGTGAAGTTCGTCTATTTCCAATAAACCTTGGGATGAGAGAATATTCCTCCTTTGGAATACTAAGAGAGTTGAAGATGAAAAAAACTTTCTCTTTTATTGTTCGACCCTTACTCACATCCACTCTCATTTCCAAAACATTTTCTCTACCACCAACCTCCTTGAATTTTGAGTCAAAAAATCTACAGTGACCCTGAACTTTTCTCTCCCTCCTTTTTTATCACATAATTAAAAATTAAAATAATACCAATTAATCTCTTCTTTCTAATGTCCAATACACCATACCAATCTCAGTGGACATTAATCATCATCATCATATTAAGAAATTTTTTTTAATACTTATTATGACTTATTCATAACCATATAATTTATATAACTCTCCTACTAATAATAATATTAATAAAATTAAATCTATTGGGTCTTGGTTAAACAGTGATGAGGCAGACTCTTATAGCACTTATCACATATTCAATTCCCTTTCCCAATGGAGTTGATGTATCTGGACATATTGTTGAAGAAAACGAAAATAAAAAAAAAGAGAAAAATGAGAGGTACTACCAAACTTACAAAAATAAATATTAATAAACTTAAAAAATAAATAATTTATCAACATTTTTTTATATTTATATTTTTTCAAACATATTTTATGTGTTGAATGGTAATGTACATGTAGTCTTATAAGATAAATTACAAAATATGAGTAATTAAATTACTGAATGTTAAATCAAAATAATATGATTATAATACTAACTTTAATAAAAAATAACTTAAACTTTAATCTAATCACAATTTTAATATATCATTAAAAAAGATCTATTTAATATTATTTATAATCAAAATAAATATATATAAATATACTATATTAATTTTCAATCTTAAAATAAAATAATTATATTTATTATTATTTTTTAAAAGTTGGTCATTTTGTATTAAGTTAAATGAGGATTAGTTTGACCAATTTTTTTTTCTATTAGTTAAATTTAAATTCTTGAAGTTGTAATGACTTTTTCTTTTTTCTAAAACATTTGTAAATGAGTCGTAACCAATGGGTAAAATCTATTACATAAAAAAATGTAAGTTCATCTCCCAGATAATGGCTCATCTCTTCCTAAGAATGATTAACTTACTGTCAATTTTTCCTTTAACTTTGCCAATCTCATAGAATTTTCTTTCTAATTCAACGTGTACCTCTCTAATCTAACCTTGTACCAACCATAATTGATGAAGTGAAATTACATACCATTTACAAAATATAACAAGAAATGCACCTTCGTTCATATCAAAGTGAGGCAGTGAAAGTCCCGCACCTAAGCACCTTCTTTAGCGAATAATTACATTTTTATATAATTAAAATTACACTAATAATTAGATTTTAATATAATTAAAATTAGATTTCATTAATGATGGAAGATATCATGGTTCAAATTAAGTAGGGACAGATGGTATGGAGATTTATCAAACTCACTTATCATTAACAGCAAGGAACTTGTGTATGAGTACAGGAGTACAATATACTCTCATTTTTGTAACGCGTGGTAAACTATAATCATTTGATTGCTTTAAAAAAAAAAAACGTTTAATGGTTAGACCACCATTGTGAAAAAATACTATTTCGGGAAAAGAAAGCTTTTACGGCTTTATAGACTAATTACCAGCCGCATATTAAGAGGAACAAAAGCCAGTAATTTGATTCCTAAAGATTGATCAATATTTTGAATGTTTCGGGTCGGGGAGAATAATATATTCCAATATTCACACTCTCTTCCAAGCATGGTGTATAAGCCAAAAACAGTTTGATTTCTGTTGCACTCATCTTTTTCGTATTGATGAAGTGGATAGGCCATTCTGAAATCTACGCATATTAAACAACTAATGATAATAGTTTGGAAGTTCATTAATGTAAGTTATTTGTGACTTCTGAAATTTTACATGTAAAAGATAATGATAATAATTTGGAAATTTATTAATGCATATTATTAGATATTAAAAATAATAATAATGATTTAGATATTTAATAGAAAACCTCAATATAATATCACAACCTTGACCCAAATTCAAATTCCTAATAAATTTTAACATAATATCAAAGCTTCACCCAAAATCATCAAACACAGTTACCCGCTTTTAAAATACCTGATTTCAAAAATTCCAAACGCAAGTGTATTGAAGACGCCCTGCATTCTTTTCTAACACTGTGAATTACCTGACCGCTGACGATACCAAATTACCTCACAGCTAACGATACCCAGGAAGTCCTAGGTTTTATTCCCTTCCTGAGCAGGTAGAGCTCACAGTTTGAACATATAAAGAGAGTACTTATAATTAGTGTTATTTTATTATTTTCAAAAAATTCAGCCTTGTTTATAATAGATTAGATGTCAAATTGATTAATTATATTCCATTGCTAATTTTGACGCACTCAATTTACGGGTAGGCAGAAGTTGTCTCTAAAGGATTCATTTGAGATGAGATGATGTTGAATGTTTTGTATGTTATGGTGTCTTGTAATCTCACATAACATTACAAAAGCTTCTTTATCTTTGACGTTTTCCTCCATGTGGCTAAGTCCCTCTTGATCAAGAATTTGCGGTTGATGGAAGAACCTGTCTGTGACTCCAACTCTTCATCAAGAACTTGTGGTTGAAGATAAAAATGGAGAATCTATTTCCATTTCTCCTCATTCAAACATAAACCTGTTGCTCCTCTTGATCACGCAGTTCCCGTTTAATAACATAGACTTATATGTTTACAAGTCATATTATTAATTCTGCGAGGTTGATTACATCAGCTAGGTTGATTACACTTCATTTTGTGCTTTGTGTTGGAATATAACTAGCATGATAACAAAAAAATATATTTTCTAACACAATTTAAATGTAATTTATATGTTAATGTGGTAATTATATTAAGTAACGATGAAAAAAATAATTATGTATTTAAATATTATTTATTTTTATATAAATGATATAGTAATTTCATAATATTAAATAAATATGAAAAAATATATATTAATTAAAACAACAAGATAATTAATATTTAAAATCGCGTAGATTATGTAAAGGCATGATCTCATAGATTAGGTAAAGACATGCCCAAAATATACTAAAATGTTACATGTGGATTAGATAAGTCAATTTACCAATTTTTATTAGTAGATACCAAATGTAATTATATCTTTTAGTATCATATAATTTATTTATTTATTTATATACCATAACTATTAAGTATGGATAATATTAATTTTCTAGTTTTAAAAATTAATAGTTTATATTAGGAACTGAGCATACAAGCTTACATTCATTAACCAAGTGAAGTTACATATATATATGAGGTACAGTCTCAAGATAGGGAAGCTATCTTGGACACACAATAAGTTGGTTAAGGGAATATCTCAACCTCACACTAAACTAGGAACTAACCTATACAATAGGAACAGACTCTATACATAGATAGAATCACAACTGAAGACAAGTAGGAATTACATATTCCAACACTCCCCCTTAATGACTACTTGTCTCAATATCCATCTGCAAAATCTACAACTGGTCCTGTTTGGTAATTACACTGGTTTTGTTTCGTAATTATGCTTTCTATCATGTTCATGTTATTGTTGATGTCCATATAAAGGAACAACCACCTACTGAAATGCATGGGTTCTAACCGCTGCAACTGCCAGTCTACTAGGAAGTCCTTCACATACATGGTTCATCCAACCTCTCACTTAACTGCCCCTTGATATAAAATTTCACCTTATGGAATCTAAAACCAATACGGCCCACTCAAGTGTATCCATCCTGCATGACACACTCTTCCAGGGTGTTAAAACTCTTTGACAGAGGGAACATATAACAAAGGGGTATGCATGCCTCTCTGGGTCTTATAGCACATACAAACAATAAATGACATGTAGATTTGCTTCTAATTACAAACTGTGACTCATACTCATGGTCATGAGTCTATTCCAAGAAACTCACACAAAACATACTCTCACAAACTTGATTGTCCATCCTCCTTTACCACTTACCATACCATTCACGTCCACAAACACCGCACTATTCATATGCTGGAACACACCACTACTTTGGCTTTGTACTTTTGAGTCTTTGGCATCTTCATTTTACTTTCGAAACCTGGTCTTGGTCTCCATGTTTAACCTGTCATCAATTAGAGTTGTGGATTCTAGGAGAATGACATCATATTGAGGTCGCAAATCTCAATATTTATACAAATTTCCAAGATTTTTCCACATTTACCCATACCAAATAAAAACAATACCAAAATGAAAATATAAGCATAAGTGATAACCATGACAGTAATACAATATTCATGAAGAAAAAATTAGCATGCAAACATTCAACACATGGCCACGCCATTCACTGTTGTGGACAGACTGCCCCGAATTTCAGTTCACCAGAACACTGAGCACACTGTTGTCGTGAGTAGATCCAAGATCACACACTACACGTTGTCTTTGTTATGATCCCTATCAGATCATTAACAACTGATTGCTCCACGTTGCTTCATGAACATGCACAAGAAACACCCTTTCACCTGCTTGCTAGTTCACATTTCGACAAGAAGTAATTCACCTCCATCGCTTAGGCGCTCAGCCTTGAGGAGATACAATGTAGCGACCAAGGCTCAACTCAACCACCAAGGCTTAACACAGGCACAAAGGCTCACCATAGCCACCAAGGCTCAACTCAGCCACGAAGGCTCAACTCAGCCACAAAGGCTCACCACAGCCACGAAGGCTCAACTCATCCACGAAGGCTCAACACTGCCACGAAGGCTCAGCACAGCCACGAAGGCTCAACTTAGCCATGAAGGCTCACCACAGCCACGAAGGCTCAACTCAGCCACGAAGGCTTATCACAGCCACAACTCCATGCTCCAATCCTACGTCGTCCACAAATTCACTGTCAACATGCATAAAATTCAACAATTTTATACACAAAAAAGTTCTAATTTCAGTATCCAATTCCCTTGGAATTGCAGTGTAATGCCACCTCCCCTGTTCACAGTATCAAGGCAGGGTAACTGCCTCTAAGCATGCCTCCTCATGCTCGCTGACAAGCTGCATCAATGAAGACCCATTGTCGAGCTAATCTCCTCACACTTGAACATGCAGATCTGTTTCCATCACACTCGACACACACCAACTCGATCATCCTCCAATTTCTGATGTAGCTTCAGGCACTATCCTTATATGCCATTTTCATTGTCATGTCTTCATCATATCTGGTAGCAAATCAATTTGTCTATTGCTGGAATGGCCAATTCCAACAAAGACTCTAGCTCATGACAATAGTTTGCCAAACTAAATGTCACAATAAATAACTCAATTCTTTAAACCATATTTACATTAATCACATGACAATTTATAAAGAATAAAATTTAAACAATGGAAAATAATAATGCAGCTACTCTCTGTTGGGGCACCATGAAATCTGCACCCTCCCCTTAACACAACAATCCTGAGATCCTGCAAGACTCCTAAGATCTGTGCCCTCCCCTTAACACAGCAGCGTTTGATTGCTTTCCCACGAAAATTGTTCACCGATCACCCACCATTCTGAAGAAGCCATTAAGCGCCTAACAAGAATCACTTCTTTCGGTCCAATTGGACAGATAATGAATGGCCATAAAATTCACTGTACATAAACTCAATATATGTATTCAAACTAGAAAATTATGCATCTTAAATACGCATAACTTAAAAGCATGTGCGTCAATACCCCATAGAATCTTTGGTCTCCTTGTTAAATTTTTAATGATATGGACCACATCTTCTGGGGGTCACTAGTGATATTTTCATGAGCTTCATTTGGTCTATTCCTTGCATGCATTTGGAGTTTACTCGACCAATATCGGTTATGCAACCAAATTGAATCTGATGCCACAAATGCGCCATCATCATTGCGGTTCCAGTAATAATAGGCATGTGCTCGGTTCATGATCTCTAGCATGGCATGGCCATAACTGGCCTTATGGAAACATTCGATCTACAACCTTCGACTTTAGCTCTCCACAAGAAATATGATTCCAGATCTTCACACACACATCGCGTCTTCAATCTAGAACCCCAATCCAAGTCACCCCCTCTTGAACTCTTCCAGTGGCAAGATCTGGAATCGGTAAAATTAGACCACAATTTTTTCAACACAGGGAAGGCAGTGAGTGATGTTATAGCAAACCAAAGATGGCAAGCACCGAACCCAGGAGGGTCAGTCCATGCAAATAGAATCTTGGACCTCATTCCTAGGCAAACGAGACCAACCCACCTAGGTTTCCATAAACATCCAACACACAGGCCTACAATAAGAGCCACCGAGGAAGGACAAGAATCTGACCGCCGGCTCCTGCTCATCCAAAAACAAAAACAGATCTTCAGGAAAAAAATAGATCCGTGAAACAAGAGTTAGAGTGTGAAGTGTGCATTCGAGCGGCCCAAGAATCAGGGATGTCTGCAAGCAGACCACTATATCGTTTTTCGGTCTTGGTCCTGAAAGACGACTGTCGAGGTAGAGAATACAGCTAGTAGAAGACGCAGAGAATCGTCATAAAATAATAGGGACACTATTATCGTCATAAACGATTCTCCTCCTTTTTTCAGATCCCAAAACAATCTCTGCTTAACTGGATCATAGAAAGACTTGGAACCGTAATACAATGCTTAAACCGAGAGAGAGGATGGCAAACGATCGCTCGTGGACAACGCTCGTGGAACATCGTCGCCGACAGTCTGCTCCTACGTAAGATGCAAGGCTGTGAGTTCAACAGGCTCGGGCAGGTGTTAAGACTCGAGCAAAGTACCTTTCCACTGAGAGAGCAGGCTCAACAGTGCAGCGCGTCTCAATTCTTAGAGCGCGTATACTAATGGACAAACTAAAAACAATACCTATAATCTTTTATTTCCCTTGGCCCAGAAGGGGCCAAGGCCAATCCCAGGCCCAAACGGGCTCTGATACCAACTTAGAGACTGAGCATACAAGCTCACATTCATTAACCAAATCAAGTTACACATATACATGAGGTATAGTCTCAATATAGGGAAGCTACCTTGGACGCACAATAAGTTGGTTGAGGGAATATCTCAACCTCACACTAAACTAGAAACTAACCTGTAGAATAGGAACCAACTCTATACATAGAGAGAATCACAACTGAAGACAAGTAGGAATTACATATTCCAACAAATGATATAGTAATTTCATAATATTAAATAAATATGAAAAAATATATATTAATTAAAACAACAAGATAATTAATATTTAAAATCGCATAGATTAGGTAATGGCATGATCTCATAGATTAGGTAAAGACATGCCCAAAACATACTAAAATCTTACATGTGGATTAGATAAATCAATTTACCAATTTTTATTAGTAGATACTAGATGTAATTATATCTTTTAGTATGATATTATTTATTTATTTATTTATATACCATAACTACTAACTATGGATAACTATGGATAACATTAATTTTCTAATTGTAAAAATTAATAATTTAAATCATGAAGATAATGTGAGAATAATGCAGAAATAGAATTAGTTTGGAGTGGTTGAACGAGAGTGTTTAATTAGGAATTGGTTGCACATATTCAGGTTTGTTTCCTCGGTTTCAGGAAGATTAGGTGAGTGAGTTTCCTATATAAGTGTGATGTAATTGAGCAATTGAATTCATTGAGTTGTGTGAGCTTTGTCTCACGTTTCTGTGTGATTCTGCCTATGTATTTGTTTGTAATTTGGTATCAGAGCTGATTTGGTTATGCTGTCTGCGCCTCTCTCCTCTTCGCGGGCAGTGGATGAATCTGCCATTAGAGTGTGCGCAGAGTAAAGTTTTCCCACCAGCGTATTGTTGCTGAGCCACAGTCAGAAGCCCACGATGGCAATAGCGTATTGTTGCTGAGCCACAGTCAGAAGCCCACGATGGCAATCTGGTCTCTTTGATCGCTGAGCCTGTCAGAATAAGAGCTTTAATTGCAGTCCCCCACATACAGGTTATGGGTTTTTTTTTTAAACAGTTTTGTGTGGCAGCGCATAATTAAAGGCGGTTTTTGTTGAGCATTGGAGCATAGCAAATTCTTAAAGGCGGTTTATTGGATTTCCGCTTGGGAGTTGAACAAATTCATATTTGTTCTTATTATTTTTTTTGTAACAAAAAAAAAAAAAAAAAGGGAGCAAGTTTGCAAGTTTTGTTTGAAGTTTAAAAAAAAAAAAATAAAAAAATCAAACTAAATAGAGTGGGTAAGAAAGCTTGAGAAAGCTTGCAATTTTTGAATTTGGTCATTGTTGTAGAAATGGCTAATCCCCTTGCAGATTCATATTTAAATGAGTCTTCAAAACTTGATGGAGAAAATTATGTAAACTGGAAATTTAAGCTCATAACAGTACTGGAGGCATACAATCTCTGGACGATTGTCAAAGGTGACGAGCCCAAGCCTCAACCTCCTGCTGCCACTCAAGATTAGGAGAAGCGTGAAATGAAAGCAAGGGTGCTGCTACGCATGTCAGTGAAGGACAATATTATTCCTCACATTCGGGACTGTGAAACTTCAAAGGCGACATGGGACACTATCAAAGGTTTGTATGAAACTACTAATGCAAACAGTATTTTATTTTTAAAAACAAAGCTGCTATCTATCAAAATGGATGCCAATGAAAGCATTAGCAACTTTGTTTCCCGAATTAAAGACTTGAGTGATAAAATTGGTGATATTGGTGAAAAAGTGTCCAGTACAGACTTGGTAACTGTTGCATTGAAGGGGTTAGTCCCAGACTATAAAGTCTTTATTTCAGCTCTCTCAGCTAGACCCACACCTCCTACATTTGAAGAATTGTCTGGAATTCTTCTTCAAGAAGAAGAGCGCATGAAAAATTTTGAACTGGAGTCAAATGGTTCTGATTTGGCTTTGACTGCAACAGGCAAAAGACCATTCCGAGGGAGACCATGGGACAGGAACAGAGGCCGGTTTCAAGCAAAACAGAAAGGTATGGCACCTCCTGATTCTTATGTTAAGAGGAACATTGAATGTGATTATTGTGGAAAACCTAGACATCTGGCTAAAGATTGCTATAGGAGAAAGAATAATGAATCAAATCAAAGACATAGAAGGCATAATGGAAATTACATAAACAGAGACACCTCAGTGACTGATGGATTTAAAAATCTTAAGTTGTTTCTTTCTGATGTTGCATTGTCTGCTGAAACTGATGATGAAAATGCTTGGTTCATCGATTCTGGTGCATCGGCACACATGACTTGTAATAAAGAATGGTATGATAAATATTATGAGAAATCTGATGGTACACACATTTACCTAGGAGATGACAGGTCACTTAAATTTCAAGGCTATGGCATAATAAATGTGTACTTACCTAATGGACAAATGCGACAGATTCATAATGTGATGTTTGTACCTGCTCTCAAAAAGAATTTGATATCTGTTTCCACTATCACTGATAATCATTTAAAAGTTGAATTTGGTAAATTGGGGTGTATAGTGAAAGATGTTCAAGACCACTACAGGGTTGTTTCTACAGGTACCAGGGTTGGAGGATTATACAGATTGGATGTGACAGTAAAGCGCCATGTTGCATTGACATCCAAAGAGACATCGACAGCAGAATTATGGCATCATAGGTATGGGCACCTAAATTACAATGATTTATCGTTGTTGCAAAGGAAATCAATGGTTGAAGGTCTTCCTGTTATGAAGTGTGAACATTTACCATGTGAAGCTTGTGCACTTGGTAAGCAGCATAGAGAAGAGTTTCCTGTTCATACCGAGAAACGACAGTATGATATACTTGAATTAATTCACAGTGATGTATGTGGACCTATGCAAACTAGGTCTCTTGGTGGTGCTTCATACTTTGTTATTTTTATTGATGATAGATCTAGGTATACCTGGGTCTATTTCATTCAAAGGAAAAGTGACATATTTGAGTATTTTAAAGAGTTTCGAACTATGGTTGAAAAACAAACAGGTAAGTACATTAAAATACTCAGATCTGATCAAGGGGGTGAATATAAGTCAAAAGAATTTAACACCTATTGTAAATCTAATGGAATTCAACAACAGTTCACAGTGCCACATACCCCTCAGCAAAATGGTGTTGCTGAGCGATGGAATAGAACCTTGGTGGAATCTGCTCGTAGTATGTTGCAAGGTAAGAACATCTCTAATGGTTTCTGGGCAGAAGCCATTAACACTGCTGTTTATTTGAAGAATCGATGTCCCACTAAGCAATTAGTTTTTCAAACTCCTTTTGAGGTTCTTCATGGTTATAAACCTAATGTGAGTCATTTCAGAGTCTTTGGATGTACTGCTTTTGCTCATATTCCTAAGGCTAACAGAAGAAAACTTGATGTCAAGTCAATCAAGTGTGTTTTCATTGGGTATTGTGCGGATTAGAAAGCCTATAAATTGTTTGATCCAAGTTCCCATAAACTATTTGCAAGTCGTGATGTGCTGTTTCATGAGCAGGCTGATAAAAGTAATACAAAGAATGATGCATGGCATATATCTAATGATGCTCATGTCAAACTTGATACTTTGATTAAGCAGGAACAGGAACAGGTACAGGTACAGGTACAGGATCAGGATGAGAGCAATATGAGCACATCTAGCAGCAGTGAGTCATCACAAGGGGGTGATTCACCTCAAAGCCAACGAATCATGGATGGAACACCCACAGGCATTGAAGCACCAAGAAGGTCGTCCCGACAAACTCAGCTTCCTGCAAGGTATAGAGACTATGCCTTAATGTCTAATATAATGAATGTTGAAGAACCAATTGATTATGAGCAGGCTAAACACCATGAACCATGGATTAATGCTATGAATGATGAGTATGCTTCTCTTATGAAAAATCAAACATGGGAATTAGTGGAACTTCCTGAAAATAAAGTTCCAATTGGGAGCAAATGGTTGTACAAATCGAAATTTAAAGCAGATGGTACAATTGATAAATTTAAGGCAAGATTAGTAGCAAAATGATATGCTCAAAAGGAGGGAATTGATTATGAAGACACTTTTGCACCAGTAGCTAAGTTGAATACAATTAGATTACTGATTGCCTTAGCCACAAAACATAATTGGAATATACATCAATTGGATGTCAAATCTGCTTTCCTAAATGGTGATTTAAAGGAAGAAGTTTATTCGGTTCAACCTGAAGGGTTTGTCAAACAGGGACAGGAGCATCTAGTCTGCAGGTTAAGAAAGGCATTATATGGTTTGAAACAAGCGCCGAGATCATGGTATGTAAAGATTGATACTTTCTTTCTTCAGAATGGATTTGTGAAAAGCAAAAATGATCCTAACTTGTATGTTAAGAAAGATGAAAAAGGAAATGTTGCTTTAATATCTTTGTATGTGGATGATCTCATTATCACAGGCAGTGCTCACAAGTTAATTGAAGAAATTAAAGTTCAGTTGTCACAGGAATTTGAAATGAAAGATTTGGGTGAATTGCATTACTTTTTAGGAATTGAGGTATGGAGAGAGCCTGGTAAAACTTTGATCACTCAAAGAAAATATACAAAGGAGATTCTTAAAAAGTTCAATATGACAGATTGCAAAGCTATGTCAACTCCCTTAGAACAGAATGCAAAGTTGTACAAAGAAGATGGAACAAAAGAGGCAGATGGAACATTATACCGTCAGCTAGTGGGAAGTTTGAACTATCTCACCACTACTAGACCAGACATTGCATACTCAGTCAGTATTCTTAGTCAATTCATGGCTAAGCCTTCAGGAAATCACTGGAATGCTGCAAAGAAAGTTCTCCGATACTTAAAGGGAACAGTGAATTTAGGTATTATGTATACTGAGGAATCTGATGTTGCACTGACAGGTTTTTCTGATTCAAATTGGGCAGGAAATCCAGATGACAGATTATCTACCTCTGGTTATGCATTTCATATTGGATCAGGGGTCGTATCTTGGAGTAGTAAGAAACAGCCAACTGTTTCTTTATCATCAACAGAATCAGAGTACAAAGCTTTGACCAATGCCACCTGTGAAGCTATTTGGTTGCGGATAATTCTTGCAGATCTTGAAGAAGCACAAAGTGGTTCAACATGTATCAATTGTGATAATCAGAGTGCTATCAAATTAGCACATAATCCAGTTTACCATGCTAGAACAAAACACGTTGAGTTACAGTACCACTTTGTACGTGAGAAAATTGAGTCGAATGAAATTGAATTGATATTTTGTAATACCAAGGATAATGTGGCTGATATATTTACTAAGCCCCTTGGTAAAATTAAATTTGAAGTTTTTAGAAGTTAGTGAGGCATTGTAGAAAATCCATTTCTCCATTAAGGGAGGATGTGAGAATAATGCAGAAATAGAATTAGTTTGGAGTGGTTGAACGAGAGTGTTTAATTAGGAATTGGTTGCACATATTCAGGTTTGTTTCCTCGGTTTCAGGAAGATTAGGTGAGTGAGTTTCCTATATAAGTGTGATGTAATTGAGCAATTGAATTCATTGAGTTGTGTGAGCTTTGTCTCACGTTTCTGTGTGATTCTGCCTATGTATTTGTTTGTAATTGATAATGTTATATATTAATTATTCAACTTAATAAAAGTGTAACTTAAAGTAAATATATTCTTTTAGCTTATTAAATTTTAATGTTAAAAATGAAAATGATTAAATTGTTTGGTAATTTGAACATAAATTCTAATTATAAATATTATTATATTTAGAAAAAGTGAGATAAAGAATAATTAAACTTTTGCTTTCTTCCGGTTTCATTTTAAGTATATTACAATGTAAAATTCAATATCCATTCGTAAATTTTCTTTATGATCGGTTCTCTGAAATGTCCAAATTCCAACATTTTATCAAAGTCTTTTGAGAAAAACACTCATTTACAAGTCCAAATAGTTATTTGATTTAGCTAAACAACAATGCTTTGAGTCTCTTATGCCAAAACACAGTAATCGACATCCCCCAGACACGCAATCAATAATATCGAGTAGATCAACTACACTGTTTATTTTGAACTCGCGAGGAAGCAGTTAAAATCCAAGCAATCTAAATACAGCAACAGTGCATAAGTCACTCAGAAAATGTGCATCTCATAATTATTATGGGTATTCTTATTTCGACTGCTGAGTCCTGGATCAAATAATTGACTTCACCCATGTGCTTTGAATCACATGAATCTCGTAATATTTCAAGAATCGGCAATATAATTAAGCTACGGCTTATTATGGGCAGTTTGCAACTAGAGTTCCGAACACACATTTCCACCCTGCTAAATAGACCTTCCATGTGATTCTTTGTTGGGTGGTTTTCTCATTTTATAATTTCCTTTGTCAAATGTCAAAAATAATTTTGCATTTTCTGCTATTTGATTGCCTTTTAACTTCGAAGAATCTCTTTCTGTACTCGATGCTACCATTCAATGTCTATTAGCTTAGATGGAGTTTCTTATTATCGAGGTAATTTACTGCGGTTGATCTATTTGGCTTTGTCGATTTCATTGGCCAATTAAATTCCAAGTCACTCTTCATTTATTACTACGTTCCCATGAATCAGTTAATAGCAATTATTAGACACTTTAATTCCCGCCAACTTCAAGCTACTACGATGAACAATCCAAATTGAAAGTGAAGTACCACTAACAAGTTAGCTGGGAGGGATCTATGAAGGGATATCAAATGGAAAAATCCCAAATCAGATCTCTAACTCACCTCTACTCATCTCCCTCATATTGCAGTATATATCAACTCCCGGTATCTCAACTAATTTATTCATGTGAGTGAGTGAAGTAGTATCTCTCTTATTTTGGTGTTCTGCAAAGATGAAAAAAATAGTAAGTGTGAGGCAAGAAAACCCGAAAAAGAGCCATTGAGATAAATAACATGGTAAACTATTTTTGATTTCACATTATATTTTTCATATTCTCATTTTTTATGATTCAATAATAATTTTGTATTTTGTTAGTTTCATCATATATTAGAAATATTTAAAATGAGTATATTAATTATATATTCATTATATTTTTTGTGACATAGTATGATTCAAATGATTTTAGATGTTTGTATTTAAGTATGAGGGGTTTCTATGCTTCATTATATTAGATATCATTTTTTAGATTCAACTGTATCAAGTAAGTCATTCATCTATGACCATTTCCATGAGAGGTAGTCGTAAGTGACTAATTTCTAATTATTTTTGAATAGTTGAAATAATGAGAAATTAGTCATTTAGGACAACCTCTCATGGAAATGGTCATAGGTAGTCGTAAGTGACTAATTTCTAATTATTTTTGAATAGTTGACTACTCAAAAATAATGAGAAATTAGTCATTTAGGACAACCTCTTATGGAAATGGTCATAGATGAATGACTTACTTAACACAGTTGATCCCAAAAATGATATCTAATGATTCTAGATTGATGTTAACCCTAAATCTATCAAGAAACCAAATCTCTAGAGATGCAGACATTTCCTTTCAAACGAGCCTAGATCTATCAAGAGATCAAATCTCAAAAACTGCAAACATTTCCTCTCAAATTTTGCATTTAAAAAAAGAGATTTACAACTAGATACATTTGATCCTTTCCTCTCAAATTTTAAGTCTGATAAATATTTACCTAATTAATTAAGATATAGCTAAATCAATTATTAAATTGCCCATATATTAATGGTACTTTTTGAAGTTGTGTTTTTAATTTTTTTTGTTTTAATATCGAAAGTGTAAAGTACAAGCAAAAGTTTTAGACCTTACAGATTCCATACGGTGGCAATCTATTTGTCACTCGTATAATTCGGAGAGAATTCATGATATGGAAGCTGAAATTGGTACGTCCTCTTTTTTGAGTCATAAATAACAAATGTAACATTGAGATAACGCTGCGGTGCTCGCGCGACTGTTCTTACCAGTTCAAAGTGAATTTTGGAGTGCGAAGCCAAGGGAACCTGTTTTTTGCGGAGTCCTACACCTCATCATTTAATAAATTCCGCAAAATTCGAATTCCAACTTGATACCGAAGTCGAGTTCCAACTTACTTGTTAACTAGGTCACTTATCATTATCATTCCACATGGAATAAATATGTGTTATGTTCCCGGAATAATATGTTCCAGCCATCGGATGCTTTTCGCATCTTGGTGTATAAAGCAAAGAGAGCCTGCATTCGTGGCAATTTTAGGTCCAGCCACTGCAATTTCGAGGCTTATCATTCTTAATATGTAATATGAACTATGTACCATCAAGTGGAAACGTCAGTAAAATACACGCAATCAGATTATTTCAGATGTCGATTACTCGGCCACTCAAATAATCGTCACACTGTTGTGCATTACAAGGTTTCAAGAATATACTATGCGTTGTCTGATTTCGAAAATTCACGGTGACGTACTTAAATTCAGGGTGGTTTCTGGTGCAGATGCTAAAACCAATCATTTTAGTGTGACAGGGGAGTTTTTTAAAAGCAGGGTGAGATGGATTCTGGTGCAGATGCCAAAACCTATCATTTTAGTGTGGCAGGCGAATCTTTCAATCGACATGGACCATTATTTAAAGCCTTCGGGGACAAGCAAATCGCAGATAAAGATAGTGGGGTATCCGACATGAGTATAATTGAAAAGATATCACAGCAGTGGATACTGACTTTTATTACACGAACGCCATTGGAGTTTTTTTTAGACTGATGGGAATATACAAATGTGAGATGAATGACATTTGTTAGCATATTCCTATTTACGTTTTTTAATAGAGGCTGACCTATTTGCCTAGATATCTAGTTCGTAGGTTCTATTCATCTCTGAGCGTTGAGGGCACCGGGATATTGTGCTCCTCACGTGCGACAAACATGGCATAACTTATGATGTATTTAATGTTTTATGGGTTTCTGTGTTTTGGAAGTGCTTTTGCATTTTATTTTAATTAGCTTTATCTAGTTTTACATTATTTGGAATATCTGGTTGATATAAAATTATGATAGTCGGTGAGAATAAAATTAGTGTTGTAGGATAGATATGGATGCCAAAATATATTGTTAAATAAGTTGATTAAATTTATATATATTAACTTTAAATCCATAAAGAGAGATTATAATATTTTTTTAATAAGTTTATATTTATATTAATTTTAAAGTGGTCGAGACTTTATAATGTTTAAATTGTTTTTAGCAGTTGATAATTGAATTCGATATCATTTCAACAAATTAATATTAATTATGTTTTTATTAATATTTATTAATTTTTAAGTTGTTTTTTTTGTATAGAGTTAACATTATTATATTTAAAAAATTAGATTCATATTTATTTTTAATTAATTAATTTAAAATTAATAAAATATAAATGGTTTGAGTTACATATATAAAGAAACTGGAAGTTAAATACCATTGAAAATAAATAATACTTAAGAAAATAACATTATAAATTTACTATGAAAATATTATATTTTAATGAGAAATATGTAATGATTATGTTTATTTTGTATAAATATGAAAGGAATTACAAATATATCTTACTATAAATAATACTATTATTTTTTCTATTGAGATTTATTTTAAATTTGGATAGATATTATATTTTAAAAGATGTTCTGAATTTCATGTTATAAATAACACTATTAATTTTTTTATCAAGATTTATTTTAAATTTGGATATATATTATATTTTAAAAGGATGTTTTGAATTTCATGTTAAATATTGAATGAATTACATATTTTTGTCTTATTAGAATGAGAAGTACTAAATTTTTTTAATCACCAATGTATATCTACTTTATTTTGACTCTAGATTTATCCTATAACAAGAGGGATTGAATCTCTCTAAGAATTTTTTTTCTCAAGATGTTTCATTTAGGAAAAAATTTCACATCACAATTAATCTCTCTCTAAGTGCAGGATATATGTAGAATTAATATAAATTTACATTGGTTATGTATGCCATATCTTAATTCCTTGTTGAGTGGTCCATAATTTTCATCAACTAATATTTTTTGGGCATACAATTGTTTTTTAATACATATCTATGTATCAATTTTTTTTTATTATTTTTTTCACTTATTAACATTTTTAAAACACCTTAAATGTAAACTCTATATTAAATATTAAAGTATTTATAGATCACTTTTATATTATGGTTTAGAAAGTAAAACATATTTATATTTTATTATTTTATATTTTGTAATATATAATTGATATAAATTATTTTATTTAAGCTTGATATTTAAATATTTATTTATAATCACATTAAATATTTTATTGTTAGAAAAATAAAGAGAGAAATTACAAACAACACAAAACCATAATGTGATTTTATCGATTTGAATGGTATGGTTACATATGTATAGTACATAGGTCATTCACTATGATATATCTAGATAACTATTACAACTCACACATAGGAAAATAACTACTTCTTGATTGACGCCTACACACTCATTAGGAAAATAACTACTTCTTGATTGACGCCTACACACTCATTATGACAATGTAAAAAATAGATGAGGCACATGACATGGAAGCATTATTTCCAATACCCTTTCTTAATGCTTATATGTTAAAAGTATAAAAAACACATATTATAACAACAATACTGATCTTTTTCATATTTGTCTGATATGGCCATCACTAGCACTTATACCCACTCTAAAATCTCACGATTTCTGCTCTTTTCTTCACCACATTTTCGAGCTTCCCACTTGATTCATTTAAGACATAAATGATTCAGACCATCATTGATGTACTTTTCAGAATTGATGCTTCTCAACCTCAATCTCGATACTGAACCATCCTCAAGCACTACCACCCTCTCTTGAGTATATGACCTTCTGTTATATCCACAAATTATCTAAAAATAGAATTTTGGGTACATAATGTATTCAATAAACAATTATACAAATTGACCTTGTATAAAATAACTTGTATTGATGTTCTCAGAGCACAACAGGTCACACCAACTTGATGTTATTAAGAACTACCTGGTAGTAATGCTTCTGAAATAGGACGTATCACATTAGTCTGTTAAATAGTTATGATGTTCTTTGTACTTTTGCATCATCTAATTTTTTCAAAATATAATAATGTACTTAAACTGCACCATTGCCAACATTATTTTTTAATATAATCAATATTAAGAAATTACAATCCAAACAACTTGAAACTTTTATATTTTACAATCCAAGCAACTTAAAACATTGGAAATGCTGCCATCTTTCCTTGGTAACCTCACAAGATTAGAATAATCGATACACATCATTGTTGCTCGAATTTGAAATGTTTGCAAGATATGGTTGGGGAGTTGAAAAAGTCGAGACCTCTCATAATATACTTAGAAATTGAGGGCTCGTGGCCGTAGAAATTGGTGGACATTGTGCACAAATAATCCCCTGCTCCATTGCAAGAACTGAGGTTGGCCTCATATTTGACTTTCTAACAGCGCGACATGCGTTCTTTCACATGGTTGGTACCACTTTGAGGCACAAATTTATTCAACAAAGTGCATTTAAGAGATACATCAATCATTCACTATTCCCTTACGAAGGCATGAAAATTCAGTCTTCCGCACAAATTCAAAGTGACTTTGCCCACAATTACTAACCGGTAAGATATAACTAGAATCTCGTATGAAGTCACGCCACTTTCTGTCTGAAATGGATCCATGATCCATGCAAAACACATTATTGCTGCACAAATATATCTCCCACAAAAACAAAAAAAAGTGGCGCCCCTCATGTGAAGTATTTGGTCAACAACCTTTATCATTTGCTGCAACATATGGGACTGCGTCTGTGAAGAAGCCGAGAGAGACACAAGATTGAGTGTTCATACCTGGTTATATCCCACGCTTTGACAACAATTATTCACACACACATCTAAATTATCTAAATTCCCACAGTCTCACATCTCCTTCCCTGTGTAGGTTCGAACAGTATTGTCTACGCCAAACAAAAATATGAAACCCATTATGCTGGGGATTAGAAGGAATGTGAACTGAATTGTGAAATGGAATTTGGATTGCTAGAATTGGGCTAGAATATTTTCATCAACTAAAACCATTTCTCTAGAATTAAAAGCATTCAAGGACGATGCTCCCTTCATAGGATACACCATTTCACTCTTTAATTTTTGGTAGCGGGGATCAAACCCGAGCCCCAGTTGACCTCACAGCTTGCGACTCCAACTGATGTGGAAGTGGTAAGTTAGATAATATCTTTTCTTGCCATCATAAAGAAAGATATATATATCTTTACATAGGAACAACCACATGAAATCTTAATTGACACATCTAAGTTACAACTCATATAATTATAAAGTAGTAAAACTCAAGACTCTCTTCCTTGAGGAAGTCAAGCTGAAAGAGACCCTAGTACCATGTTAGTAAAATATAGAAAATAATTACACACAACACAAAATCACACTATTATTTTATTGATCTTAATGGTTTCATATTTATAGTATATCAATCACTGACTACGACACATCTTAATAGCTATTACAACTCACACATAAAAAACATCTACTTCTAAATTAACTCTTAGAGACTCATAATATTTTAATACAATTTTAAAAAATTATGATTTTTTAGAAAATAATAAAATAAAACTAGGAGGATTTAAAATTCCAAACACAAATACAAAACGATGATTCCTCATTACTCTTAATTTCACGTACATTTAAATCACACGTAAGATAATTCCAATTTCCAATCCTAATAAAAATTACAAAATCTTGAATTCTCATAAATGATATTTTCAAAGGATTGCACTTAATTTCATGTGCTTTTGGTTCAAGAAATACAACACTCGTTTTTGTCATTTGCAATAGCCATATTCCTTAAGTAAATGTTGTAAATGTTGTTATATTACATTAGCATGCAAATTCAATATATTGTAGATAGGTACTCGTGAGTAGCTTAAGGGTTCGACTCACAATTTTTTTTTTAATGATAAGGAGATATATTTAAAGGTCAAAATAGTAAAAATTAAAATTAAAAATAAAAAATAAAAAAACTAAAAGATAATAGCTGGGTTGATAGATATGAATAGCTTATGCATGTTGGTAGACCTGAATAATTTAGGTGAATTGTTGAAATATTCATAGTAGTATACAGAAATAAAAGTTAATTATGTTATTTTAATTAATTTATCTCAAATTAATTAATGAAAGAAAATGTGATCAATACGTGTAATATTGGTATGTGGTATTGGTAAAGCATGGTATTGGATCATGACATTGTAACAAATCTATTTATAGATTAAGAACTTCCATACTAAATTTGGGGTGGATATCCATGGTTAAAAATATTGTCTAACTTATATATTAGTTTTTTTATAATTACTAATAATAATAATAATTTAAAATAAAATCATACTTTATGTAAGTTTTAAGTTTGGGAAGCATGAGATGTACATTTCGACACGGTTCCTTGAGAGAAGCTATGGCAAAGGCTCGATGAGATAATGATTATAAGGGTTGTTGTTATTAGATTATACGATATTGTTATTGCCATGCTTAAGACCATAGAGGGTTGGTCTACTGATATTAAATGCAACACCGATATTAGGCAAGGGCGCCTCCTATCCCCTACCATTTTTGGCATTTAGATTGAAAAGCTTGAAGAATTATTAGAAGTGGTTGGGTGTGAAGGACCTAAGCTCGTTGGCATAGTCCTTACTCTTCTCCCTTATGCTGATGATATTGTTCTTCATTATAGGAGTCTTACAATCTCAATAAGCATCTTAAATCCCTCCACGATTTTTGTTCCAAGATGGGTATGAGTGCTAATACTCACAAGACTAAAGTTATGATTATTAAATCCAAAAATATCACCTATGATCATTTATTTTATGATAGCAATTACTTATAGAGTGTTTCTTCTTACAAATATTTAAGTTTTGAAATCCACCATTATCTCAAATATAAATATAGCATTGAGAAAAGGATTATAGGTGGTTGGAAACTTACTATGACTTTCAAACAAATTGTAAGATGACTGATCTTTGGGTTTCAAGTAAAAAAAAAAGTTCCTCTTCTAGACTCTTGTCACCA
Organism: Pinus albicaulis; assembly: GCA_034641835.2. NCBI lineage: Eukaryota > Viridiplantae > Streptophyta > Pinopsida > Pinales > Pinaceae > Pinus > Pinus albicaulis. The sequence goes on along the minus strand of CM076572.1, from coordinate 1,017,798,538 downwards.
CTATTATTTTATATGGATGTGAAGTGTGGGGTTGCAGTATACCTAGACATTCATGGAGAAACATTGAAATTATCTAGAATAAATTCATAACCTACAACCTCAAGAATAAAGCTAATACTCCCTACCGTATTCTCTTAATTGAGGCTAGCGTTTCCCCATTGAATTCACGACTATGCTTAGGTATATGTTGTATAATAAGAAGTTGTACAAAATGGAAGCCAATAGAATCCCAAAAAATTCTTCTAACTCTTGTCAAAACCACCTTCGACTCAAGCAAGGGTGGCATATCATTGGGAGATAAAGGACAAGATCATCTTGGGGAATAAGGATAATATTAAAAATGTCATTACTTCCAAATTGAAGGATAAGTTATGGAGTGTTAAGGAGTTAGAGGGAAAAAAAAAGTTAAGATACTATAAGGAAGTTATCAAACCCATGCTTGGTAACCATTTTTACCTTTATGTCTTAACAAGTGATAAGAAGAGAATTAATATTGCAAGGATTAGAACTAATTTTCATGATCTCCCTAGAGAAAAAAAGACATTGGTTTATTCCCATGATACCTTGGGATGATAAAATATGTCTCATTTGTGATACTAAGAGAGTCTAATATGAAAAGAAATTTCTCTTAGATTTAATGAACCTTACTCACATCCGCTCTCATTTCCAAAAATTAATCTCCACAACCAACCTCCTTGACTTGTTTAGTTATCAAAACTACGGTGACCTATAAAAGGTTTTTTTCGTCATTTTTTATCACATAAATAAAATTTTAAATAATCCCAATTAAATCCTTCTTTCTTAAGGTCCGATAAGCTATATCAGTCTTAATCGAAATTAATCATCATCCTTAAAAAAATATATTTTGATGCTTATTGATGTCTATTAACAATTATATAATTTATATAACTAAACTAATGATAATAATATAAATAAAATTTAAATATAAATAAAATTTAAAAATGTACAGAATACGTTATGAGTAGTTAACTCAGTAGTTAACTTTCATGACTAAATGTTAAATAAAAATAATAGAATTATAATACTAACTCTAATAAAAAATAATTTAAAATTTAATCTAATCACTCTTTATATATATAATCAAAATAAATTAATATAAAGATACTAGGGACATTATCACATTGAAATTATCCAGATGCAATTCATAAAGTACAGCCTCAAGAATAAAGCTAATGCTCCCTACCTTATTCTCTTAATTGAGGTTATCCTTGCACCCATAATTTGTACAACATGGAAGCCAACAGACTCCCAAAAAATTCTTCTAACTCTAGTCAAAACCACCTTCGACTGAAGTGAAGGTGGCATAAGGATGCCAGGTCCTGGCTCGTCCATTGGGAGATAAAGGACTAGATCAGCTTGGGGAATAAGCATAATATTAGAAATGTCATTACTTCAAAATTGAAGGATAAGTTATGGAGTGATAAGGATTTAGAGGGAAAGATAAATTTAAGATACTATAAGGAAGTTATCAACCCCATGATTGCTAACCATAATTACCTTCATGTCTTAATGAGTGCTAAGAAGAGAATTAATATTGCAAGGATTAGAACTAATTTTCATGATCTCCAGAGTGAAAACAAGACATTGGTTTATTCGATATCTTGGGACGAGAAAATATGACTCCTTTGGGATAATATTTCTCTTGGATTGAATGACCCTTACTCACATCCACTCTCATTTCCAAAAAATATTCTCCACAACCAACCTCCTTGACTTGTTTAGTTATCAAAACTACAGTGACCTAGAAAAAATTTTTCCCTCCTTTATTATTACAGAAATAAAATTTTAAATAATCCTAATTAACCACTTCTTTCTTAAAGTCTGATAAACTATATCAGTCTTAATTGATGTTACTCATCATCCTTAAAAAAAATTATATAATTTATATAACTAAACTAATAATTATAATATTAATAAAATTTAAAAATATATAATTTATTAACATTTTTTTTTAATATATAAATTTATATTTTATATTTTTTTAAACATATTTTTATGTGTTTAATAGTAATGGAGTCTTCTACGAGAAATTACAAAATACGTTATGAGTAGTTAACTTTAATAACTAAATGTTAAATGAAAATAATATAATTATAATACTAACTCTAATAAAAAATAATTTAAAATTTAATCTGGTCACTCTTTTAATATATATATATATATATATATATATATATTTACAATCAAAATAATTTAATATAAAAATACTAGGGACATCATCGTTATAATATCAATTTTTAAGACCAATAAAAGTTAAAATAAGATAATTATATTTATTATTATCTTTTTGAAGTTCATTTTGCATTAAGTTAAATAAGGATTAGTTAGATAGAAAAATTCTAATTAGAAAGTTGTGAAGGTCCAGTCTAGTTAGGGCATCTTGCAAATAGAAAATTATAACAATAAGGTGGTTGTGTCATATTTTGTAATATTTTAATATGAGAAAACAAAAAATATTACTAGTACTACAAGCATAAACAAATTAGTGAGTTATAATTAATGGATAAAATATAGAATAAAGAGATGTTGGTTGATCTAAGAGATAATGGTTTATTGCGCCGAGAGGCGCATTCTACAGCCCAGTATGACCTCGATGTGTAAGTATGTCTGAAGCCAAAAAAAATGTCGGCTTGAACAATAACTTACATAACATATAAATGAACAATTAAAAATTTATTAAAAATAAATTTAAACAATATAAACTTAAAATATGAAGAGTTTACTAACACTCAAAAATAGAGATATGATAAATAAATAATATATGGTAAATACGTAAAAATATAAATAAACTATAGGTATGGTAAATCTATAAAACCTCTTTTTATATTACTCAGGAGGTATGGTAAATAAATATAAATATAAATAAACTAGAGGTATGGTAAATAAATAAAAATGATTTTTATATTTACTCAATAAACCACTTTATATTTACAAAAACTCAAAAACAGGTTTTATTTAGGTGAAGCCTATGGGACAAATTATTATTAATACCATGGGCCAAATACGATGGGACAAATTATTAATAATACCATGTGTAAATACCATGGGCCAAATAATATATTTATAAAATAGGTATGGTAAATAAGTAAATATAAAAGAGGTATAAAGAGGTAAGGTAAATAAATAAAAATATATCAAATATGATTAGAAATCAAGATCTAATTATATATGAAGTATAAGGGTCAAATACCATGGACCAAATTATTATTAATACCATGCCAAAAAAAACATTATTAACCCTAAACTTCAATATTAAAATATTAATATTATTAAATTTAATATGTTTAGATTAATACAATAGTAAATTTATTATATTGTAATATATATTTATATATCATGATATATGATAGAGGTGGAGAAATAGGTGGAGTGACAAGGGAGATATGGAGATAAATTGAAGGAGAAGGGAGAAGAGGAATGAAGAGAGAGAGAGTGAGAAGAGTGAGAGAGTTAGAGAAGGGTAAGAGAGGGAGAAGGAGACATAAAGATGGATATGGGAGAGAGATAAGGAGAGAGGGAGGGAGAAGGAGAGAGGATTGGAGGGTAAAGAGTGAGAGAGAGAGAAAGAAGGGGGAAGGGAGAGGGAGGTAGGAGAGAGGGGGAGAGAGATAAAGGATGAGAGGAGGAGGAGAGAAGGAGGGATAGAGAGATGGAGCTGGAGGCGGAGCGAGGAAAGGAAGAAGAAATACATAGAGAGGGAGTGACAAGGGAGAGATGGAGAGAGACTGTGTATGCTTATGGGTGGGATAAAGATACATAGGAGTGATGGAGACAAGGGGGGAGACAAGGAGAAAGGAAGCGTGATGGAGACAAGGGGGGAGAGAAGGATAAAGGGATAGAAATAGTAAGATAGTTGGAGAGTGAGATAAAGTGATGGGGGAAGAGAGAGGATTGTAGGACAGAGAGAGAGAGAGAAAGAAAGATAGCTGGGGGGTCAAATAGAAGGAGGCGAGAGAGGAATGATGAGAAAGCGGAAGAGAGTGATGGGGGAAGAGAGGACTATCGGAGAGAGAGAGAGAGAGAGAGAGAGATGGGGGAAGATAAAGGAAGGTAGGAGATAAAGGGAGAGAGAGGAAGGAAAAGACAGGGGACTTGAAAGAGAGGAGGAGAGAGGGAAGGAGAGAGGGAGGGATAGAAATATGGATTTGGAGGGGGAGAGAGGGAGGGATTGAGAGATGGAGAGAGAGAGATATAGGGGAAGAGAAAGGGAGGTAGGAGAGAAAGGGAGAGAGAGGAAGGAAAGGAGAGGGGACTTGAAAGAGAGGAGGAGAGAGGGGACTTGAAAGAGAGGAGGGATAGAAATATGGATCTGGAGGGGGAGAGAGGGAGGGATTGAGAGATGGAGCTAGATGAGGAGAGAGGGAGGGAAGAATAAATACATAGAGAGTGAGTAGTGGAAGAGAGAGGGGGAGTGACAAGGGAGAGATTAAGAGGGAGTGTGCATGTTTTAGGGTGAGATAAAGAGACAAATAAAGAGATATGGAGAGAAGGGGGGAGAGAAGGAAAGAGTGAGGCATATGGTAACAAAGTTGGAAGGTGAAGATAGAGAGAGAGGGGGGGGAGAGAAAGGAAGAGAGAGGGTGAAGAGAATTAGGGAAAGAGATATGAATATGGAGAGGGAGAGAGGGGGAGGTAAGAATAAAGACATAGAGGGTGAAAGGTGGAGAGAGAGAGAGAGAGAGAGGGAGTGATAAAAAATATGGAGAGAGAGGGAGAAAGCGTAGCAGGAAGGAAGAGAGATAGAAGCGAGAGAGAGAGAGAGAGGGAGAGAGAGAGAGAGGAGGAGGAGGAGGGAGTGATAGATAGATATATATATTGGAGAAAGAGAGTTTATGTTTTGGAGTTGATATAGAGAGATAGAGTGATATATTGATATAGATGTAAGGTGAAGAGAAAAAAAGATAGATGGAGAGAACGAGTGAGGGACAAGGAAATTGATAGATATGGAGTGAGAGAGAGTGTGTGTATGGTGGGGTGAGATAAAGAGAAAAAGAAGGAGATATGGATGGATATATAGATATATATGGGGGAGATAGGGAAGAAGGTTTCTTGAAGTAGATGCATTGATTTCAGTGTAGATGGTGATTTCTAATCCTATTTGATTTCTTGCACTAGATGAATTGATTTTGGTGTAGATGTTGATTTCTAATGATATTTGATTACTTACACTAGATGGATTGATTTTAATGTAGATTATTTCTAATCCTATTTTATTTCTTGCACTAAATGCATTAATTTCAGTGTAGATGATTATTTCTAATCCTATTTGATTGATTTCACTAGATGCATTAATTTTAATGTAGATTTTGATTTTTGGTTATATTTGATTTCTTTCACTAGATGAATTGATTTCAATGTAGATGGTGGTTTATAATCCTATTTGATTGCTTTCACTAAATGCCTTGATTTCAGTGTAGATGGTGATTTCTGATCTTATTTGATTGCTTGCACTAGATGCATTAATTTCAATGTAGATGTTGATTTATAATTATATTTGATTGCTTGCACTGAATGCATTGATTTAAATGTAGATGATTTATAATCCTATTTGATTCCCTGCACTAAATGCATTTATTTCAGTGTAGATGGTGATTTTTAATCCTATTTGATTGCATGCACTAGATGCATTGATTTCAATGTAGATGTTGGCTTTAAATCCTATTTTCCTACTTGCACTAGACTCATTTATTTGAGTGTAGATGTTGATTTCTAATCATATTTCATTACTTGCATTATATGCATTGATTTTAGTGTAGATGTTGTTTTCTATTATTATTTTATTTCTTGCATTAGTTGCATTTATTTCAGTGTATATGTTGATTTCTAATTTGATGTATGATGGTACATTAATTTTAAAGTCATTGGATTAATAGTGTGTGTGCAATGATTTCAATGTAAGCACAAAAAATTATTGACAATGTACATTGATTTTTGCGTTATAGTAATTCAACCTATTAATATTAGAGAGGAAGAGAGACAAGGTATGATGTTTACTACAATAACTCGAGCTAAATATTTAAATGGTTTACAATTCCAACTATCCTTTTCAAATAATCAATATGAAAATATGACAAAACTAACATGGGTGAAAATAAGAATAGTAGAAGAAAATAGTTTGAAATAGATCACAATGAAGACTTCGTAATAGACTACATTCTTATTATTCACAGTTTCTATCATGCAATATTATTACATTGTCACTTTGCGTTCAAAATTTTATTTCATCATTAAAGTTATCTTACAATATTTATCATCTCAACAAACTGAGGTAACTAATCAAATTTAAAATTAAAATAACTCAATGAATCTTAGACGTATTTAACATATTTAAAATGGTTATCTCAATATTAGATGTATTTACATATTATTGATAAAATTAAGAATATGTTCCTCATATTATCGATAGATTTTCCTTTGTCGCACACGACTGAAACCAGCTTAGATCCATCTTAACTCCGGATCTATCAAGCACAGAGAGGGATCAAATCTCTCGAGGTGAAAACCTTTCCTCAAGTTTTGCACTCAAAAAAGAGGTTTTCACCTCCAGAGATTTGATCCCTCTCGGTGCTTGATAGATCCGGAGTTAAGATGGATCTAGGCTGGTTTATGAGAAATAATGGTTAGCTTGTTGTCAATTTTTTCTCTAACTCTACCAATCTCATAAAATTTTCTTTCTAAATCGTCCTATATCTCTCTACATAATCTACAATATTCATATGATATAATGATATTTAACCTTCCCTGCCAAATTACTTGGAATTTGTAAAATACAGTTAAAAAAAAAAAAACTACACCTTGGCATCATATCAAAGTGAGAGTGTAGAACTCCCACACCTAAACACCCTCCTTAGAGAAAAATTACATATTAATATAACTAAAATAAGAAACACATGGTGTGGAGATCTATGAAGCTCACTAATCATTAACAGCAAGGAACCCCCGCACGAGTATAACAATACAATCTACTCTCATTAGTAGAGACACATGGTATGGAGATTATCAAGCAAGGAACTCGTGCATGAGTACAGTCTACTCCCATATTTGTAACGTGTGGGCAATTATTACACGTTTTCATTGTGTTTCCTTGCAAAACACAGTTTAAAATACATTCTAAAAAGGGGAAATTCACAATTTCATGTAAAATTTTAATTACTTCATTCTTTCAAAACAAAATAAAAAAGTTTAATGGTTAGATCATCATTGTGAAAATATCTTTAATAGAAAAAATATAAATCGAAATTTGTACAGCAGATTCCAAAAAGTAAAAACGTCTGAGAAAGAGCTGCTCAGTTTTGCTATCTGCTCAGGTAGGCTAGGTTTTCACTCAGTTAGTAATATATATTTATCCCATTGCAAACGTCTGATAATCAGCTGCTCGGTTTTGTAATCTGCTAGTTTTCACTCAGTTGGTAATATGCATTTATTCCATTGCCACTTGGCCTTTAAATAATATTTGGGGCGACTAATTCTCCTGAATATCAAGCTTGTAAGCGTTGTGCACCGACTGAGCATCTGAACTATAAAAAAAGTACTCTTTCTGCAAAAGAAAGGTTTCACGACTTTAGAGATTAATTACCAGCCACATATCAAGAGGAACGAAAGCCATTAATTTGATTACGAAAGATTGATCAATATTTTGAATGTTTTCAGTGTGGGAGAAAAATATAGGAGTTGTTTTTAATGTGATTTTTTGGAGTTTCAGGTGTTGGAATCGGGTGAAAAAATTTAAAGTAAAATTTTGGTTTTTGTTATTTAAACTGGTTTTTTTAATTTATATATAGATTCAGCAGCCACAAAAACTCCTGGGGCATTTTGATTGTGCAAAATTAACAATCAAACTTCTCTTTTCAATAAATTCCTGTCATATTTTAAGCACTAAAGACTACACGAAAAATATATTCCAACACCTGACAGTTTCTTCCAAGCCTGATGTATAAGTGAAAAATGACCTGTTTTAATGGTAATCTCAGATTGGATTTTTACACTCACTTTATTGAGAATTGATTAGATGAATTACTCTGGGATTTATACACTAAAAAAGATCCACCTTGACACACTTAAAAAATAATGAGAATAGTGTAGAAGTTTATTAATGCTTATAGGTTTTATTGTAACAGAAAATCTCAGCATAATATCAGCCTTGCTCAAATTTGATCCGGCATGAATTTTCACACTCACCTAATTGATTATCAATAAATTGATTAAAAAAACTAACTGCCACGGGAGAAATTGATCACAAACACTAACAACCACTTTAAGGTAATAATAATAGTTTGGGAAAAATAATGATAAACTAGTGGTGGTTTTCTCGGCCATTGAGAAAACCATCGGACAGACTGTTGTACATTACGAACTTTTGGAATATAACACGCTCCGTCTGATTTCGAAAATTCCAAAAGCAAGTTTATTGAAGACACCATGCATTCTTATCCGAACACGGTTTGTACAGTCATCGGAGCCATTTTAATTGTAGTGGGCCATTCACTTCCGGACAACGCAAATTACCTCACCGCGTCCGAGATTTTCTCCCCTTACTGAACAGGATGAGGTCACATTTTGAACATATAAGAAGATAACTTATAATCCACGTTGTGCGCATAAACTCGCCACGAATATAATTTAGATTTTCAAAAATTTGTGTCTTTCTTTTTGTTTTTTTTTAATAATGTGTATGGTTTCTATAAAAAAAATATCATGTTTAAAATACCCACTTATAATTCGTGAGATGTTAAATTTGTTGATTATATTCGAGCTTTGAAGCACTAAGTTTTGGGCTAGGCACAAGTTGTCCCTAAAACGGCTTCATGTGAAAGGAGAGGATGTTGAATGTTTTGTATGTTCTGGTGTTTTGGAATCTCACATAACAATAAAAGCTTCTTTATCATTTTCGTTTTCCTACATGTGGCTAAGTCCCTCTTGATCATGAGTATGCAGTTGATGGAATAACTTGTGTCTGACTCCAACTCTTAATCAGGAACGTGGGGTTGAGCATAAAATTTGAGAATCTATTTCCTTTTCTTGTTCGCCTTTCTCATTCAAACATAACCGGTAGCTCCTCTGGATCACACAGTTGCGGTTTAAGAATAAAACGGAGACCCTACACCATATGGGTGTATGTTTACAAGTCATATTATTTAAACTGCATGGCTGATTATATCAGCTAGCTTGATTACACTTCATTTTGTGCTTTATGTTGGTATATAAGTAGCATGATAAGAAAATATGTATTCTGTTATGTATTTAAATAATGTAAATTAACATATTAATGTAGTAATTATATTAAGTAACTGTGAAAAAAAAAGATAAATATGCATTTGTTGAGATACTAATTTAGTGTTGCCTCCTACTTTATTTTATTCAAGTAATTTTGAATAATGAGAAAATTTGTTAGCTCAATTCCAATTTTTCTAGCTTTATTGTCTGTTTCCGTTTATTTTTTGGGTCATAGTATGAGAGCCTCATGTAGCATAAGACTCCAAATAGAATAGTATGTCGTTAGAGGCCATTTACAAGAGGCCAAGGAGCTTGACAAAGTAAATGTGACAGCGGCTTGATTTCTGCACCGTGAAGAAAGAGAAATTCGTCACCTTCACACCGCAACAAAAAAGAAAGTGCACAAAAGTGAAAAACTTATCAAATTGTGAAATATTAACACACCTCGAGAGTGGAAACAAGGAAAACATGGATTGTGTGTCCGACGTCGAGAATACAAGAGGCGACTATCTCTTTTTCATTAATCTATCAATACATATTAGACACTGAAATGTGTACTAATTAAAGCGCTGCAAAGTTTATAGGAAAGTGAGTGCAGTCAGATATTCTAGATATAAGGGTAGCATAGTGTCTTGCCATAAGTCACATTGGTAGAATCTAAAGGCAGCTTAGCAAAGTATCTTGCCACAAGTCGCATTGGTAGAATCAAAAGACAGCTTCAACAAATGTAGCAAGTCAACATGCCAGGCTCAACAACTAAAGACCCGACACCTATTGACTCTTCCGATGGTTAACATATGATGGTTTAAGTTTCTATGATTTTTGCAGATAGCTTTTACTTTTCATGTTATCAAATAGACTTTGCTTAAAACAAAAAATAGACATAACAGCTAGTAGACGAAAGAAACAATTTCAATTTTGGATGGCATTTAATGCTGTAAGGTGGCCAACAGACCTAGTTTCCCTGGACCTAGTTTCCTTTGGACAGGTTAAATCTAAAAATACAAATTTCCTCTCCTTTTTTAATAAATAAAAAATTGTAAGAAGCTATTAAATTTACCAAAAAAAAAAAAAAAAAAAACCTCTGCATAAAACCTCCGTCGGAAACTGCAAATAAAACAAAACCAAATTTAAAAGAAAAAGACGAACAACTTTCTCACGGAAGGCTAAGACATTTTTTTTATTTGCACAAACAAACTCCTTTTATGTGTAAAGTCAAAATCGACCGTCCATTTGAAAAAAAAAAAGCAAAGCTATTATTTTTATTTGCATCACTAGACAACATACAAACTTCTTTTATATGAAAAAGTCAAATCAACGTCCACGGCAAAATAAAAAATAATAATCAAGGAATACTACACAATTTTTTCAAGGGTCCACATTTATCTTTTTAAAAAGTTGAGTTGTTGGCATTTGGAATTCATAGTCTTTTATGAAATGAAAAAAATCCCAAAGTGTATTTATCAAACTCGAAAAATCCCATGTGTATTTATCAAAATCGAAAGAGCCTTTGAAAATAGGAAGATTCTTGTTTAAAAAGGGTTTTGTTAATGAAAGTTTTTAGTTGTTTTCTTTTAATATATATGTGTGTGTTTTTTTCGAAGCTTTCTTTTCTATGGGGATTCAAATGGGAGGATTAAAAAAAAATTATTATTCAAATTTCAAAAAAGGGAATTTGAAAGAGTGATGTTTGGTTTTTGTGTAATTTTTTATAAAAAAAATGGGAGTTTGTAAAAAGAACAAGAAGTGTGTGTTTTCATATTAAAATAAATAATTTTTTTATTGTTTTTTCATAAATTTTCTCAAAAAAATTATGAGTTTTGGGTTTTTATGAATTAAGACATTTATGCAAGCTTAAGATTATTAGGATATCTTGTAGAACGGTTATGTGGAACTGACCCAAAAAGCATTTGCAACCATGAACAATAATGAGAGGAATGTTGTTGCAGAACTCAAAAAGAAAGAGCACAGAGCCAATGTTGGATGCAAAACTCAGTTGATGACTCTACCTTCGACAAGATAATCAGTGCATCAACATAAAAAGAAGCTTGAGATATTCTGAAAGTTGTGCATCAAGGTAATGATACAGTGAATACTGTTAAATTGTAGACATTGAGATCTCAGTTTGAAACCTTGAAGATGAATCACATAAAGAATGTGGACCACTTCATGACTAGAGTTATGGGCAGAGTCAATCATTTCAAACTCAATTGTGAAACCATTATAGTTCAGAGGATTGTTGAAAAAATCCTTCAAAGCCTACCCAAGAAATATGGCAGGGTTATAACAACCATTTTGGAATCCAAATGTTTCACAACTTTCTTAGTAGAGTAATTGACTCGATCACTTCAGGCACATGAAAAAATACTTAAATTGGCAGAATATTCCATTGAGAAAGCTTTCAAAGCACAAATCTCTCTTGGCAGAGGAAGAGAATATAGAGGCAAAAATAAGGGAGGAAAAGGAAGATCATAACATCATCATGTAGTAGAGGAGTCGAGACCTTCACAAAATGAAACATAGAGAAGAAGAACATGGAGAAAATCGAATATCCAATGTTATTACTGTAAGAAATGTGGGCATTATGAACATGAATGCAGAAAGAAAAAATCATATCAATAAAAATGCAGTGTCCATCTCTCCAACAATAAAGGAGAATCCTATAAAATAATGTTTCTTTCCTAAAATCTCTCTGAAGACGATCAAAATGAGGAACTTTTATTCTTGGACAATGGCTGCAACAATTATATGAAAAGTAACAAAAATTTACTTTCTTCCATTGATATTTTCATAACATCTGAAATTAATTTTGGAGATTGTTCATGTATTAAAGTTGAAGGAAACGGTATTTTCCATGTTCTTAGCAAACAAAATCAAGAGAAATACATACTTGATGTTTATTATGTTCCTCATTTGAAGCATAACCTCATTATTGTAGTTCAATTGATGGAACATGGTTACACATGTTATATCTATGAAAAACCTCCCAGTAAAACACTGGTAGAAAATGTTGAAAAAAACAAGAATAAGAGGCTTCTATTGACTCTTAAAAGTCAAAATATGTCATAATATTTTGGCTACAATTTTTCAAGAATAGATGAGTCTCATCTATGGCATTCTAGGTATGGGCATCTTCCATTCAAGAGTCTAGGCCTACTTCAAAAACATTCAATGGTTAATAGTCTCTCTGTTTCAAATGAAAAGTATTGTAAATGTTAAATTTTTATTCTATATAAGCATAAAAGAGTTATCTTTACCACACCTTATTCTATAGAAAAAGAGCCTTTAGAGCTAGTCGATATAGATATATGTGGCCTAATGCATACATATTCCATTGGTGTTAGTATTTATTTTCTGACCTTCATTAATGATTATAACAAGAAGGTATGGGTTTATTTTCTTAAAATTAAATCAGGTACTTTCTCAAGATTCAAAGAGTTCAAAGAAGAAGCAGAAAATAGAGTGGAAAGCATTTGAAAGTACTTAGATTCGACTGAGGAGGAGACTACATATCCAATGACTTCAAAGCTTTTTCCAATAACAAGGAATCATCGTGAAAAAGACAACAAGATATACTCCACAATATAATGGAGTAGCAGAAAGTAAAAACCATACTATCATGAATATGGTGAGATGTATGTTGTGGGAATAGAATTTGTCGATGACTATTGGGTTGAAGAAGTTTCGACAACAGTATATGTTTTAGACATATCTCCAACAACTAGTATTTAGGATGTAGTGCCTCAAGAAGTATAGGATGGTAATAATGTGAATCTATCTTATTTTATAATTTTTGGATATGTAGCAATTGCACATCTTCTTGAGCAGCTAAGAAAGAAGCTTAATGATATCAATGAAATATGTATTTTGTAGGCTATAGTGAATAATCAAAGACCTATAGACTTTAGAATTTGGTTATTAAGAAGTTTTTTCTTAGCATAGAGGTTAACTTTTGTTAAGATAAATCTTTGTTTGATCATATTGATGAAGATTTAAATCAACCTATTTATCTACCACATTTACCAAGATTGCAAGTTCAAGAAAAGTCATACCACTTTAAAAATGATACAACTTCTAGGAGTGAATGCAGTAGTGATTCAACATCTTCTAGGAAAATCAGAAAACAAGAAGAAACTGAGAAATATATGAGAAATAGAGAGTTTAATAAACATAATATGTTTGCCATTATTTTATCTCAATCAACCAATTTTGAAGAAGGAGTTAAGGAAAAATATTGGGTTGATGCAATGAACCAAAAAATTGTTGCCATAGAGAAGAACCTGACTTTGGAAATAGTTGATCTCCCAAGAGACAAAACCAAAATTAGTGCAAAATGGGTATATAATACCAAGGTAAATAAAAAATGATAAATTCAAAAACATAAGGCAAGGTTGGTTTCCAAAGGATTCTCACAATAGTTTAGTATCAACTATGGTGAAATATTCTCTCCATTAGCAAGGTTAGACATTGTCAAAATTATTTTATCAACAACAGATCAGCACAAATAGAAAGGCTATCAACTTGATGTAGAATTTCCTTTCTTAAATGGTATATTGCAAGTATAAGTTTATGTGGAGTATCATCCTAGTTTTGAAGTTCCACGAGAGGAGCATAAGGTGTAGATGTTGAATAAAAATTTATATGGCTGGAAATAAGATGCAAGATCTTGGTACGATCGGATCGATACCTATATCATCAAAAGTGGTTTTTATACAAGCCTTCATGAGACAATGTTGTATACAAAAATTTATGAAGGTAAAATTATCAAAGTATTCTTTTACGTTGATTATTTTCTTTACATAGGAATTATGATGTTTAAAGACTTTAAAGAACCAGTGCAAACAGAGTTTGATATGACTAATCTAGGGGTCATGAAATACTTCTTAGGCATTGAAATTCAACAACATGCTAATGTGAATTTTTTTGGTCAACAACAATATGCCACTAAAATCATCCAATAGTTGATAATTACGAATTTCAAACTAGTTGATATACCAGTTTATCAAGGCACCAAGATGAGCATACAAGATGTAGCACCATGAGTTGATTCCACATTGTATAAAATTCTAGTTGGTAGTATGCTATATCTCATTGCAACTAGACCTGATATCATGTTTCCGGCTAGTTTTGTCTTGATGTTTATGCAATCACCGAAAATTTCTCATTGGGAGGTTGCAAAAAGGATCTTAAGATATATTGGAGGGACCCTAGACTATTTTTTTGTCTACACACATTCTGAAGATAAATCACTTTCACATTATACAAACAACAATTATGCAAGTAGTCTGGATGATAAGAAAAACACCTCAAGATATGTTTTTAATCTCGGAACGAATAAGATTTCATGGGCATCCAAGAAACAACTCGTCGTTTCAATATCTTCATCATAGGCAAAGTATGTACAACTACCACATTAACAACTTGTTAGGTAGTGTGGCTCAAAAGACTATTCATAGGTCTTTCAAATGTTGAGAAGGAGCCAAATACGATTTACTATGATAAAATTAATATAATTTATTTATAAAAAAATCATGCTTTCTCACAAAAAAACAAGCACATTGACACGGGTTTTCATTTCAACTCTGAGCTGGTCAATGATGGAGAAATATTACTTGCCTTTTGTGGTTTTAGTGATCAACTTGCAGATATGTTCACAAATCCTTTGGGAAAAAATGTATTTGAATTTCCAAGTGAGTGACTAGGCATTGTAGGTGCCACTACTTGTAACAATTGAGATTAGGAGGGTGTGTTGAGATATTAATCTCATTGTTTGCGAGGTGTTGTGATATTTAATTCCATTGTCTGCTAGGTGTCAAATTTGGTTTTTATTCTCTTCAGTTTATTTTACTCTAGCCAAGTTTAGTTGGAACTTCTCCAGTCATTTATCGTTACTTGTTTCCTTGTCTCTTATGTATCTTTATTTAATTCATTTTGAATGATGAGAAGAGTTTTTATCTCCATTCCAATTTCTCAGTTCATTCTCTCTATGTTTCCATCTCTTCATTTTTTATTGATCAGTATTCACATGTTTTTTTTTGTTTTTACATAAAATGTATAGAAATTTCATAATAATATTAAGTAAATGTCAAAAAATTCACTAATTTAATTAATATTTATAATATCATCCATTGATCTAAAGGTATGCCCAAGATGTAATTATATCTTTTAATATATAATATAATATATTTATTTATATATCATAATTAATTATGCATAAAATTGATTTTCTAATTGTAAAAAAAAAAAAAAATTATGAAAATAATGTTATATATTAATAATTCAACATAAAATAAGTTTAACTATGTTTTTTTTTAGTAATTTTAAGTGTAACTACATCATCATCATGTCTACCTAGTCACTTCATATCAAGGAGTACTTTAAGAGAAGTACGTTAAGGTAGAAGTTCCTTAAAATAGACAATCACTGTTGGATAATATAAATTTAAAAAATGAAAATGATTAAATAATTATCATGGAAATATATTAAATTCTCATGATTGAGATAAATAATAAATAAACTTTTCATTTCTTCGTGTTTCCTCTTAAAAATTAAAAAAATGTAAAATTCAATATTCATTCGTAAATTTTCTTTATGATCGTTTCTACGAAGATGTCGAAATTCCAATGGTTTATATTTGATTTAGCTAACGAGAAATGTTTTCAATCTCCTCTTCCAAATCATAGTAATCGACATGGGGATGCCAATTGACTAGCAATCATCAATCTCATGTATATCAACTACACTGTTTTATTTTGAACTCGCGAGGAAGCAGTTAAAAACCAGGCACTCTACATGCAACAACATCTGCATAATTCTCTCGAAGCTATCACACGGCATCCGTCCTTGGATTGCTTATTCTGGATCCATGCAACAACATCTGCATAATTCTCTCAAAGCTATCACAGGGCATCTTTACTTGGATTGCTTATTCTGGATCTCAGTGAGGTCAAATAATTGAACTCACCTATTCCCTTAATATCCCAAAATATTCCAAGAATGTGCAATAAACTTAACCTCAAGGGATATCATACCGGGTATGCAACCAGAGTTCCTAACACATATTTCCACCCTGCTAAACAAACATTTACATGTGACTCTTTGTTGAGAAGTTTCATAGGAGTGGAAGCTCTAATCTTCAAACAACTTCCAACTCCAAACATTCACACAACCCTATCCTCCTCGACACACGGTCGTAGGGTGTTACAAACAACGTACACCTCAGCCAGGTAGCATGTAGATTCTTATGGCCTCCATCATTCAGTTCACTCTCCCAATTGGCCCTTGAAGCATCCAATTAATGCATGTAACATTTAATTTTCTTCTATGGCCAACAATTCAACCTGTGCATGCAATTAGTAGTTAAGTGAATTTGACAATTAAGAGATGAATTAAACATGTACTTATTGTTTTCCAAATTGACGGTGAATCATTTCTTAAACTAAAGAAGAATTATGCTTCGCTTCGACGGTTCTACTTTAACTGATTGCTTTATAGTCCTCGAATTTTCTTACCATAGAGGTAATTTACTACGGTTGATCTATTGGCTTTGTCGATTTCATAGGCCAATTGATTTCAATTTCACACAATATTTATTACTACGTTCCCATGGGTGAGGGAATAGCAATTATAGCACTGTAATTCCCACCAAATTCAAGCTACTACGATGAACCATCCAAATTCGAAGTACGGTAACACTAACAATTTAGTTGGGAGGGATATGTGAAGACTATCAATATTTCTAAAGCTATGGCTTCATTAATGCATTTGAGTAGTATATAGTAGTTTTTGGATTTATGCAAGTACAAAATCCAAGGGTTAACATATAGTTTCAGTGCATTAATGGGATGTATGAAGACTAGCCATATTTCTAGAGCTATAGGTTCATTAATGCAGTTGGGCAGTATATCCTAGCCCTTGGATTTAGCTAAGTAAAAAATTCATGGGTTAGCATACACTGTTCCGATGCATTAATGGAGCTATAGCTCAAAAAATATTGATTGCCATGTAGGAAAGGATATACATATGGTTAAAAGCCAAATCCTACCCATTTGTCTTGAATTGGATTTTTTGGATATTTTTATGGTGGATTTTTCCGGTCTAAATTCTCTAAAATTCGATAAAAATTTATTGAAATCACAAGCTTGATGGGTAACCCTTGCACAATAGAAGTTCCCTAAGGGTTTTTCAGGGTGCTGAATCCATATATATAGTAAAACAAACTAGTTTAAATAACACAAATCAAGATTTCACCTCAATTTTTTTGGCTAGAAACTCTAAAAAGTCACATTAAAGACAACTCTGAATGATATCTCTAACTTAACTCGTGTTTTTATTCTCGATTTCACAATAAAGTCTTGTAAACATTGAAAGAACATAGTAAGACAAAAAAAACCTTTAATTGATGCATAAATATACAAACCAAGAGTAACGAAAAGAAAACAAGTTCTAATGTTATCAATAGTCTTTAGAATTATAACATTGTTCACTGGAGGAACCAACTGTAGTAGCATTGTTCAAGGAAGAAACCACTATAGAGAGATAGATAGTTTAAGGACGTCACTCGTAATTAGGTTTGTTTTTAAGTTATAGTCTTAAGATGCCGGCTACATTATTGTTGAATAAGTGGTTGGTTCAAATGATAATAAAAACCATCAGAGAAATTATGGGATTGAACTAAATTTAGTTAGCATGTAATAATCAAGACTAACAAGTATGCGAAAAATATTTCATGCAAATATCAATAAAAACCATGCTCTTGTGAGAAAGAGCGAGTCATTCGAGAACGGTTTAATAAAGGAAGAAAATCCCGTGCAAATTAAACACTAAATTATGTGAAAATGTGTTGGCCTTAGTATATGATAATATGGAATGAAATAAGAAGCAATAATTACGGGAGTAAGAAACCCTTAATGGAAAAACAATCTTACAGTATGTTATTTCCCAATGTTATATTTTGAGCATAAATGGTCTCATGTATATAAATATGCCACCATAATAACTTAATTAGTTTACTGAATTCTATAACTAAAGCAAATGTTCATTCTTAACATCCCCCATTTCATGTATGTCAAGTAGGATTGATTCTAAGGTACATTAGCTTAACGAATACTTGTGATCTCAATATGCATTCTTCAACTCTTTTTGAACATGTCTCTTTTTCAACTTCATACTCTTGATTCTCTTTGTTTTCATAGGTATTGGTATTCATCCTGACTTTATATATTATATTTTGACTTTATATATTATTTATCTTTGATCTTCTTTAATTTTCATCATCTTGTACTTACAAAATAATAAACAATTTCATTAGTCCTACAACAATATCAATCAACTTGAATTTTCTTTGATTAACACATAATAATTTCTTTGATTGACACATAATAATTACACCTATGGGTTTTTGCAATAGCTTACACTTAACTGTCATAATCCTCAAGATATCAAGTGGTCTCTGCTTACCACAAAGAACACATCACATTAAGGGACTTATAGGGTTTCTACATTTGAAAAACAACACATTAGATTAGGTTATTTATGTGGTTTCTACCTACCACAAGGAGTAATAGTTTCAACCATGAACCTTCGAGTTTTTACGGAGTGGTTTTCAAGGTACTATGAAATTTTCAACATAATAGATTTTGGAAGCATATATGATTTTATTAGACTTACAACATCATTGATTTAGGTACATACAATTAAAAACTTCCATTCAGTCCATCTAGTCTTTAAACAAGCGTTGGACTAAAAGAGTTTCCTTTCCATAGTCTAAAAAAAATATTTAATTATTACCATCATACTGCTTATAGATGTATTTCTATGGATTCACTGCATTTAAATATACATGATATTATTATTATTTAATTTCTTCTCTTTTCTCTTCCTTATTTCCTTGCATGTTAACAAAATACCTACATCTTCACACAATCCTTTCTTCTTTGTATCTCTTTCATTCATTTACCATGTCACTACATCATCTTCTCTCATCATTCCTTTTGCTCCAACATATTTATTTTGGCCATCAACTTCTTTCATCATGCCATTGTATTTTTTGTTACATAATTATCGTTATCATCATATTCTTTCATCTTATTGATATTTTTATGTCATTATCTTTGCTGGTACATCTCTTTATCATCCTCTTTCATTATGATCTATTTCTTGATGGTGTAGGCTTTATCTCTTTTGTATCTATATATTAATTTTTTCTTCTTCCTTAAAATAATTTATCATTGGTGACCATAAAAATGGAAATCCATCTACTAAGATATATAATGATTGCCAACAATTTTTTTCACCTGTCCTATAGAAATCCTTTTCAACTACATGATTCATCAACTTGTTAAACTCTCTCTTCATTATAACCTGGTCCCAACATTTTGATATTATCTAAGCTTTCCAATATTAATCTATCTCACTTCCGCCCTTAATCATGGATTCAATTTCTCATATTTCACATCAAGCTAGCATACAAGTACCTCACAACCTTAGACATACTCTCATATTTAGTTCCACAAATTTATGTCACATCCTCTCTATGCATAAGAGTACACATGCTAAATCATTACTACGTGTGCAACATGAAAGTAAAAGGCTTACAAAAAAAATAGGGGAACAAAAAATAGCCCAAGCGTAGATTTGTATAGGACAAAACATTTTTTTATGTCCCCTGAAGTTGCATGCACCGTCGACAACAAATACTTATATGATCATAGAAACTATATATTTTTTAAATTGAAGGTTCTACATGTGTTCATATACATCTCAACAATACATAGTTTTTACTTTAACTCTTCATCTAAAATATTTTAACCTAATATTTCATCATTTTTCTACATCAATTAACACTTTGATTTTAACTCCATTTTCTACATGGTGGAAAATTTACCACTTTAACATAAATATATTTGATCCAAATCATAAACCCTTCCTTAATAGCATGGATAGGTTTTTATTCCTTTACCCTTATTTATATATAATTTTTGCAATTCAAGAAAGACTTTAAAATATCTAACTAAATTCAATATTTGACATTTTTTCCTGATAATTTTTTACACATTTTCTTATAGACCAATAATAAATAAATAGAAATGATCATGCACTTTGACCCTTCAAATTTTCTCTATCTCTTGCAAATTCCTCCTTATTGCTTAAATGATCCGTAAATATTTTTTTAATGACCGTCTTATTGTGCATTTTGCCATGCGGATAATGAAACCACTGAACATCTTCTCAATACTTGTCCGTTGGTACAACCGATCTGGAGAGACTTGGAGCTTCTGTTTCACCAAACGGACAAAAACAATGCTAGTATTATTGAAACAATTATCAACTGGAGGAAAGGACAATATCAATGTCAAGTAATTAATAGAGCATGGACACTCTCATTAGGCTTCCTCCTCTGAAACATCTGGAAAGAAAGGAACCATCGTATCATCCAAGATACAGCCCAACCTCTGCAGCACATCTGGCATAGTTCTATTGAAAACATTCGTGAAACAATCCTTGTTGAAAGATGGTCAGATGAGGACTGGAAAATGGTGGGAATAGAATCCCGTATATTACAACAACTCAACCTAAAACCTCAGATGCTTTATAAAGGACTATGGAAATATAAGCCCCCTGAACAAACTATTGAGGAACACTGGTCACCTCCACAACCAGGTTTTATTAAACTTAATTATGATGGAGCATCCAAAGGTAACCCGGGTCAAGCTAGAGCAGGTGGGATTTTCCGCAATTCCCAAGGAACAGTTTTCCGATTCTATGCAGTTGATTTAGGCCATGCCACAAACAATGAAGCAGAGCTTATGGCAGTAAAGCAGGGCATCCTTATAGCTATTAGAGAAAACTATCAGAGAATTATTGTGGAAGGAGATTCAGCCATGGTAACTGGAGTTATTTAGAAGCTGCAACAAGGCACTCCTTGGGAGAAAATAACCCAAAGCTGGAGGACAACAGCTCTTATTGAAGAGGTAAGTCAATTGCTCAAGCAGATTCAGTATGTAATCCCCAGCCACATCAAAAGAAAAGGAAATGCTGCAGCAGATTTCTTGGCTAATTGGGGATATCAGAATATAGAGCGTTCCATTGACGCTCGTCCGAAGCAAGCAATCTGGGATGTTGAGCTACACTCCCTACAACTGATTGTCAACAAAGACCTCCAACCCCCCGATCGGGGTGAACAGCTGGTGAACAGGACAATCCGTGGCAGTTTGACGGCACGCCACCCTTCCGAGAGTTAATAACTATGATGATGCACCGCCAAGCTCTATCAATAGTTAAGGTGTTCACTTGTGTGGGTTTAATGATGCAAAGATCTTGTCATGATAGTCTATCAGCGCTCGGGATGGAAGGTATGTTTAAGGTATGTTTTCGCCCTCCCTCGCCCAAAACGCTCATGCAAAGCTTGCTGCATGCAAGAGCTTGGGAGACAAATAGGAGGCGCGCTCATCCTGTCAATTTCGCAACTGCTGTTTGGTATGTATCAACCTCCATCCTCATTTCCATGGATCATACAATTCATAGTAAAATCTGGCTGGATTACTGTCGGAATGTTTGGATTCCCGTTGGGGTGTTTTGGGTTCTTATTCCTTTAAAAAAACCAGTGCACCCCTTTTTCCGGGACCCTTGTTTATTCTTATGTCTCTGTATCAGTAATTCTATACCCAATTCTAGACATAGTTTACTAGAAGCTCTCTTTCAGAAGCACTGTTATGTTATTATAGGTCTGCTCCTTCTCTGTTTTCGGGCCTTTGTTTGGGTTTCAGCCTCTACATTAGTCGTCATAGCTTACGGGAAGCTTTATGGGCGAAGAAGCTTCAAGCTATTTTGGGTTCGTTTTACCCCTGTCTCTGGGACCCTCGTGTTCATTTATTTCTCTCTAGCAGCCATGCAAATGCCATCACTTGGTGTCTGATGCGCCTTCTCAGTTTTATAGTTCTTCAATTTAACAAGGGTCTGCATAGTCCTGGGTTTTATTTGGTTTTACTCTCCGCGCCCTCTGCATACTCTCATCTTTCCAGACTTATCTTCAGTCGCGCTCAATCCTTTTTTCATGCAACCCATATGCCTGTTCTCTGGCTTACCATCATCCTAAAGTTTGTGGGTCCCATTGTCTGTGCTTTTTTCTTTCTCTTCTGTTCTTGCTCTGTTTCGTTGTTTGAAACGCATGTGCGCAAGGCTTTCTGGCGGAAGATAAATACTTTCGATAATGGATCTAAGGATAGATTCATTCAATTAAACTGTAACACTCAGTCTAGGAATTGCTCTCAGTTGCACTTTAAAACTGAAATTATTGAAAACAGAGGGCCCGACTATACTCTGGTTATTACTCTGGTTACTATTTGTATGTATGTTCTCCTGAATAGGAACCAAGGCACCATGGGGAAACACGGTTTGCGTTCTGAAACAGCAAAGGGGAAGCAACAGGTACAGCAGGAACAGGTGTCAAAGAAACGAGGAAGAAAAACAAACTAGGAGCACTTGGAAAATCTCGTAGTAAACTACATTCTGGGAAATTCCCCTCCAACCCGAATGCAAATTCGTGGCTGGGAAAGAGATATGCAGACAGACCCTGAAGACAACGAAGCTGAAGCTGACATTCTAGATTTCATTCATGACCCTGGTAACACTCGAGGTCGCCTCAGTTTATTCAACCAAACCATTCATACATATTGGTTAGTGAAATGCCTTCTAGCTAAAGCAATCCAAAGTGCACATCCTCCAGAGTATAAAGTGCAGCCAAAGACAGAACATTTCCTTAAATATTTGTTGGAGAATATTGAAAACCACCTGCAGCATATCAAAATTACCCAATATCAAGTAACTGATCGCATTTAGAGAATGGACGATAGGATGGAGCGTATGGAGAAGTTGCTTCAACGCATGCAACAGGTGGACATGCCTGGATCACATGCCAAGGATCCAGCCCCGATTTCCTCTTCTGATGGCTAGTTTTTACAGGATCTTGCTTTTTTGGAAGTATGTGAACTTATTTTATGTTATATGCTTGAACATGGTGAAGTAGTAGGACAGCTAGCTAATGCGTTGTATAGGATAAAGAGACAATTTCAATTTTGGCAAGCGTTTAAAGCACTTAGACGGCCAACAAACCTGGTTTCCTACGGGCAGGTTGAGGCCAAAGTATGAATATTTTAATGTAGCCTGTCCTGCATTTATAAATAGAAAATAGAAAGGTACCACCTAACTTACAAAAAAAAATTACAATATAGAAACAATTTCAAATTAATTTAAAAATTAAATTCATTTTTTCCATATAATTTTAATTATATTTTGTTTCCTCTTCTGACTCTTAGGCATACCAATTGATCTCTCTATTTTTCCTTTTAACTCTATTCAACAACACCGTCATTGTTATCTTGTTTTCCTTCAGTTTATGTAGCATCCTCAACAAATCATTAGTCTTAGAAAAATACCGAATTGTGCAACTACAAGAGCACCAAATCTATACCAAATACATGCAATAAAGGATTACGTTGTGAGATATTTGGTTAAATATGACATAAAATTTTACTCCAATGTCATAGTAGCTAGACATGGAGAAATTTATTTCAGAATCGAGATGACTTTCTTGATATTTGAAAATTGTAGCAACTCTTTCAAAATTGTGACACCTTTATCAATATTTGAATATGGGAGAGCTAAATCAAACCCCATTTGGATTCTCCATCTAGATACTATTGTTGGCACTTAATTTCGTCTCTATTTGGACACACTATCTTGTTACATTTTATGATACCTTGTTCCATTTTGACCCGTTTTGAAACCTCAAAGGCTACATTATCCATGTCAAATGGTTCCAGTTAATAAGTGGAGGTAACGTCACAAATCAAGCCTATTTTAATATGACTTTCATTAATCTAGATATATTTTAAGTGAGTTCATATTATTTGACTCAATTGGGCTATATATTTACCATGATTCTTAATCATGAGGATAGGAACTTGATGGCATTGACAGATTACACAGGTGGATCAAAATTTAAGTTCGTTTTCACCTAACAGTTGTTCGACACTTATTTCTGCACTTAATTGAGTACCATGTTAAAAAATTCTATACCAGTCAACTAAACTATGACTCCTAAGAAACAGTGTTATCTTTCCATACTTCTTTTGACAGGAGAGAACTATTCCCTGCCAAGAATAGTACCATGAAAATATCTCGATGGATATGTTAAACTATATGGGTGTTCTCCAAGATCTGACTTACCTTAATTAAGTCCAGATCATTTTTTTCAATTTTTTTCTTGCTCATTCAGTTATGCTATCTTTAGGCAGTGATCTCCTCAAAGTTAGTGATTAGCAGTGCTACGGGGGCGGCTCGCAAGGGACAAGAGAGAACAGTGATTGTAAAACATTTTCAAACTTTGTTTTTAATTTTTCTTGGTATTACTTCATAGATTTATTGTTGAAATACTATGAATATAATAATATTGGTTTATATTTCATGAGTTAATGTGTTATTTATTTACAAGTTCATTGTTGTAGTTTAAACTTGTCTAAGTTCATGGTGAGGGCCCACCACCGATCTTGGTCAAGTTTGTAATTGATTCTAGTTACAATAGGAATAGATGTATATTAGTATAGAATATTTGTAGCATGGTGGTATATTTTCCTTTTATAAATTTTACATTTTGAGTGTGATCACAATCAATTGAATTTTTCAGTTTTTTAACATTCAAGATTTTTGGTTACTCGATTTATATTTTAAGATAATTTTCATTCCTTACATTTATGGTGTGAAGTTACAACATTATATTTTTAGTATTAAGGTTGAAGCATTTGAAATGAACAACGTTTATATTTGGAGCATTTCGACTTAAATACTTTGAGATTTGAAATGGAGTGTTTGAACTATTTAAATTTAAATTTTTTGATTTGAATAGGGGAATCTAAAAATCAGAAACTTTTAAAGTGGATGGTTATCATTAGCCAATAAATTATACTATGAATTCATTCATTCTTACATTGGTTTTCTTTTAGATAATTTTCAAAGCATAAACAACATGTGTTGTTAGTATTATTGATTTTTGTTTTGTTTGAATGATCTATTGTTTCCGAATTGAATAGAGTTTCTAGCCATATGCATTAGGGTTGGAATCAAAATTTGTTGTCATAGGTTAGGGTTGCATGAAGAGTTTGTTTGATTGAAAACACTCAGTTTGTAATTTTTAGTGAATGGTTTCTTTTTAGTTAAGTCATTATTAGAGTTATTTAATTGGGATATATTTAGATTTGATTCGAATAAGATATACAACTTCGATTGATGTATATATTTGTGATTATATTATATGTAAGCCTCATATCAATATAGTAATTTAGTTTTTATAATATGTTGTTATTCTTAAAGGAATTTAATAGGTTTCTTCACTTTAGCGATATTGATTAAAGTAGTTGAATGACTTTTGAACTAGGAGCTAAGACAAAGACTTGAGTTTGAGAATTTGGTACTTCATTCATTACTAGGCTTATTTTAGGGTTAAATTCAGTGTGCTAGAGATACAATGTTGATTAAATATTTAGATATGTACCTAGAACCACGATATTTGTAGCTCTAAGATTTTGAACATTAGTTAAAATTTTAAGTGAAGTGAAATTAATATAAACATATAAAACCTCTAACATTTTTTTTGTCATTGCCGAGAAGTTGCAAATGGTTTGGGTAACACTTTACTTTATAAGTTTTATAAATTTATATTTGTTACAATGAACTTGCAAGGAAACTAGGGGGCAGAGAGAGTACAGTAAGACATGAGTGAAGATCCACTCATCCACTATGGTGGGGTTTCTCCATGCTCTTATGGTCCCTAATCAATTTCCTTTCTTATTTTCCTTATCCATAGAGGTAGAGGTAGACCTAGAGATAGTAAAGAAATATTTATTCAAAGTGAGAAATTTCCTTCAAATTTGT
This sequence comes from Pinus albicaulis, assembly GCA_034641835.2. Taxonomy (NCBI): domain Eukaryota; kingdom Viridiplantae; phylum Streptophyta; class Pinopsida; order Pinales; family Pinaceae; genus Pinus; species Pinus albicaulis. Next base: position 1,017,772,375 of record CM076572.1, on the reverse strand, counting down.
TTGGTCCTACAAAGAGCCCCTCGATTAACGTTGCTAATCGTTATGCAAGAAACATGGAGAAATGACAAATTTGTGTTGCAGTAGTGGCCTAAAATAAGGAGGCATCATATATAGAAGAGATGGTATAGTTTGAAGGAACATTACAACAAGAAAAACATGTATTGGAAGCAATTTGAGAAACAAAAAAAGTACCATTACTGCAAGAAGTGACAATTTCACAAGTACTGTCTCCAGCGAGAGCACCTAAGAAAGACTTAATACCTGTGTGCATAAAAGCTAATTTAGATAAATATTTTTCTAGCTGGGACACTACACCAAATTCTACCACCTTTAGAGATTTTGGAAGAATGGATGGTAGAGAAGATGAAGAGAATAGAAACAATGAAAAAATTAACGGTAATGTTGGCATAAGAGATGGACCTTGGTTAACACCTGATGAAAATGAACATGCGAAAGAAACATACAATACGTTCAAATTTCCAATGTTAGATGTCACAAGGAACAGTATTATGAAGAACGTACCTTTGGAATCCCTTCCACTTTTCCATGGTATGTCCTCAGAAGATCCTGATTATTTTTTGTTTGAGTTTGATATTCTATGTAGAAGCTATAATTATCATGATGATGTACAAAAACTCAAACTATTTCCCGCTACCTTGAAATATTCATCCCTTAGGTGGTTTATGAGCTTGGGGGAGAACACCATCTATTCATCCGAAGAGATGAAATCTTATTTGTTTCAAAAAAATACCAATATTATTGTAAAAGAAGAGACATCAATGACATTTTTAGGATGTAACAAATGGAATACGAAAGTTTGGAAGAGTATCTTGAGAGATTCCTCTACAATTTTCACAAATCCTTAATAGGTAATTTATATGAGCAAACCATTAGTACTGTCAAGATTAGAATAATCAATACACATCATTGCTACTCGAATTTGAAATGTTTTTCAGAAATGGTTGGAGAATATTCGAGAACTCTCATAATATACTTAGAAATTGAGGGCTCATGGTTGCCGAAATTTGTGGATATTGTGCACAAATAACCCTCTTCTCCTTTGCAAGAAGTGACCTTGGCCTCATATTTGACCTTTTGATAGTGAAACATTCCTTATCTCACATGGTTGGCACCATATTGAGACACAAATTTATTTAGCAAAGTGCTTTCAAGCGATCCATCAATAATTCACTATTCCCTTACGAAGACAGGAAAATTGTAGTCTCCCAGGTAGCTACAAAGTGACTTCACCCATAATTACTAATAAGAGAGCCATAACCAGAATATCTTGTGCAAGGAAAATTTTAAGGATGGAAAATTATCTTGAAGTTTAAAAACATTGGTGAATCTCACTAGTCCCTAATATGTAAACCATAAAAAATTATTGATGTATTTGTAAATTTATTCAAATTTATAATGATTTTATATATACTCTCTATGTAGTGTTGGATATTTTTAAGGTAAAATAATTTGATGTTGTAAAATTTGGGAAAATCATTTTTATAAAAAATGGAAATTAGCAATTGTTTTTTTTGGAAAAATCATGGAAAATTAGCCCTCCCACGAATATTACCCCAAAAATTTTCCATGCTTCTCTACATTCATGCCACTGCCTATCTAACATGGATCCATGATCCATCCCAACCACATTTTTGTTGTGCAAATATATCTCCCACAACAACAACAACAAAAATGGGTGAACCCTGATTTGAGGAAGTATTTGGTCAACATCCTTTACCATTTTCTGCAACATATGGATCTGATGTGGGAAGAAGATGAGAGAGACACGAGATTAAGTGTTTAGATTTGGTTTTTTCCCGATATATGACACTAATTATTCACACGTGGATATAAATTCTCACAGTCTCACATTGCTATCCATATGTAGGTTCAAACACTTTTGACGACATCGAAGAAAAACATGAATCCCATTGTTCTAGGGATTAGATAGAGTGTGAATTGAATTTAGAAATGTCATTGGGATTGATATAACTAGGCCAGAAGATTCACTTCAACTAAAGCCAATGATCTGGAATTAAAAAAATTCAAAAACGATTTCTCCTTTACAAGATACACCACTTCACTATTGAATTTTTAGTAGTGGGGATCAAATCCGAGTCTCGGTTGACTCGACGACCTGCAACTCCAACTAATGTAGAAGTGGTTAGTTTGAGCATATCCTTTCTCACTCAAATTTATCAAAAATAAATATTTATATATTTTCACACAAGAAAAACCACATGAAATAGGTATGCACACATCTAAGCTACAAATAATCTAATTATAGAGCAATAAAACTCAATACTCTCTCAAATCTTCCTAGCCCTCCCTTTAGGGCGTCAAGTGAGAACAAGATCTGATACCATGTTAGAAAAATATAGAGAGAAATTAAACACAAAAAAAAAAAAACCATACTTTGATTTTATTGATCTCAATGGTTATTTATTTATAGTATATAGATCACTGATTACAACACATATAGATAACTATTATAACTCTGAAATAAAAAACAAAAACTTCTAAATTTAAGTTTAGAGACTAATGATAACAATCAACAAATAACATGGCACACGTGCCATAGAATGATTATTTCCGATATTTATATAAATTACTAAGTAAATTATTCATTATTATAAAAATAAAAAATTAAACTAAAAAGTTATAAGCATTATATTTTTTAATAGACGCACAAGATTTATAATTCCAAACACAATTACAAAAAGATGATTCCTCATGAATCTTAATTTCATGTACTTTTAAATCACATATATCAAATAGAGAATTTCAATCTCGAAACCTAATAGAAATTACAAAATATTGACTTCTCATAAATGATATTTTCAAAGGATTGCACTTAATTTCATCTCCTTTTGGTTCGTCAAATACATCATTCGTTTTAACATTTGAAATACCCATATTCCTCATGTAAATGTTTTTATATGACATAAGCATGCGAATTCAATATATTGTAATGATAGGTACCCAAAAGTAGCTTAAGGGTTCGTTTGTCTATATTTTTTTACGATAACGAGATATATTTAAAGGTCAAACTAGTAAGAAACAAATGTAAAAGATAATAATTATATTGATAGATATGAATAGGATAGGTATGTTGATAGAAATGAATAGGTGAGGTGGATTATGTAATCTTTATGATATATTTTGAAATATTTATAGTAATATACACAAGTTAAGGTTAATTATGTTATTTTAATTAATTTATCTCAAATTAATTAATGAAGGAAAATTTCCTATCAACACGTGTCATATTGGTACGTGGTATTAGTAAAGAATGGTATTGCGTCAAGATATTGTAACAAAAACTATTTAAAAGTTAAAAAAATTCATACCAAATTAGTGGTGAATCTCCATGGTTTAAAATAATTTTTAACTTATATGTTACTTATTTATAATTAATAATAATAATAAATTAAAATAAAATTATACTTTATGTAAGTTTTAAATGTGGGAGCATGAGATGTATCTTTTGACATGGTTCCTCGTAATAGGTTTTGGAAAAGGCTTGATAGGATAAGGGTTCCTCCCAAGTTAAGGGTTATTGTTATTAGATTATATGAGAATGTTATTGCAAGATTAATACCATTGAGGGTCCTCTGCCCTACTGTTTTGGCATTTACATTGATAAGCTTAAGGAATTATTAGAAGTTGTTGCGTGTGAAGGACCCAAGCTGATTGGCATTGTCATTACTCTTCTCCTTTACGTTGATGATATCGTTCTTCTTACTAGGAATCCCGACAATCTCAAGAAGCATCTCAAAACCCTCCATAATTTTTGTTCAAAGATGGGTATGATTGTTGATACTGTCAATACTAATGCTATTATTAAATCCCAAAATATCACCTATGGTAATTTCATTTATGATAACAATTACTTAGAGAATTTTTCTTCTTACAAATATTTAGGTTTTGACATCCACCATCAGCTCAACTGAAACTATGTCATTCAGAAAAGGATTATAGGTGGTTGAAAAAGTTACTATAAGATTGAAAATAACTGTAAGACGGTTGATATTTGTGTTTTGAGTTAAAAAAAATTCCTCTTCGAGACTCTCGTCACCCCTCTTATTTTATATAGATGTGAGATGTGGGGTTGCAGTCTATCTAGAGATTCATGGAGACATACTGAAATTATCTAGAAGTAGTTCATAACCTACAACCTCAATATTAAAGTTAATACACCCTACCTTATTCTCTTAAGGAAAACATTTCCCCCATTCTATTCATGACTATGTTTAGGTAGATGATGTATAAGAAAAATTTGTACAACATGGAAGCCAAGAGACTCCAAAAAATTGTTTCTAACTCTATTCAAAACCACCTTTAACTCAAGCGAGGGAGACATAAGGATGCCAAACCCTTGCTCGATCATTGGGAGATAAATAAGGATATCATCTTGGGGAATAAGGATAATATTAAAAACATCATTACTTCCAAATTTAAGGATAAGTTGTGTAGTGATAAGGAGTTAGAGGGGAAAATAAATTTAAGATACTATAAGGAGGTTATCAACCCCAAGCTTTCTAACCATAATTACCTTTTTGTTTTAACTAGTGCTAAGAAGAGAATGAATATTGAAAGGGTTAGAATTAATTCTTATGATCTTCAGAGTGAAATCAAACATTCCTCTATTCTCAAGATACCTTGGGATGAGAGAATATGCATTGTTTTCATGCTCAGAGAGTCAAAGATGAAAACCACTTTATCTTGGACCTTCTGGCCCTTACTCACATTCCTCTCATTTCCAAAACATTTTCCCCACGACCAACCTCCTCGACTTGCTTAATCAACAAAACTACAGTGACCTCAGAACATTTATTTCCCTTATTGTTTATCACAAAAAATTAATTTTTAAATAATCTCAATTAACCACTTATTTCTAAAGGTCTGATAGACCATATCACTATTAGTGCACGTTAATCATTATCATCATCATCATCACGAAAGTATTTTGATGCTTATTGATGCCTATTGGCAACCATATAATTTGTATAAATATGCTAATAATAATACTAATAAACTTATATATATATATATATATATATATATATATATAATTTATTAATATTTTTTTATTTATATAGATTTAAATTTTATATTTTTTTAAACATATTTTATGTGTTGAATGGTAATGGAGCCTTCTCGGAGAAATTACAAAATAAGTAATGAATAGTTAACTTTAATATGACCAAATGTTAAATAAAACTAATATATTTATAATACTAACTTTAATAAAAATTAATTTAAAATTTTATCTAATCACAATTTTAATATATCATAAAAAAATAAAATTTATCTACTTAATATTATTTATAATCAAAATAAATTAATATAAATATACTATGGACATCATCGTTATAATATTAATTTTCAACACTAATAAATGTTAAATTAAGATAATAATATTTATTATTATTTTTTAAACTTAGTCATTTTGTATTAAGTCAAATGAGGAATAGCTAGACAAAAAAATGTCTCAAACTAGTATGTCCAAAAGGAAACCAAACTATGAACATAAGTTGAAAGTCTTGAAGTTGTGAATATTTAATCTAACTAGAGCATATTGTAAATAGAAACTTAAAAAAGTAGGGTGGTTGTGTCATAACTTGCAATATCTTGACATGAGAAAAGAAAAAAAGGCTAATAGGACTACAAGCAAAAACCTAGTTAGTCATAACCAATGGGTGGAGTCTATTAGGATAAGGAGATATCCATTCATATCCTAGATAATGGCTTATCTCTTGGCAATAATGGTTAGCTTGTTGTCAATTTTTTCCTCTAGCTCTCTGAATATCATAGAATTTTCTTTCTAATTCATCCGTACCTCCATATATAGTTTGCAATATTCAGATGATGTTTAACCTTGTACCTAGCATGATTATTGAAGTGAAAAATTGCATGCAATCTTCCATACACAGTAAGAAATTCACCTTCTTTCACATAAGCTAATGTCATATCAAAATGAAGAAATATAACTCCCTCATCTAAGAACCCTCTTTAAAAAGTAATCACATTTTAATTAAATATTAAAATTAGACTTCATTAATGATGAAATATATCATGGTCCAAATTAAGTAGAGACACATAGTGTGGAGATTAATCAAGCTCACTTATCATTAAGAGCAACGAACTCTGCTGGAATATGTAATTCCTACTTGTCTTCAGTTGTGAGTCTCTCTATGTATAGAGTATGTTCCTATTCTATAGGTTAGTTCCTAGTTTAGTGTGTCATTGAGATATTCCCTCAACCAACTTATTGTGCGTCCAAGATAGCTTCCAAGATCCTGATATTGAAGAGTCACGAGTTGATCCTCATGAAGGATGCAAATATGAAGAAAATGTTGAAGACAACTTTGTGGAAGTTCACATGCGTGACACCGAAAATAATGAGAGAAAACATTCTCATATTAAGTCTATCATAACTTTGAGAAGGACAAAGATAAGCGTTCAAGATTTCCATCACTCGGGAAGAAATGAGGTGCAAATACATCACTACCTCATGACGAGGAAGGTGAAGATGAAGCCTGTTGCTGCATGGAGAAGAGAGCTTCCACCTGAAGGAGTCCAAAATGGGCACGAAAGTTAGAAAAATACACGTTATGTTTTGTGAAAGAGCATAATATAATTTTCGAGTGCAGCACAAAGCAAAATTCATAGCAGAGCGTAGCACAAGTGGAATTGGGATCCTTATTCAATCTTGCCAGAGGGCAGTCGTATCACTCCATTCTCGAGTATCCCAATTCGCCTGACCCATAGAATCTTGATCTCGCGGGTATGAGAAAGCAGCGGAAGGTCTCGCTCGTTTTTTGTTGGCATTTCCTCCTTCGCACTCAGCTAGTTGATTAGAGGATTTGATCCTCCTAAAGAGAATGAAAGTTATGATGTAAATGGATTGGATCGAAGTGTGGCAAGCGATGGATTCATGGATCTGTTGTTGGTGACATGAAGATGCCGCTTCTTGGTCGAGCTGTTGTGTGATCGAGAGTGGGTGGATCCTTTTTTTATGATTTCCCTTCTTTTCCTACTTGTTGGTGCGCATGTCACATCGTGGTGCTAGTGGCTGCGAGACAAATATTGGTGATGGCACTGGAATTCTCATTGCTCTTCCTCATGATTTCTTGACTGAGGCTATCAAAGGTACAACTTGGCCTGGTCCGACATGGCGCGTGAGCCTGTGGCTGTGCTGGTGATCAAAGACCTGCAATGGAAGCTGATCGGCAGCGTGCTGGATTGGTGCGTCTACTGGGAGGATTGATATGCCCTTATACAAGATGAACATTTCAATGTATGTTGCTCGTACCGGTTGAGCATCTCCTGTTTCGATAGAACAGTTGAAGGTAGGGGCTGTCGAGAAGCATTTGGTCCAAGCCATTCTAGTTGTCCATTGCCATATTGCCAGAACCAATTGCGGAATGCCAACACAAAATGATCGGCTTGGGTTGGTGTGAATGTAAGCGTTGTGTAATCCATGTTAACTTCAAAACCACCAGTACTAGTATTTGCAAGGAAATTTTTCTCCTGCCCCTGAAGCACGATCATATCCCCGTCATAGACTTTGTTGGATGTCCAATGTTCATGCCACCTAGGTACCAGTTCCCACCATGCAGGTCTTGGCATCGTAAAGTGGAAGAAGTTTTGAGAACTGCAAATGATTGAACATGTTTTGCTAGGGACAAATAAAAAAGGTGCTTATCTTAGGAGTCTTTGAATTTGACCTACTAAATCCCCAAGGCCCACTGGAATCCACCTTGAAAGCCAATGGTTTAGCTCTGTCTAACCTGCCAGTGACCTTGTGATGTGTGAAATCTATATTACAAGGATCCGACACATTTTCCATCAATGTATCATAACCATAGAACATATCTCTTTGGATTGTCACTGCTTAGAAGCACAGATTTTCGTGGATCATTGATAATTTGACTACTCAGTTGTTGTATTGTGAGAGGGTGGATGAGGCCACCGAGAAGGGTAGAGTCCTGAAATGTTGGTTTTTGTTTCGGTTTCAATTCGTTTTAATTTCTCGCTGGAACCAATTGGTGGTGGTTTCACCCACATGGTCGAGTTGAAAAATGCAGCTTTCAGGTTGGAAGATTTGTTGTTTTTTGATTTATATGCAGTGACTAGATCCATCTTTGTTGCAATGGTCACCTGGTGCTAGTTCCGATTATGTTGGTTATTGGTGCTGTGAACATGGCCTTTTGTAGAAAAGAGGTCGATAGTTTTTTGGGTCTTCTGCAGGTGTCAGAAGAGGTGCGGAAGCACGCGGAGTTGTTGGGAACCTTACAACTTCCTTTGTTTGGGATCGACCTAGTTGAAGGTTGAACACACTTCTAGCATGGTCTCATGGTGCAACAGTGAAGTGAGCCGAGGGCAGTATGGTGAGCTGCCTTGACGTGATTATGTTTCTATAGAGGTTGAAGATGAAACAAATTGTCTTCATGAATTATTTTGCTTTCATGTTGAGACCAGTCAACTTAACATGTAAATGCATTTATGTAAATCTGGTTAAAATAATTAAATGTTGTATTGTTGTGACATTTAGTTTGGGCAACTATTGTCACGAGTGCGAGTCTTTGTTGGAATTGCCCATTCCAACAATAGAAAAATTTATTTGCATGAATTATTTACTACTAGATATGATGAAGTCATGACAATGAAAATGACATCAAAAGATAGTGTATGAAGGAACATCATAGATTGGAGGATGATCGAGTTTGTGTGTGCTGAGTGTGATGGAAACATATTTGCATTTTCAATTGCGAGGAGATTAGCTTGATAATGGGTCTTCATTGTTGTAGCCTGTTAGCGAGCATGAGGACGCATGCTTAGAAGCAGTTACCCTGCTGTGATACTATGAAAAGGGGAAGTGGCATTATGATGTGATTCCAGGAGAATTGGATACTGAAATGAGAACTTTTGTGTATAAAATTGTTGAATTTTATGCATGTTGATAGTGAATTTTTGGACGACGCAGGATTGGACCATGGATTTGTGGCTATGATAAGCCTTTGTGGCTGAGTTGAGCCTTGGTGGCTACATTGTATCTCCTCAAGGCTGAGCACCTGAACGGTTGAGGTGAATTACTGCTTGTCGAAATGTGAACTAGCAAGCAGGTGAAAGGGTGTTTCTCGTGCATGTTCATGAAGCAACGTGGAGCGTTCAGTTGTTAGTGATATGATAGGGATCAAATTGAAGACAAAGTGCCGTGGATGATCTTGGATCTGCTCACAACAATAGTGTGGGTAGTGTTCTAGTGAACTGAAATTCAGGACAGTCTGTCTGCAACAGTGAATGGCGTGGCCATGTGTTGAACATTTGCAAGCCAGTTTTTTCTTCATGGATATTGTATACTGTCATGGTTATCACTTGTTCTTATATTGTCCTTTGGTATTATTTTTATTTGGTATGGGTAAATGTGGAAAAGTCTTGGAAATTTGTATAAATATTGAGATTTGTGACCTCAATATGATGTCATTTTGTTAGAATTCACAACTCTAATTGATGACAGGTAAAACATGGAGAACAAGAATAGCTTGCCAAAGTAAAATGAAGATGCCAAAGACTCAAAAGTATGGTATGGTGAGCAGCAAAGGAGGATGGACAATCAAGTTTGTGAGAGTTTGTTTTGTGAGAGTTTGTTTTGTGTGAATTTTTTGGAATAGACTCATGACCATGAGTATGAGTCATAGTTTGTAACTAGAAGCAAATCTACATGTCATTTTTTGTTTTTACGTGTTGTAAGACCCAGAGAGGCATGCATACCCCTTTGATATATGTTCCCTCTGTCAGAGAGTTTAAACACCCTGGAAGAGTGTGTCATGTGAGATGGATACACTTGGGTGGACCGTATTGGTTTTAGACTCCATGAGGTGAAATTTCTTATCTAGGGGGAGTTAATTGAGAGGTTGGATGAACCATGTATGTGAAGGAATTCCTAGTAGACTAGCGGTTGCAGCGGATCGAAGTAATGGAGAAAGCCACAATTAGATTGTTTCTATCATGAAGATAGGATTGAGATTCTAATCTTAGATCTCAAATCCTAATATCGAGGGAGTGGTTGAAACCATAGTGAAGGGAAGCTATCTTGGATGCACAAGATTCTCCATTACTTCCAACAAACTCGTATGTGAGTACATCACTACAATCTACTTTCATTTTTTGTATTTTCTTGCAAAATACACTTGAAAATACATTCTAAAGAGTGGAAATTCAAAATTTCATGTAAAATTGCAATCATTAGATTTCATAAAAACAAAATAAAAACGTTTAACGGTTAGACCATCATTGTGAAAATACATTTGGAAAAATATAAATCCACACATGCAATTTTTCATCACCAAATTCAAAAAGAACGTAAAAACGTCTAATAATTAGTTGCTCGTTTTTGTAATCTGCGCAGGTAGGCGAGTTTTTCATTGAGTTATTAATATACATTTATTCCATTGCCACTTGTCCTTTAAATAATATATGGGGCCACTAATTGTTCTGAATATCAAGCTTGTAAGCGGGCTGAGCATATGACCTCTCAACAAAAATACTCTTTCTGGAAAACAAAGGTTTGTTTCACGACTTTAGAGATTAATTACCTGCCGCATATTAAGAGGAACAAAAGCCAGTAATCTGATTCCAAAAGATCGATCAATGTTTTGAATGTTTCGAGTCCGGGAGAATAATATATTCCAACACTCAGTTTATTGGAACCCTCGTGTATAAGTCAAAAACTGTTTGGCTTTCGTTGCACTTATTTTTTTGGGAATCGATCAAGTAAACTAACCACGAGCGAAATTTTTTGTAATAGAGAATTTTAGTATGAGATATTAAAAAATGTAATGATAATGGTTTGGAAGTTTATTAATGCATGTTGATTTTGGTGTAAAGGAAAACTTGAATGCATGTTGATTTTAGTGTAACAGAAAATTTCGACGTGGTAACAAAAATCTCAACATAGTACGAGAGCCTTGGCTAGAGTTCGATTTCCATTTCTTTTTACTTTACACTTTTCTCATTCAAACATAAACATGTAGCTCCTCTCAACAGTTGTGGTTTAAGAATATAATGGACACTCTAAAACATATAGTTATATGTTTACAATTCATATTTATGTTGATAAGTGTTTTTTTTGGAATTGGCTACTTGAATCATTTTACTAATTAAGAAATTTGATTACATGGTTTTAATTTAAAGATGCCACTATATTCCCGTTTTTCACTATCTCAATGGATACAATTCACACCACTAAATTCCCTGCATATCTAAATCATATGATTAAACCATGTTTAAAATATTTTTTTACAAAGCATGATTATAAATTTGCCATGTCGTTTCCACCTATTAAGATTAACATGAAATGGAAGGATTATAAAAAAAAATGAACACTTGTCATAATAGTGGAAACCTATGATCTATTAACAGTTTTCAATTTCAAAATGTTGATAACATGTGTCCAATTGCAAATAACAAGTGTCCACCATTTTCAATTTCAATAGTTGACAACATGTGTCCAATTCGAAATAACAAGTGTCCACCATTTTCAATTTCAAAATGTTCATAACATGTGTCCAATTCTAAATAGCATGTGTCATTCTCTTCCCTCTTTGGGAAAGGTTTCTTATAACACTAGCATGCATAGAACCGACTGTGAAAAAAGATCACTTAAAACACTAGCATGCATAGAACCGACTGTGAAATTTTGATAGAAATATATGGCTGCAGCTATGGAAATTTCAAGCCTGGAATTACAAAAAACATTTTTGAACTTCACACATTCATCAATAAATGGGTAAGAAGAGTTTCTAATTTTTAAAATTACAATGATATCTTCAATAAATGGTTAAATTGGTATTATTATTTCTTTAAACTGCAAATATCAGATTTGATTGCAATGTTCGATCATGAAGATATGTGATTAATAATAATTTGTAGAGAAGTAACAAAAATAGGGAATTTATTATTCAAATTGATTCATTGTTTCCTTTAGATGTAGAAATTTAACAAATAGCACCAAATAGCACCAAATAACACGAGAATATAATTAACTTGTAAGAAAGAGAAGAAATTAGGTTTTAAATGTCCATTTAATTCAAAATTAATGTTTTTTTAATAATATAAGAATTCAAATATTTTTACATTTTAATTTTAAACTAAATTTATATAAATATTATTTTTGGGTTTTATTAAAATACAAATATATATATATATATATATTTCATCTTCCTTGAATTTAAATAATTTTGAAAAATAATAATCTTTACAACTTCAATGATTTTAAAATGTAGTTATATTAATAATATTTCATCTTTTAAGAGATAAAATAATATTTACTCTGTTAGAAGATAGAGATGACTTTAGGTTAGATATTTATATTTTTCTTTGGAAGGATAAATTGAGAGATTGATAATATGCATAGCTAGGTTTAGGTTGTTTTTAACATTTTAATTGTATATTTAACTACAGTGAATAGTTGAACAATATACTACATAAATATTTTGATCTATTATAGGAACCCACATTGATAACTATAAAACCAAAATGGATACAATTTTTTTTCTCCAATGATCCTTTTCAAATTCAATCAGTTACAACATTGTAGTTTTTTTGGCTGTTTTTTATACCAAAAAATATTGAAGTAAAATTTTCAAAGTGGTTCATAAATCATTCTTATATAGCTATTTAGCTAATTTTATACTAGTGAGGCTATATTCTCCCACTCTGGAATTCAACATTTGTACTTTGCTCAATGTGGTAATGAAAGTATTTGTGTAGTGCTAATTACATATTGAAACAATTCTTTTTAGATATGTTTTAAATAATTGAATTGAGATATGTTTTACATAATTATTTTTATAATTTTAAGTAATTTTTATAAATAATGTTGTATAAGGAATACGTCTTTAAAGTATTGAAGAAACCAAATTTTATTTAAATTTATTGTTGAGTAACTTTGCCTATGAAAAGTTTATGTTTTATGTATAAAATTATCATATCAAAATATTCAACCGTTTAATAATTTGTATTATTCAAATAACTACAATTTACTATAATAATATGTTGCATTTAAAAAATGTAAATTTCACTAGAAATTAAAGGTTTCATCACATTCATTAATCACAATTGGAGTGGTTGTAGATCCACTATTCTGAACATTCTAAGTCATCAATGATGCAAAAATAAAGTGATATTGGAGTTCGTAAGCAATGTTATATAACTAATTGTACTTATATTTAGATTTAAGTTTTTAAATATTTAGGTTAAATTTTGAAATATTAAATTTAATATTTAGATTTAATATTAACTTTATAGTATTATGTTTAATAATAATATTAAGTCTAGTTTTAATAATAATATTATTTTAGACTTATAATAATAGTAGGTTTGTATAAATATGGTTAATAACATTATTAATGATCATTAATAATTATATTTTAACATTAATTTTAATTAATATTATTATTAGCAGATATTATTGGTTACTATTTTTTTTTCAAAAATTAACACTTAAAATAATTATAATATTATTAATATTAGTTATAATATTATTACTAATTATAAATAATTAATATTATATTATATTAATATTATCAATTAATAATACTATTCATTAAGGGCCGTAGTTTTATGTTTAATATTATTAATCTAAAGATGAATTTACTAATGGTTGAAAACTTTACTTATCCTTACTTATATTCTATAGGACAACTTTGTCTATGCAACAACTTTAAGTTTTAGGTTTATTGTGTTATATAATATATTTAATATTATTTTAGGTTTATAAGTTGTTTAATACTTTAATCAATTAAAATATATACTAATGGCCCCATATTATAATTGATTAACACATTTAACTTTTTATTAAACATATACTATTCATTTTTTATTTTTATGTGTCTAGGTTATCTATTTTGATGCAAAATTATTTGAGTTAGTAATTATTGTTGTATAATTGACTCTACTTATAACAAATATTTCTAAGATATGTGATAAAAATTAGGTTTAATATTATATTTTGATTTTTAAATATTAGGTTTATATTTTTAAATATTAGATTTATTATTAAATTTAATATTATTTACGATTAATATTAGGTTTAGTTTTAATAATAATATAACATTATTATTTTAAATTTATAGTACTAATAGGTTTTTATAAGAATGATTAATAACATTATTAGTGATTGTTATCAATAATATTTTAACTTCAAATTTCATTAATATTAACATTTTAATAATTATACAACACTATTATTAATAATATTTTCTTCATAAAAACATTCAGTAGATGAATAGTAATTAATATTATTAAATTTACTTTTAAATTTAGTAATATTAAGTTATTATGGTAATGGTTAATAACATTTTTATCCCATACTAATAATATTATTTTATAATTAATTCTCACTAAATTTTAATATTAACACTTCTATAAAATTAATAACAATTATAACATACTAATTATAAGTTATAAACCTAAAATAGTATTAAATATACTGTATAACACAATAAACCTAAAGTTTAAAATTATTTAATGTTATTAATATTAATAATTAATGTTAAAATTAATGTTTATAAATATTAACAATAATATTAATACTCACACTCACACTAATTAATATTAATAATAATTATTAAATCATATTAAAACTTAATATTAAATTTTATTCATATTAATGTTAATGATATTAATACTCAAATTTATTAATTAATATTAATATTAATATTGAAATATTAATATTAATATTCCATAATTGATATTAGTATAACTTATATACTTTAATAAATAAAAATATATACTAATGACTCAATAATATAATTGATTAGCACATTCAACTTTTATTAAAAATAAATTGTTCTATGTATCTAGGTGATCAATGTTGATACACAATTATGATGATATTTGAGTTAGTAATTAATGTTGTATAATTGATTCTACTTATATTTAATATTTGTGAGATATGTGATAATCATTTATAATTATATTTATTATTAAATTTAGGTTTTTAAATATTAGTTTTGTATTTTTAATATTATATTTAATGTTAAATTTAATATTAGGTTTTGGTTTTATAATACTAGATTTAGTTTTAATAATAATGTAATATTATTATTTTCGATTTATAATAATAGGTTTGCATTAATAAAAAATATTAGTAATATTTTCTTTAAAAAAATCATAAACTTAACCATAATTAATATTATTATATTTAGATTTAAATTTAATAATATTAGGTTATTATAGTAATCGTTAATAATATTATTATTGATTATTGTTAATACTATTTTCGATATTAATTTTCATTAAATTAATATTAACACTTATATAATATTAATAACAATTATAAAATACTAATACTAAAATCAATTATAGAATATTAATATTAATATTTTAATATTCATTCTTAATTAATATTAGTATTAATATTAATTTTAATATTGATATTAATATTTTTAATATTAACATTTATATTAATTAATAATTTTAGTATTAATATCATTAACATTAATAATATTAAATATGGATAAAATTTTAATATTAAGTTTTAATATTACTTAATATTAATATTTATTAATATGAGTGTGAATATTAATATTATTTTTAATATTTATAAACATTAATTATTAATATTAATAATGTTAAATTATATTATTATGGTCACGATCCAATGTCACATTATGGAAACTACATTTATCCATGGTCCAACTTCACATTGTGACAAAGATTGTTTCAATATGAAAATCAACCTTCGTCCAACGTCGCATTATGACAAATACTGTCTCAATTTGAAAGTCAACCATGGTAAACCATGGTCCACCGACACATTGTGACAAATATTTTATCAATATGAAAATCATCTATTCTTAATGATGGTAAATCATGTTTATTTTAGGGTTTATAATATCTATTCAAACGTCACATTATGACAAATATTTTCTCAATATGAAATTCAATCATGGTCAATGATGGTCAATTATGGTCAACCATGGTCAATATGAAAATCAATCATGGTCAACCACGGTCCTCCATCACATTGCGACAAAGATTGTCTTAATATGAAAATAAACCATGGTCAACCATCATCGACGATGGTCAACCATTATTGACCATTGTCAAAGATAATCAATCACAATCAACCATGGGCCAATGTCGCATTGTGACGAAGATTTTCTTAATATGAAAATGAACCATGGTTAATCACGGTCAACCATTGCTAAGTATGGTAAATAATCATGGTCACGTTTTTACGAAGATTGTCTCTTGGTCCAATGTCACATTATGTCAAATATGGTCATCCATGCTCAATCATGGTCCAACATCACATTGTAACAAATATTATGTCAATATGAAAATCAATAATGGTCAACCATGGTCCAACGTTGCATTGTAACAAATATTGTCTCAATATGAAAATCAATCATGGTTAACCATGGTCCAATGTTGCATTGTGAAAAGTATCGTGTTAATATAAAAGGCAACAAAAGTCAACGATGGTTAACCATGTTTATTTCATGGTTGTCTATATATCTTCAATTTATAATATTAAACCCTTAGGTTTAATATTATTACCTTGGGTTTTTAGTATTAATCCCTTGCGTTTATTAGTATTACCTTGGGTTTTTAGTATTAGTCCAATGTCACATTGTCAACCATGCTCCAACATCACATCATAGAAAATATTTTCTCAATATGTAAATCAATCATGGTCAACCATCTTCGATCATAGTCAACCATGGTCAAATGTCGCATTCTGACAAAGGTTGTCTCCAAATGAAAATCAATCATGGTCAATCATGGTAAATATAAAAATAACCATGGTTAATCATGGTCAACCATGGTCTAACATCCCATTGTGACAAATATTGTATCAATATCAAAATCACCCATCGTCAACCATCATGAACTATTATCAACCATGTTTGAATGTTGCATTGTGACAAAGCTTGTCTCAATATGAAAATAAACCATGGTCAATCATGGTTAATAACTATCAAGAGCCAAGGTCACATTGTGAGAAATATTATCTCATGGTCCAACTTCACATTTTCACAACCATGGTCATCTATGGCAATTCATGGCCAACCATGGTCTAACGTCGCATTTTGACAAATATTATCGATATGAAAATCAACCATGGTTAGCCACTGTCAACAATGGTCAACCATGGTGCAACATCACATTGTCACAAAGATTCTCTTAATATGAAAATAAATCATGGTTAATAATGGTCCAACGTCATAATGTGACAAATAGTGTCTCAATATGAAAATCAACCATGGTCAACCATGTTTTTTTTATGGTTTCAAATATTTATTTTAGGGTTTATATACAATGTCTTTACAATATTAATCCTTTGAGTTTTCTTAGGTTTCAGTATTAATTCTTTTTTTATATAAGTACCTTAGGTTTATAATATCAATCCTTTGGATTTATTAATCAAAGGGTTCATATTCCTAGGGTGTAATATTATAGATATGGTTTATAATATTAATACTAGGGTTTAATATAGATCCCTTCCATTTATAATCAATTTGGCTTATAATATAAATTCCTTAGGTTTAAAATACTAGTCATAGGGTTTATATTTCTAGGGTTTAATATTAAGAATAGTGTTTACACTATTCATCTCTTGTGTTGATTAATTTTATGGTTTATATTCCTAGGGTTTAATATTCATCCTAGGATTTTATGTTATTCCCTTGGGTTTATTATCACTTGGGTGTTTAATATTGATTCATTTCGTTAATTAATCCCTTGAGTTATTATATTAATCCTAAGGATCATAATATGAATATTACTGTATATTGTTTATTTTACGGTTTATAATATTTATATTAGGGTCTATATCCTTTCAGTTTATAGTATTAATCCATTGGGTTTAATAGTCTTCTCTGAGGTTTATAACACCTTGCATTTTTAGCATTAATCCCTTGTTTTTATTAATTCCTTAGTATTATAATACCAATCCCTTAGGTTTATTAATATAAGCATTAATATTCCTAGGATATAATATTATTGATAGGGTTTATAATATTAATCCTAGTGTTTAATATTGATCCCTCGAGTTTATAATACACTAGGTTTATAATATAAATTCCTTGGGTTTATAATATTAATGAGATAGTCTATATTCCTAGGGTTTAATATTAATTCTAGTGTTTACAATATTAATCTCTTAGGTTTACTAATTTTAGGGTTTATATTCGTAGGGTTTAATATTCATTTCAGGGTTTAATGTTTTTCCCTTGGATTTACAATCCTTTGTTTTTTTAATATTAATCCCTAAGGTTTATAATATTAATCGTAAGGCTCATGATATGAATCATATGGTATAATTTTTAGTTTAGGGTTTATAATATTTAATGTTAGGTTCTATATCCCTTGGGTTTAATATTATTCCCCTAGGTTATAATCCCTTTCATTTTTAGTATTAATCCCTTATATTTATTAGTCCCTTGGTCTTATAATATCAATTGTTTAATATTGTAACATTGGAATGGTACAAAAATGTATCAAACATCACAATGTGACAAACATTATGAAGATGAAATCCTAATGATCTGATTAATCTGAAAGACATTTCATCTACATTATGCATCAAAAACATCTTAGATCTAACAAAACATTATGAAAATAAGTCTAACAATCGTTCTCGTAATGTTACATTACATTGTAATTTATTCAATGTTGCATTGTTACATTACAAAAAACGAGTTTAATAGAAGGTTTATAATATTAGGGTCTCTTAATATTTATTTAATAATATTAATTTTTAATATTGGATTTCTCATTTGTAGTATTAGGGTTTATAATATTAATGGTTTAATATCAATCCCTTGGGTTTATCAATCCCTTGTATTTTTAATATTAATCCCTCGGCCTTATCAATCCCTTAGATTTATAATATTAATCTCTTGGGTTTAAAATTATTCCCATTTGTTTATAGTCCATTGATTTTATAATATTAATCCCTTAGGTTTATTAATTCCTTAGATTTATAGTATTAATTTCTTGTGTTTATAATATTTATCCTAAGGTTTATAATATTTCTATTAGTGTTTATATTCGTGTGCTTTAATATTAATCCTAGTGTCTAATGTTATTCCCTTGGGTTTATAATCACTCAGGTTTTTAATATTAATCCAATGGGTTTAGTAATATCTTGAGTTTATAATATTTTTCTAAGGGTTTATAATATTAATCATAGGGCTTATATTCTAAGGGTTTAATATTAAGCTTATGGTTTATAATATTAATATTATGGTTTAACATTAATCCATTTAGTTTATAATCGCTTGGGTTCATAATATTAATCCTTTAAGGTTATTAATCTTAGGGCTTATGTTCTTAGGAATTAATATTATCGTGACATTTAATGTTATTCCCTTGGGTTTAAAATCCCATGTGTTTTTTATATAAGTCCCTTAAGTTTATTAATCATATAAGTTTATAATGTTTATCCTAAGGTTTATAATACTAATATTAGGGTTTAATGTCTATTTTAGGGTTTATAATATTTACCTTACGGTTTTTATCCCTTGAGTTTATAAAAATTAATTCTTTGTGTTCAATATTATTTTCATGCATTTATAATCCCTTGTGTTTATTAGTCTCTTGATTTTATGATATTAATCTCTTGAGTTTATTAATCTTAGGCCTCATATTCCTACTATATATTATTAATCCTAGGGTTTAATTTAAATTTCTTGGCTTTATAATCCACTGGGTTTAACATAAAAATTCCTTCAGTTTATTAATCTATTGGTTGAGAATATTAATATCTTGGTATAATATTAATATTAATTTCTTGGATTTATAATTTAATATTAATATTAATCCCTTGGAATTTTTTTAAGTTTAATATTAATATCTTTGATTTATAATTTGTAATATTAGGGCTTATAATATGAATCCTTGAGGTTTATAAGACTAATATGTTAAGTTTATCGATTCCTTGGGTTTAAAATATTAATTTGTTGGGTTTATTAATCCCTTCGGTTTATAATACTAATAATTAGTTCTGTTCATTAATTCCTGGGGTTTTTTAATATCTTCGGTTTAGAATATTAATAATTACTTCTGTTCATTAAACCCTTGGATTTTAATCCCTAGGTTTTATAATATTAATCGCTTAGGTTTATTGATCGCTTGTGTTAATAATCCTCAAAGTTGATAATATTAATCCTTAGGTTTTAATATTAATAATTCTTTTTGTTTATTAATCACTTGGGGTTCTAATGTTAATCACTTTGGCTTACTAATCCCTTGGGATTTTAATATTAATTCCATGAGTTTTTAATATGTTTGGTTTTTAATATGAAGAATCCCTTAGGTTTATTAATCCATTGGGTTTATAATATTCATCCATTGGGTTTATTGTATCAATCCACTTGGTTTACAATATTAATCCCTTTGGTTTATTTCCCCTCGGGTTTATAATATTAATCGTTTGGGTTTATAAAATTGAGGTTTTTTATATTGGGTTTATAATGTCGCATTTGGTATAAGGGCTTGAAGTGTTCAATTATTAATATTGAGGTTCATAACATCAGGTTTATAATTTTATGGTTTGTAATATTAATATTAATCCCATAGGCTTATTAATATTAAGGGTTTATAATATTTTCCCTTCGTTTCATAATATTTATAATCGATTGGATTTATAATATTAACCTGTTGGCTCTACTATTCCCAAGGGTTTAAAAAATTAATAATTTCAGTTTATATCATTAATACCTTCAGTTTATCATTAGAGTTTATACTACTAATCTTATGGTTGTTAAAATTAATATTTGGGCTTATAATAATGGGTTTTATGATGTTAGGTTTTATAATATTAGGTGTACTATTAAGGTATAATAGCATGATGTATCACATTGTTCTTATTAATAACATAACATTTTAATCCTAAGGTTTAGTGTTTTTTCATTTAGTTTATTTTCCCTTGGTTTTATAATAGTAATCCTTTGGATTTATAATATTAAATAATCCTCTCTATTTCCCCTTGGGTTTATAATATTAATCCCTCATATTTACGATATTGCAGTTTTTTTTTTGGTTTATAATATTGGATGTAGTATGAGGACGTGAAATGTTTTTTTTTTAATATTTCGGTATATAATATTGGGTTTAAGATTGATTTTTTTTAATATTAGGGTTTATAATAGTAATCCCATGGTTCAAAATATTTACTTTAAGGTTTATAATATTAACCTTAGGGTTTATAATTTTGGATTTTATAATATGAGGACTTATAATAATTGATTTAATATTGTTATCATGAAATCGTTCATAAATTTATTATTATGTATAAAAGATATTAATAGTTATATTAATATGTTAATAAATGTATATTAATCATTAAGATAACAATGATGGATAAAAAAGTATTATTATTATATTATGTTAATTTTTTATTGTTAGATATATATATATATATATGTGTGTGTGTGTGTGTGACTTATATTATTTATGTAGTGATTAATAAGTACAAGTAGCGAATATTTAATAGGCACATTAACACTATACCTATAATAATTGTTAATATGTTTGATAAATTCCTATTAGCGTATATCAATCACATTTACTAATGTGGTTGAATATGTGCTTCATATATTCCTATTGGCGTATATCAACCACATTGGTAAATATGGTTGTGCTAGTATTAAAACTATGAGCTTGAATATATCAGCTAGGTTGATTACACATTGTTTTGTGCTTTATGTGGCATTTAGCTAGCATGATAAAAAGTTACTATTTTCTTTCATTCTGTTTTCAATTAATTTTTTGACATAATTGAAATTTAATTTATTTGTTAATGTAGTAATTATATTAAGTAATTGTGAAAAAAATTAAATATGTATTTATATGATGATGTTTATTTTTATATAAAAATTGTATTGTAATTTCATAATAATATTAAGTAAATATGGAAAAATATAGATTAATTTAAAAATGCAAGGTAATTAATATTTAAAATCTCATCCATGTTGGAGTTAATGCTTACATTCCATATTTGAGAAGTTGGTTTGATGGTTGAGAAATTCTCTCAACCTCTCTCTGTCTAATTTAGGAATAAGTTGGATCTCAGAAACTCTATTTAATAGAGTAATCTGAATGTAAATCCGTGTGTGAGTGTGTTTTCACATACACCATTTGTGCATAATATAATTATGTTTATGTAATTGTCTAATATTTTTAGCTATTTTCATCATGGTATCAGAGCGAGTAAGATGAGTGGCCTGTGTGCTATGTGTAGGATTTGTTTTCTGCTTGTTTGTTGATGTTGGAAAGGCCTTGACGGATGCCTTGTAAATGCTTTAAAATATAATGCGTTAAAGGACCCCGCGGCACCGTCTGTGGTATTCTGCATATCTGCTGATCGAAATTTTTAAAATTGCAGCGTTCTTACTCCCATTTCCTAACTACGGTGAGCAAAATTTGAAAAACGTCTGTTGTTCACGTGAACGTATCGAGATTTCTGTTGCTAGAGATCGCCCATCGCGTTGCCAGTGTTGAGCCTGCGAGATCGCCCATTGCAGTGAGCGGATTTACGTTGGAGAGTGGGTACAATCTTCCATTGTCGGTGATTCTGAGCCATGCTGTCGTGAGCTACTGTGGAGAAGACTTAAATTCAGTGTGAATTTAGCGTGATATTTGGTTTCATTATTCAGCGTAAAAAGGAATAAATGTGAATTGCTTCATATGTGCATTGTTCTTGCAAATATTTTCAAACTCTTCTCATGCAAAAAAAAGAACTTAGAACCTTCGAAGTGGAAGAGCGGTCTGCTCATGCTGTGGATGTGAACATAGCGACGGTGATAGCTAGTCAACCTTACATATGAAATGCACGAGGACTGAAAAAAGAATGAATCTGAAAAGATTGTACACTTTGATTGCCACTTCGGGATATCGTTTGGAGATGTCAGCATTCGAGTAATAGGAAGAGATTTTTTTATTGTTGTGCAGGGAGTATTAATAATGATTATAGTCCTCATATTTGTTTGGCGGACAATTTTACTTTGAATATATAAGTGTTGAGGCAGAGAGTAGTATTTTTTTTATTTTCTCAGGCCCATTGGATCCGGCATCGTGGCTAGAGAGGATCGTCTTTCAATTCCAAGGAAGCTTTAGCTATTGGTCTGTTTTAATAGTATTATATTTGCTTGTAGATTATGTGAGATAAATAATCAGTTAAAGGTCATTTTGTAACATTGATTCTAGATACATTCTGTATCTAGACGGATTTTCTAGATAACTGACGAGTACAACGGTTGGCACCCATGTATCTCGGTAGATGGGAGTTCGTCCATAGAATGACTAGGAGTTAAGCGATTGCAAAATGTAATCAATTGTGTTTGAAGAGATCAAGTGCCGGTAAGGCTCAATATGGATGGTTGTCCAGATAGTGTGGCAGTTGTGGATCTAGGGAAGGATCCCTCATTAGTGGTAGACATGTAAGTGGTTTCCTAATAAGGTTATGCGACAGATTGGGATGCTGTCTAGTAATTGACTTCGGGAGGTCCTTGATTCGGGAGTTGAGGAAGCGAACTCGGGAATCCAACTTGCCAACTACACCTTTCCGAGGGTTATGAAGCAACTTGATGGAGCATCTACTGATAAGCTTGATTATTTTGTTATTTTTATGTAATGTAATCATTAAGGGGGGATGTTGGAGTTAATGCTTACATTCCATATTTGAGAAGTTGGTTTGATGGTTGAGAAATTCTCTCAACCTCTCTCTGTCTAATTTAGGAATAAGTTGGATCTCAGAAACTCTATTTAATAGAGTAATCTGAATGTAAATCTGTGTGTGAGTGTGTTTGCACATACACCATTTGTGCATAATATAATTATGTTTCTGTAATTGTCTGATATTTTTAGCTATTTTCATCAATCCATTGATGTAAAGACATGCCCAAAATATACTAAAATATTACATGTAGATTAGACAAATTAATTTACCAACTTTTACTAATAAATGTTCGATGTAATTATATCTTTATATAATATAATTTATTTATTTATATACCATAAACTATGAATAATATTTTTTTTTTAATTATGAAAAGTAATAATTTAAATTAGGAAGATAATGTTATATATTAATCAATCAACTTGTAATTTAATCTAAATATATACTTCTTAATTTTATTAAATTATAAGGTTAAAAAATGAAAATGATTGAAGAGTTGACATGGAAGCATATGCTTAATAATTCGAACATAAATTCTCATTATAAATATTAGTATAGAAAAACTGAGATAAAGAATAATATGGTTAATAATCTGATCCTAAATTCTCATTATATATATTATCATATTTAGAAAAAGTGAGCTAAAGAATAACTAAATTTTTGCTTTCATCGTGTTTCCTTTTAAGTTTTACGATGTAAAATTCAATATCCATTAGTAAATTTGATTTATGATCGTTTCGATGAAGATATCGACCTTCCAACGTTTTATCAAAGCCTTTTGTGAAAAAATCTCATTTACAAGTCCAAATTGTTATTTGATTTAGCTAAACAACAATGGTTTCAATCTCTTTTTCCACATCAGAGTAATCGACATGAACATCTATGCAATCAATAATCTCAAGTAGATTATCACGAGGAAGAATTTTACAACCAAGCAATCTAAATGCAGAAACAGCTGCATAATTATCAAGGGGTATTCTTTTGTATATTGGTGATTCATGGAATAGGTGAGATCAAATAATTAACTTCACCCATGTCCATTGGATCTCATAATATTCAGCAACAGTATTAAGGTAGGGGCTATTATGCAAAGTTTGCAACGAGATTTCCGAACATACATTTCGACCCTGATAAATAGACCTTTCGATGTGATTCTTTTTTGGGTGGTTTCATAGGTGTGGAACCTCTAATCTGCAGACAATTTCCAACTGAAAACATTGACACAGCGCTATCCTCTTCAACCAACTGTCGAGAGCTATACAGCTCACCCACGTAGCACGTAGATCCTTATGGGCTCCATCATTCAGTTCATGCTGCAAATCGGCCCTCGAAGCATCCATTTAGCATGTGTACCATTTAATTTTATCTTATGGCCAACAATTCAAACTGTGCATGTGATGCCCAGGCTACCTTGATGGTCCCTAATCTTTAATCTTAAATACATATAATGTTGCATCTTCCTATTCATGCTCAAATAAATTTAAATCAGGCAACACTATGCGGGAGCTTTTCTCTCTTCATGGTAACCCCACACAATAAACCCGATATTTGGACTTTATAAAAGCCCAACATACAACCCATCTATAAGCTTCCCTTTGCTTTATGAAATTCGGAGTGCATTTATTTTGTTTGGATAACCCTAGCTCACATAAAATGCGAATTCATCTAAGTGTGTATTCACGACTCTAAATTAAGTGCCACCACATATGGATACATCAACTTAGTCTTCTACTCGCACACATGGGTTTTTAAACCAAAACTCGAGCTCTTAAAAGACTCCACTATCAACCCAACTTTATATCCTTTTATGCATAGGTTTGTGATATGCGTGATATATAGGCGAGTCTTATTTCCTCTTCCATAGGCCCATAAATGTGCCCAGAAAGGAAATGCCCACCACAAGATGATCTACAACTTTAATCTGACGGCGGGCATTTCCTTCTTGGGCGCATTTATGGGCCTATGGCAAAGGAAATAAGGCTCGCTTGATATATATGTCAACATATATATATGTTCCCCAACCAAATGTGAATACCCATCATGCGATGTTTCCATAATCAAAAACACATCTTCGGACTTACCTTAGGGGACCCGAATCACCATTCGAACATTATTACAAAGCCCATTGTGTAATACATTAAACCTCACCATATCAACCTATTACATATCTGGCTCCACATTACAGTTAAAGGCTTGATTTCTTGATTAAATACTAATGAAGTTAATCAACAATAGCATATGAACCTCCACGCTTTATTTAAAATATATTCTCGGTCTCATGGTATAATATGACATACCTTGGTTTATCATTTGTGCTTTTTCATAACACGAACACCCTCCGATCCTTGGATCGGATTATCCAACAGATATCACGTTCCTAACTGCACGCTTCTTAACCTTGAAAAGTCATTCGACGAAATTAGCCTGAGCGCTTAACCTCCGTTCACATCCGACGGTTGAGATGCCGTCGCGTCCACTTCAGAGATCCAATGACCAAAACGGAATATCGCGCAACTTAGATGCATAAGCGTTAATTCTCAGAAATTACGCAATGTGTGCGGTTTTTATAAACCACTTTTGGACAAGTGTCATTCGACAAGTGATATTGCATTATTTCTATGAAAACAACTTACCGCTCAAGCAACTATGCGATACAACCGGTTTGTAATTCCAAACCCATCGTTACTGTTCAACCTTCTATTCAAGGTTCCAATCTAATTTGTGGTTCCACCTTCCCTTAACGCTCGAGGTTCTGCCCATCCTTCAACGACATATTATAAAGAAATTCCGCCTCTGCTTTCATCATTCTTCACTCGCGCAGTTCTATTCTAACTCTAATCAATAAGCTTATGGGTATTCAAATCAACCCTCGGCCTTAGCATTTAACCCGAAGTATGGACTTCGAATCTCACTACATATGATAATATATATGCTAAGACCTTACAACCTGAGTGTCAAAGACTGATATCTGACATTAAAGCAATAGACTTTGATTCCAATATTCAAAGCATTATGCTCAGCTAAATTCCACAAAAACGTTGTTCCTTTGCTTTAATTCAGCTTTTAGTACAACGCTTCACACAGTTCAAAGACCGACCATTCAACATTTAAACACCACAATCCCATAACCATATGGCTCAGGAATAAGACACGAATTCATAATCAAATACTCTGTATAAACACATACAACAATTACATCACAGAATACACAGGTAGGCTCTTGACCCAATTTACAGAGTCCTTCTTGCACATGGAGGTTCAAGGCATTTTCACTCAGGAATTAATCAACAAATGCACAGGTAGTACTGAAAAAATTTCTTCCATAACATAATCTTGAAATTACTTACAAAAACTTCTTGTTCAGGCCAGGTCTTCAATTCGATGGCCTTCTACCTCAGTACTTTGCCTCTTCGGCTACCTAGTTCTATGCAGCTCTATGCAGGTTTGCAGGACTCTGCCACATAGGTTTATTTTTATACAAATTGGGAATCAATTGATTCAACTTCCTACAATGATTTGACAAACTCCTCAAATCCTAATTTTAGCCTAACTCCTAGATCACTGAACTGACTCTTCACACTCCAACTAACCAACTTCTCTTGTCGTCTAATCATTCAAGGGCAGTTACAATTCCTTCTACATTTTATTAAAATCACTCAAATATGAAAAATTACATAGGAAATTGAAACCACAAACCCCCCTAAGTCTATTTATATACAAATTCTTGTCTTGGGCCTAATGCCCCTGCATCATACTCCCCAAGTTAAAATGATTCATGATCTCATGATCATGTGCTTTATCCTTGTTTTCCTGGATTCCACACTTTGTTCTGCAACTGGTCATCTGTTGCAGTGTTCTTCTTTGGTATTCCTCCAGGCTTCCATATCTTATTCTGTCTTGCTCCACTAGCTGCACTTTTTCATTCCCTTTCGGTTTTTATTTTGCTGTTGCTGCTCCTTTTTTTTCTTGCTTCTATCCTTCTTTGAGACACTTTCACCATCAGCTCTCTTATAAATTCAATTTCTCTATCTAATCTGTCTTCTAACTGTTGGATACTGCTTCCTCTTGATTGTTGAACTTCTACTTCTGTTTCTGCTTGCTGAGTTCTTATTTGCTGAATTCTTACTGCTGATTTTTCTTGCTGAGTTCCTACACTTATTGTAGCTTTAGCCCCAGCTCTAACTTCCACCCAATCATCCATACCATTTTTTTCTCTGCAACAGTAAAACTCTTTCTGATTGTCATCCATGAAAATTTCTCCACTCTCTGGTTTTAGCAATTCTCTGGACTGGTATTTAAATTTCCAGTCACTGTCATCACCACTTTTCTTCTCCTGGACCAAACACTCCTTAGTCCTTCCATCAGTACCTGCAATCATAAAACAATAATCAAAGTTATAGAACCTTTGTGTCGCCCCCTCCTCTTCTGGCAACACTTTAATTTTTTGCTCCAACATTTCTTCCAGCAACACCTCAATCTGTTGCTTTTCCATTGCCCTCTCTTATCTAGATGTTTTTTGCAAACATTTCAGCCATCTCTCTTGTATAACCATATCATCAATATGCTGCAAACTGATTTCAGCATGTTCTTCTTCTTCTTCCTTGACAATCTTTATAAATTGTCTTCCATCTTCTTGATTGATTCTACTAATCACATCAAGTTCTTCAGGCACTGGATTTTCATCTTCTATCGGAGTAAAACTCTGATTTTCTATAGTTGTAGCAGCCCCAAAAGTCTGCCTTCCAGTCTTCTCTTGGCTATTCAGACAAGGCAACTCTTCCTTATCATCTGCAGGAATAACAAGTTCTTTTAGAGAAGGCATGATAGCCTCACCTTCCTTCAGAAACTCATCTTCCTTCAAGACAACTCTAAGTGATGGATTGTCTTCTACAGTCCCTATTGTAACGTTCCCCAACTCCCACACATGCAAAAAAATATTTCTAAGACTAAGTTCTCCTCTCATTTTACAATTTCCCTGAGAATTACTGAGCCTTGTTTTCTATTTAATGAATACATAGGGATTCAAAACTACACCTTTCCACATCTAGTTTCATATATTTTTATTAAAAATAATTGTATGTTTAATCTATCCCCCATTGTATATAGATTTCACAAGTGTAAAACATATAAAAGTTTAGGTATAACCTCTTTGTTGCATTAATCATTTGATTCCTATCCTTAAATCTTTACTTCTATCCCATATATATATATATATATATATATATATATATATATATATATATATATATCATAATTATATATATAATCCCCCAACATATAAACAATATATACTCCATCATATTTAAACTCCACAAGACATAATACATCACCCATGTATCTACCTATAAGTTCACACATATATCGAATTCATCATATGTATATAAGACGATGAGTGTTCATTCGATTTGGGGATTTCGTTGAATGAAATTTAACCATATAAGTTTCAACCCTAGGATTCATATTCGTATCCATATGGCACTTATCCCACGCATTATATATTAATTTTATATAGGCTTTGGCATTCCTTGTTACAGTGTCAGTGCATACGACTTAATCGTTCCCATGCTTGTTTGATATGGCTTACGTCTCATTACTTTATAGAGTACAGGTTTGATGGTTTTGTATCCCATTTCTTTTATCACTCCTGCTCATCGTACATTTAAAATTGATTTGTGGATTTGTTCGGATCCGCTAACTCTGAGTGAAAATATATTTTATAGTGTTATTTGGTTACTATTCGGAATGCACATTAATTGTTCTTATGGTACTTGTACGCTCGACTTTTATTGAACTCAATCGTCCAGATCGTTGTCGATCCCGGTGAAAGTCTACTGATTTGTGCCACTTGTATGGCTCGATTTGACTAGGGTTATTGTTTACGATTTTTATAAAAGTTGGACATTTAACCCTTGTTCGATTCTCCTGTTCGCACCTCCATTCATTCAATCATCCTTTGTTGTTATCACTTTGGTATCTCTGCTCAATTTCTGAGAGGTAATGGTGCAATACGCCGACCTTCGTCGCGCTCTTTCGGCCACACGCAAAGTTAACTTATGTTCTCCCACGTTTTTGGTTTTAATATTGGAGAAATGCAATATGTGTTTAGTTGTTATGATTTTATTTTCATACTATCAGTTCAGGCCTTTACCAAGATTTATCAGTTCAGGCCTTTACCAATTGTATATTCTATGGTTATGCCTATTTGATTTACTGCTAATTTAAATTAAATATACTTGTGTATAGTTTTCTTCCTCTATAATGCAGGTAAGGGTACTATACTTCCTTCTCATATAATTCGAATTTAATTCATAACACAGAAATAGATTAAAGTTAAACTTTTAAAACATCTGTGAGAAATATGTATTCTCAGATTTAAACCAGTTGTGGTTTAGAAATTCTGACGAATTCCTTCCCATAGATGAAATCTCTACAACTATACAGAAATTGGAAGAATAAGTTCTTCGGGTATTTTCTGTTAAATGTATGCGATATACTCACCCATTCACTACAACAAAATTTTTATACCTGCACAATAAAAAAATATAAATAAACTGTGCATGCCACTAAATCAGATGACTAGTCCACCCAACCTTAGAATTCGTTTATCTCCAAAATTCACCCCCGAGCTGAGATCCCTCCTAGAAAAGATCAACCTCTAATCTGTTCAGGAATAGCTTATTTAAGTTGTTGCTCCCCAAATCATGTTTCTAATTCTGCATCCAAAATATCAGGATGCTTTTCTTCCTGATTGCCTAAGCTTCCCTATTTAGGGACTTTTAAATATGCTTTCTGCTTTTCCCAGATTTTCCATCTTTTTACCTCTTCCCAACTCCTTTCCTCATCATTGAGGAATTTAGATTTTTCCTCAAAATCTAAATTAGAAATAATTTATTTCAAGGATTTTTGAAATATTGTGGGGACATATTTTCCTTTATCCATCCTTATGGATTTAGCAAGTGATCTCATAATTCTCATTTTGGTCAATCTGCACAAAATTATTTTATTCATTTTCTCAAATTAAAAATTTAATTACATCCACAAAATTCTTATCCTTTGGGGTCCACTCCCCCTAGGATTTACGTTCAAATGTCTAGTTTTCAAACACATAAACTAGGGGTGTTACACCTGTCAACACAAAAAAATTGTCAAATTTTAAATCACAAGACTCAAAGGTCTTAATTGATGATCCAGTCACCAATTCTCCTTCCTGCAATTCTAAGTCCTTTTCAAGACTCATAAAACCTTCATTCTCTTGCATATTTACATTCTGCAATCCCCAATTTATAAATTGAGGTTCTCCTTCCTACTTTGAGTCCTGTTCATTCAGCATAATCTCCAGCAATCTAATTTTTCTATTCCATGGATCAAAATATTCCACATAACTCTCCTTTTCCTTCTCTTGTAATTGATTGCCCAATGGTTTCAATTTATCTTCCTCATCAATAGAATCTGTATTCACAAAACAATTGTCAAAACAAAATTCATAAGGCCCCAGTGCCTTTCTCTCTTCTGCCAGCATTTTTAGTATGCTGTCCCGAATTTATTTTCTCCTCAATCAGCACATCAATATGTTGATTCCAATCCTTCAAACAATCTTTGAGATTGTCAGTTAGTCTCTCCTCTGCATCATCCTCTTCAAGGATGTCTCCCTGTTCTAGTTCATAAAAATGAACTTCCTCATTCTCAGTCATCTCTACCTTTACAATCTGAGCATCTTTTTCCTGTGTTTCTATCCTCTACTCCAGAGCACTTAACTTGTGACACAATCCTGTCATCTCATCTGAGAAAACATCTTCACAATCTTCACTATCTTCCTTTCTATCACAAGTCAAGTTTCCTGCTGTCACTATCTTCTCATCCTCCATCAAAATAGAATTCCGATCTTCCATTTCTGCAATAACTTCAATTTTTAGTCCATCACTTTTCACTTGGCCATTTAACAAAAACAATTTGTCATTATTAGCATTAATAAAAAATTGGTCATCCTTAGACACAGTTGTCATGTCCCCATTGAAGCAATCTCTTTTATAAAACAAGGAATTTATGAATTCCTTTTGCTAGAATAACACAATCTGATCTTCATCTGAAAGGTAATCATCATATGTGGCTTGGCAACTTTCAGCTTCATTTATCACAGTTTCATCATATGAACTGTCTTCATCAATTCCTGCATTCACACACAACTTGTCAGTTATAAAATCATAAGAGCTCATGGTCTCCTTTGGGATTTGATCATCTAATCTCCCTGTTGTTCCACGTCTTCTATATACTACAGAGATTCTTCAATGGTCCTCTCTTCAATTTCCTCAAGCTGTTCAACTTCTAGCTTATGGCCATCATCACAATTTAAATCTCCTCTGCTTCCAATAGGTTGGGAAGAAAGGCTTTTCTCCAGCTGTGTATGGACATCTTCAAAACATCTGGTTGTTCCATTTTCCTTCTCAGTGACAACATCAGCAGTTTGTCATTCTGCACATCTGTTTCCTACAAACATATAAAATATGTTAGATGTAAGGCTCTTTGACCTCTTGGTCTCACTTAAAGCTTCAGTCTTCAAGTCCTTCTCCAGATACTCAATCATTTTGAGTAATCTCTCTTTCAGCTGAACATTTGTCATCTGCTCTTTCTTCATCTGTAGCCTCTGCCACTTTACCTTATTTTTCATGAGCCAACCAACTCTCTAGTTTTCCTTTATTATCCTCTCTAGTTCATAAAGCTTCTTACTGATATCAGCTATCTCTTTCCAATATTCTTCATCAGTGAGTCTCTTTCTCATGCCATTTGCCTTGGCATCTTCCCTCACTCCTCTGTTGTGGCCTCTCTCAGAACCTCTGCAGTCTCTGTTATGGCTATCAGTAGCGATTTTCTCCTCCAGGAGTTCTTCACTCAAAAGTTGCACTAAGCCTCTTCAACATCAAGCCCTCTTGCTGCAACTTACCTCACCAATCCCTTCCTTTGGATCCAGATTTTGGCAAGTACTGGTCCCCTATTTGGTAGAACCTTCTGAGCACTCTCTTCTGATCTTTCTAGCCTTCACTCTCCAACTTCTCAAGAACACATATATTCTTCTTTCATCCAACCTTTATTGGGAATTCTCCAGGTTCTGCCACACTTCTTCTTCACCAGAATCCCTTGCTGGACTCTTCTATCACTGCTCTCAAAGCTGTGATCTGCCTTTGCTGATATTTCATCCCCACTTGCTTGCACTCTACATTCTGCAAACAAATCCTTCAAACCAGGGTCAAATAAGGATCATCAACTCACCTCCCAAGATCCCTGAATGATATTACTTCTTCTTTCACCTGCACTGCATCTCTATCTGCTGCAATCTTCAAGAATCTTTGTCTTCAACTCCAGATTATACACATCTGGAGACCTTCACTGCATATCTAATCAATTTTGCAATTTTGTTAAATAGATTTAAAAGCCAAAATTTTCATCACTGGTTTAGTACATGTGCAAAAAATCAATTTTCAAAGAGCTATTCCAGCTTTGATACCACTATGATGCCCGGGCTACTTGGATGGTCCCCAATCTTTAATATTAAATACATATAATGTTGCATCTTCATATTCATGCTCAAATAGATTTAAATTAGGCAACACTATGTGGGAGATTTTCTATATTCATGGTAACCCCATACAATAAACCCAATATTTGGACATTATAAAAGCCAAACATACAACTGATCTACAAGCTTCCCTTTACTTTATGAAATTCATAGTGCATTTATTTGGTTTGGATAACCCTAGCTCACATAAAATGCGAACCCATATAAGTGTGTATTCACAAATCTAAATTAAGTGCCACCACATATGGATACATCAACTTAGTCTTCTACTCGCACACATGGGTTTTTAAACCAAAACTAAAGCTTTTAAAAGACTCCACTATCAACCCAACTTTATATCCTTTCATGCATAGGTTTCCGCCATCTCATACCAAGTGTGATATATATGTCAACAAATATATATGTTCCCCAACTAAATGTGAATACCCATCATGCGATGTTTCCATAATCCGAAACACATCTTCGGAATTACCTTAGGGGTCCTGAATCACTATTCGAACATTATTACAAAGCCCATTGTGTAATACATTAAACCTCACCATATCAACGTATTACATATCTGGCCCCACATTACAGTTAAAGGCTTGATTTCTTGATTAAATACTAATGAATTTAATCAACAATAGCATATGAACCTCCATGCTTTATTTAAAACATATTCTCGTTCTCATGGTATAATATGACATACCTTGGTTTATCCTTCGTGCTTCTTCGTAATGCGAACACCCTTCGATCCTTGAATCAGATTATCCAATAGATATCGTGCTCCTAACTGCGCACTTCTTAACCTTGCAAAGTCATGTGACGAAACTGGCCCCAGCACTTAACCTCCTTTCACATTCGACGGTTGAGACGCCATCGCGTCTGCTTCAGAGATCCAACGACCAAAATGGAATATCGCGCAACTTATATGTGCAAGCGTTAATTCTCAGAAATTACGCGATGTACGCATTTTTTATAAACCAGTTTTGGACACGTCTCATTCAGCAAGTGATATCGCGTTATTTCTATGAAAACAACTTACCGCTCAAGCAACTACGCGACACAACCGGTTTGTAATTCCGAACCCACCGTTACTGTTCAACCTTCTATTCAAGGTCCCAATCTAATTTGTGATTCCGCCTTCCCTTAACACTCAAGGTTCTGCCCATCCTTCAACGACATATTATAAAGAAATTTTTCCTCCGCTTTCATCATTCGTCACTCGTGCAGTTCCATTCTAACTCCAATAAATAAGCTTATGGGTATTCAAATCAACCCTCATCCTTAGCGGTTAACCCAAAGTATGGACTTCGAATCTCACTACATATGATAATATATATGCTAAGACCTTACAAAATGAGTGTCAAAGACTGATATCTGACATTAAATCAATAGACTTTGATTCCAATATT